>VXBX01002496.1:613635-803970 GCA_013400415.1 Scytalopus superciliaris | reverse complement strand
CCCCCCCCCCCCCCCCCCCTGCTTTTTCTCTGTTTGTCTCTTGTCTTTCACATCTGGGTACAGCCCTTCCCTCTGATGAGCATTTGTGAGTGGGTGATGGATGGAAGAGGCAGCGTGAAGTGACAGCCTGTACCTTTGTGTCCTACATATCCTTTCTCTGTTCTCATCTAACCAGGCTCAGTGGGAAGTTCCAACCACCAAGATGAGCCTCATGGATGAATCTGCTTCATCCTGTGCTTGAGAACCTGCCCAGTGTTCGTCAGGGCCCAGCTGATCGGTGGGGTTTGACTTTCCTTCCAAGGGTTGTGGAGTTTCAGAGTTTCTTCACCTGTTCCTGGGCACTGCCCAGAAGAGTTTCACCAGTTAGTGGCCAAAATGAGGGTGCTGGTCTTTGGGCTTCCACAGGAGGGGCTGGAGCAGCAGGAGCAATGGAGGGAGCTGGGGGGGGGCTCAGCCTGGAGAAAAGGAGGCTCAGGGGGGACTTTCTGGACCCCTAAAATTCCTCGGAAGGTGGGTGGAGCCAGGTGGGGGTCAGGCTCTGCTCCCAGGGGACAGGACAGAGGGGAATGGCCTCAGGCTGTGCCAGGGGAGGTTTGTATTAGGTATTGGGAAAAATTTCTTCACTCAGAGTGATCAGGCACTGCAACAAGCTCTGCAGGGAAGTGGTGGAATCACCATCCCTGGAAGGGTTCTGAAGCTGTGCAGATGTGGCACTCGGGACGTGGTTCAGCAGTGTACATACAGGTGCTGGGACAGTGGCTGGGCTTGATCTTGGAGATCTTTCCCAGCCTTGATGGTTCCATGGTGTGGGCAGCAGGACCCCTGGGCTGGCCATGGACAGCAGCCTCTGGGATTTGGAGGCAGCCAATGGTGTTGGCAGGAACCATCTCTGGGCATGCCCTAATTTCTTCTTGTGTCCCTGACAGCAGCACAGATTCACCTGACACAGCCCTGCCTCTAATCAATGCACTGGTTTCTGGAGTGAAATGGGTTGGTGAACAGGCTAAAGCAATAGTGGGTTGTCAGAGAGGTGGGGGGAATTCCAGAGGGCAGCATGGTCTGCAAGTTGAGTTACTTCAGAAAAGCCTGTGCTACTTGGTGACCACAGTGAATGCAACACGGATGTGCTGTTAGGTATGTACTTCACAGGCTTTACCAGGTTTTAAAGCTGAAAGCAGTGGGTTTAAGAAGAAATGGCCTTTTGGAGTATTAGGAATTAAGCACTCGTGTTAAATTAGTTGAAAGCAAAAGATCTTCCCTGTTGCTTTGCATTTGTGTGGCTTTTCAGACCAAGACCATCTCAGAGCAAGTCAGGGATAAAATGCTTCAGAATTAAGGTACTAATGTTTGTTTCCTTCTCGAGCTGATATGAATTATCCTTCAGAGCTAAAGGTAATGAAGTAGCAACCTGTGAATTATAAATAGGAGGGGAATGGAATCCTGTTTTCAGTGTGTGTATTTACCCAGGCCATGCTGCTGTGTCTGAGACTCTCCTGAGCTCTGTCTGTATCCTCACAGTCCCTCTTAGGCAGGTTGTGCTTTTCCTACCACACAGATGAGACCTGGGATACCATGAGGTTAAAAGACTTCCTTGATGTGACAGGAGCAAAACCAAGAGCTGAACTGAACTCATTTGTCCCTCAGTTTAGTGCCTCAGCCACAAAATGACCCTGTAAAACAGCATTGCCAGGGAGCCAGGAAAATTTGTATAAATACAAAGTGGGTTTTTTTGTTGTTGTTGTTGAAATTACTAGATTTTTGGGAACTAGAAGGAGAAATCAGCTAGACCAAGGTGTGAATGTGTGTTTTCACCTGCTGCTTTGCAGCTGCATCCTTCCCATGGCTCACTGAGGTCCTGAGATCCCAACAGCACTGCTGGGTGCATAAAATCCCATGCTCCTGTACCCAGGTAATTGAAAGTGCAAGCAAGTAATTAAGTTTAGACTCATCCCATTAGTAAGTGCATATCCAGGCTCAGATCCATATTTTTGCATGCCCAAGGCTAAAGGTTGGCCTGTAGAACATCTGACTGTATCACACACTAAAGCTCCTGCCACAGCTTTGATCAACATTCCAACTTTACACTCTGTATTCGAACTAAAATCTGCTATGGCAGCAAAAATGTTGTACATTAAAAGATGGCATGGAAATCTCTGCCAAAATAGTGTATCTATTATATATGTAAATATAGACATTTAAGTGACCCTTTAAAATAATATCACTTTAAAGAAATCTTGTTTAAAAGCTTCCAAATGGAGTTATTAATATTTCTCCCCTTCACGTGCTGCTGATTTGCCCTTCAGTGTTGAAGTTAATGAAGTATTAACCCATGAAGTGGGAGTAGGATGGAAATGGGAAACTTATTTTCCCTGCTGGTATTTACACAGCTTGTATTTTTTACTAGTTCAAAGTTAAAATTCTGACTAAAATTAAAAATCACACATCTGTCATTTTTTATGTTAAAGGAAGGAGAAGGAGCTGTAGCCAAAAGTAAATTTGCTTTTAGTTTGTGGTTTACTGGAACAGGTTCAATCAATTATTTTAAGGTATGAGACCACAGGATGTTTCAAGTGTCTTAAAGTTTAAAGTTCCTTTAAAATTTAAGAACTGTTGTTGTATATTTTACATAACTTGATGAATTTAGAGCAAGTGAAGCACATCTGCAAGGCTTTGAGTTTCTAAATTGTCACCACAACCACAGGACATTCAGACTCACTTCCATAAGTTCTGTCAGATGTGCAAAACAAGAGTCCATCCCCACATTTAACCTTGGCTGGCACTTGGGATGGCCTAGGCCTGCAGGATGAGAATCTCTTTAGACCAGGCTAGTCCAGGACTGGGATGATCTCAGCAGTGTGTAAATTGGCAAACAGGAGCTGTGGGAGAGCCCCAGCGAGGCAGGACTCACGAGATCCTCATGGGTGTCCAACCTAACACGGACTTTGTGCTGCAAGGACTGGGCAGGAGCCCCTCAGCCTTTGTGTGTTTGGGGGTCTGGGCTCTGCTCTGCCTGCCCTGGATTAGTTCCTGGGAAATACCTGCTTGCCCAGCCCGACCCAGGGGAGTGGCTCTGACCTTCAGGTGATGATTTGGAGTGCCAGGGCTGCAGCCCCAGCACAGGCTAAATGCACAAACTGCTGTTATAGCCACGACATCGGTGATTTATTTCCAGGCAATTCTTTCCCCTTGCTCCAATTTTCATGAACAGAGCCCAGCTGATGAGCTCAATCAGACAGTCTGTCTTTCCCACCGTGGCTATTTCAGACTCCTGTTCCCACAGGAGAACAGATTGCTGCCCAGATCTCACGAGTGTGACAGGTGGTGATCTCCGGCTGGTGATCTTTCCAGGATAAGGAAGTTGGGGCTGTTCAGCCTGGAGAAGAGAAGGCTGTGTGGAGACCTCATAGCAGCCTCTCAGTATCTGAAGGAAGCTGGAGAGGGGCTGTTCAGGAACTGTGGTGATAAAACAAGGGGGAATGGCTTCGAACTGGGAGAGAATAGGCTTAGATTAGAAGCTGGGAAGAAACCCTTCCCTGGGAGGGTGGGCAGGCCCTGGCACAGGGTGCCCAGAGAAGCTGTGGCTGCCCCAGCCCTGGGAGTGTCCAAGGCCAGGTTGGACGGGGCTTGGAGCAACCTGGGCTGGTGGGAGGTGTCCCTGCCCATGGCAGGGGTTGGAATGAGATGATCTTTTTTCTATTTCACTCAGTCTTCACAATGAGGCTTGGTCCACAATTATGGCAAATTGTGAATATCTTGCTCTCCTATTTATGCAGTCCTTTATTATTTTTAATTAAAACAAAGATTGGGGGTTTTTAGATGCTAGGGTGGCATAATAGCAAGAAAAGGTTGTATTCTTTTGGGGGGTTATTAGACTTCTGTAAGGTCATATTAAGTTTAAATATACTGCTCCAATATATCATGCAGCAAATAGTTAAAATTTGAAAACTCAACCCGTATCATCCAGATGAAATGAGGACCAGGCAGAGAAGAAAAGCTTATTCTTGAGACACTGAGAAAAGGACTAAGCATTTTAATGGCTTGATCTTTGTTATTTCCATTCACCTGGGCAAACCTAAAGTGATTTTAACAACTTTTCCAAAAAGCTCAGACTTTGGTTTCGTTGAGTTGTGCCACGGCACTTTCAAAAGCTTTGATCACTTCTTTCAGTGAGACAGAAAATACTTCAATTTGAAAAGTTTGACCATAAATATATCTATAGCACACATGATATACATATATATATATATATGTATCTATAATGTAGGAAGAAGTGTTACCTGTCCCTGCTCTAGCCTGGCACTTTAATGTGTGATTTTCCTGTTTGTCTCTCTCGGTCTTTGGATGTTGTAAAACAGGATTCTTATCCCAGTTAAACTTTTATTACTGTAATACCAATTAGTACATGTTTGGAATTAAAAATAATTTTGAATTAAATAAAATATAAGCTATAATTGAGACTTACTATTCAGCTTCCAATAAGGTGAAAATTAAGAGTGAAAAATTGCTCTGTGCTGACTCAATAAAGTGGTTTTTTAATGTCGTTTTCATCAGGTCACAGCGTAAAACATTGAAATGGTAATGAGTAATCTTTATTATTAATGCAAATCTGTGTGTGGTTTTCAGAGATGTTATTAATTCCAGAGAGAAGTTTATGCAACTGTAAGCCAACATGCAATGTTTCTTCCTGTGACATTTGAAAAAATCAGGAATTGAATCCCGCTAACAGCTGTCTCCTCAAAAATAAACAGCTGCTTGGCATGAATTTAGGATACATAACCATATATTATGTATAATAAATATACACATTTGTGCTCAACAGTCTGACTCTTGCAATTAGCCACTCAGGTGGATAATCATATTGTCCTCACTGGGATTGTAACGGGGCTATGGGATGATTATCCAGCTGCTTCCAGCCCTTTTAAGGGAAGGAACACAAACCTTCGACCTCAGCTCCCACTCCTGCACTTGTGGCCAGCTTTCCAGAATGGGTTTAGCACCCAGAGTGGGAAATACTATTTATCTACTCATTTAACCCGGGCCACCAAGGGATGCTGAATGGTTTTTCTGAGAGCGAACCATAACCTACAGTTCCTGGAAAATCCTGTAAAGCTTCCCAAGGTGCTGCCTGAGAATGTGGCTTTTCTCCCTGAGGAGATGAACTCTGGTCTGGTTTTGAGTCTGGGTGCTGAAAACTTGTGAGAAATTAGTCATTGTTTGCACTCCACATGTGGATGGGGTATGAGGAAGAATTTCTTCACTCAAAAGGTGGTCAGGCATTGGAACAGGATCCCCAGGGCAGCGGTGGAATCACAATCCCTGAAAGTGTTCAGAAAACATGCAGATGTGGTGTTGAGGGACAGGATTTAGTGGCACCTGGAAGTGCTGAGTTAATGTCTGGGCTTGTTGACCTTGGAGGGCTTTCCTAACCTTAATGATTCCATGTGACAGGGCTATTTTACTGTGGATGGTCCAGTGGCAGGAATGTGGTGAAAAAGGTGGTGATTGTGCCATTTACTCTCCCAGAGAGCAAAAGAAAGTAAAAGGCAGGACGTCTATTGTCTCTTCCCTCATTCTTATCCAAATAATGAGCATATTGGCTCTGAGGCTAAAAGTGTACAATTCTCTGAATAACTCTGAATAAAAGAAAACGTGAAAGTACTAAAGGGAAAAAGGGTGAAATTTAGGTCATGTGTATGTTTATACCTTATTATGTTTATACCTTCCTGCCATTCCTATGAAGTGGCATGAGAGAGATTCTGTGCCCTGCTAAATAACATAAAAGTCAGGAGGCTCATTTAGTCCTTATTATTATCAAGTTTTAATTAAGGAAACTAATTTTATAAAAGGCTTCCTGATTTTTTTTTCCCCAACTATACTTTCAAGACAAGAGATTTATCACATATGAGACAATCCAGACATATCAAGACACACAAGAATTCCTTTTAAAAAGAGATGACTGCAGAAGCAAGACTATAACAAATGTGAGTAGGGTTAAATTAGATATTAGGAAGAAATTCTGCCCTTGGAGGGTGGGCAGGGCCTGGCAGAGGGTGCCCAGAGAAACTGTGGCTGTCCCATCCCTGGAAGAGTCCAAGGCCAGGTTGGAGCAATCTGGGCTAGTGGGAGGTGTCCCTGCCCATTGCAGGGGGTGGAATAAGATGATTTTTAAGGTCCCTTCCAACCCAAACCATTCCACGATTCCATCAATGTTTTAAATTAACACACAGGGTGGTCACCTGGATAACAGGTGTACAAGTTTTCTGGTGTTTGCTGCAATGGAAATTATGGAGTTAAAGTCTCAATGGTCACAGCAAAATCCTCCTGAGATCTCCAGTACCATCTTCACCCATGATATTCACTCCTGATTTAAGGCACCAACTGATAATTTTAGGCATTTTGTCTTTCTGCTGTTTAGAAAGGAATCAAGACACTTTGCATTTGTCTTTATTGCAGGCCAAGTTTCTCTTTAATTGGCTTCTTTTACATTTATAAAGGAGTGGATTTTTATTCTTTAGAAAAAAGAATTTTTAAGAAGCTTTATTAAGTCTTCCCTTTGCTTACAGAGCAATGAATTAGGTTTGTCTTTCATCATCATCCATAGCTTGTGATACATGTGAAAAGAGCATTTGCCTTCTTAACATATTCAAAGTTCACTAGTTTCTATTATTTCAAACCCTCTTACTTCAGTGTATAATTTCTGACTGAAAAGTAAGTGTAGGTAATATTAAGAAAATCAGGACAATACTATTTCAAGACTATGTCATATCATTTATGCAAAATGGCTTCAGGAGGAACAGAAGTAACAAATAGCCAGGTTTTTTAAGAATTTTTTTTTAACTCAAAAACAAACAAACAAAAAAATCATAAGCAGAGCTGTGGGAATTCCCACTGGAATGAAGTTAATTCCATAAGCAAAGCAGCACTGGTTTTCTGAAATGCAAGTACAAGGAATTTGAGTGATATCCCTGTAATTGATTGCTTGTTCTGCATTCCTGGGAGGTGGAGAGGCAGATCGGCGAGGTGACATAACTATTTGCAAGTCTCTGTGCTGTCTGATGTTGCCAAGGTAACTAAATTGCACAGCAATCTGCCTCAAGTCCCTCTGACGATAAAGTGGTCAGTGCTGCTGCTACTTGGAAAATGTCAGCTACTGACCCTTTTACACAGTACTTGGGATCTGAGGAGAAGCAGAAATCATTTGGTCACAATATTACATCCAGCTTGCAGGAAAAGGAAAATATTCTGTATTTCTTGCCCTCTGTCCAGCCCTGCTTTTTGCAGAATATTCCTGACCAGCTGAAATGTTACCCAAACAAAATTCAATGTTCACTTGCACTTCACGTGAAGCTGCTAAAGGAATGAGGTGCCTCAAAACCACTTTTGCTGCATCTCAGGCCAGCCTAGAGGCAAACCAACTAACTCCCTGTAACTCAGGATTTGTGCACCATGGTGGGAAAAGGAGGCTGTCCTAAGAGCCCCTCAGCCTTACCTGGGCACCAGCAGAGGAAGGAAAGATGCCAGGGTGATGGTAATGTCTCCAGCTGGCACAGCTGTAGCGGGGAGAAGGCTTTGAACCAGCCTGGAAAAAAGGTCGGGAAAAGAGAATTGAAGCCTTTCTCTTTCAAGTGGGTTTTAGGCTCTCTGCAGTGAACACCAGCCCCTGAGGGCTGCCTGTGTGATATATTGAGCTGGAGATCAAGGTTACTTTAGCAGAATAGTCTTGGGTTTGGCATGAAGGGAATGTTGCCCACACATGTGATGTCTCCTGCTTTCCACTGGGAGAGTCATCTCTCTTCTTCGTGTGCTGATGGTTTGGGGAGCACCACAGCACTTCTGAGCCATAAAGACAAATTCAATCTCTGTTTGATTCAGTAAACAGGGAGCCAGTTCACAGCTTCTAACTCACTTTTGGAACGACTGGAGCAGCTAAGCAGCTACAGCCATGGTGGCACCAAGGGCTCTGAGGGCAGTTCTGCTTTGTCTTGGTACTTGTGGTGTCCAATCTCCACAGAATCATGGAATGGTTTGGGTTGGAAGGCATCTGGCCTTGGACACTTCCAGGGATGGGGCAGCCACAGCTTCTCTGGGCAACCTGTGCCGGGGCCTGCCCACCCTCACAGCCAGGAATTCATTCCCAGTATTCCATCTATCCCTGCCCTCTGGCAGGGGGGAGCCATTGCCTGTGTCCTGTCCCTCCATCCCTTGTTCAAAGTCCCTCTCCAGCTGTCTTGNCCTCCCCTCGGGCGGGGGGGAGCCATTGCCTGTGTCCTGTCCCTCCATCCCTTGTTCAAAGTCCCTCTCCAGCTGTCTTGGAGCCCCTTTAGACACCACAAAGGGCTCTGAGATCTCCCTGGAGCCTTCTCCAGGATGAGAAACATATTTCTCAGTGTACTTTCAGCCCTTCATGCCCTCCTTTGGACTCAGTCCAGCAGGTCCACATCCATCCTATGTGGAGGGGACTCAGAGTTCAAAACATTTTGCCTCTTCCCTGTTCTTACACCTTTAATCTACCATCGAGGAACCCTGTGGGAAGGTTTGTGTCAAAATCAGCCGATTTAGCAGAAATTGTTTAAAACCCATTGCTAGCCAAGCTGGGCAGATTCTGGAGAGCCCTGGCAGAAGATTCTTGTCTGTTGAGCCAGGGAGGGAGGTCATGACAACAGCCCAGCGCTGCCGCAGCAGCGTTGCTGTGGCACAGAGAAGTTGTGAGAAGGAGCATAAGCAAGCACAAAAGGTCAGAGCAGATCATTCCTCCTTCCCTTTTAAAGCATATCCCATGCTGACTCCATGCAGCTCCAGAGCTTTTCCCTCAGGGTGCCTGTGATGTTTGTGCAGGGGTCGGTGTTGCTTCACCTGTCCATGAGATCCACCATCATTACCGGCAGCTGCTCCCAGGGATCAGAAACCCCTTCCAGAAGCACAGCAGGAGCCTGAAAAGACATGAAATGCCACCTCCTAAATGCTTATGCAATGGCAAAGATGAAAATCTGAACAGCAGTCATTTAAATAATGACCAAGGTCGTTACATCTGGAGAAAGTCACCGTGCTGATGTGATGCCCTCCGGGCAGATTGCACGTCCTGGGAGCTCAGCTTTATGGCCTCTCTCGGTGCAACAACTGTTTGTAGCCACAGAATCCCTGCTACTGCCTCATTTTATGGATAACATATGGTATAAAATGATCCCATGACATTATTTCCACAGGCTGGTACCCCCAACAAACTCCAAATGGGAGTGGGAAAACCAGAAAATGTATGCATGTATTTGCTAATTTTTCTCTGGAGGAAAAAAAAAAAAGGGGAAAATAGGAATTTCTAAAGAAGTGCAAAATATTTTGCTGGAAGAGCTGTGATGCAAAATAAATCTTGAAGGGATTTGGGGCAATATGAAACTTTTGGTTAGTTGTGTCTGACTGTGGAAATCACCTGTCAAGTTCTGCATCCTTTGATTAGTCACCTCTGTGTGCTGTGCCCAACCCTTGTTCCCTGCTGGTATAGCTGAGGGAAATTCAGCTTTGGATAGGGATTGATGGTGCCCCTGACTCCAAGAGGCCCTAAACTTCTCTCTGAACACGTCCTGCCCTCTTGTTTTACCTTTGCTGTTTTGGAAAAGCAGATAAAGCCCAGCAGATGTGTAAGGAGGCACAGCCAAAACAGCACAGACATTGTGACAGTCACAGAATCATGGAGCAGTTTGGGTTGGGAGGGACCGTAAAGCTGATCCAGTGCTACCCTGTGCCATGGGCAGGGATACCTTCCACCAGCCCTGGTTGCTCCAAGCCCCATCCAATCTGGCATTGGACACTTCCAGGCATGGGGCAGCCACAGCTTCTCTGGATACCCTGTTCCAGGGCCTGCCCACCCACCCAGCCAAGAATTTCTTCCCAATATCCCATCTAATCCTGCCCTCTGGTAGTGGGAAGCCATTCCCCCTTGCCCTGTCCCTCCCAAATAAGGACATGTTGAGGTGGGAGAAGTGGGAAGGGCGCTGTTCCCACGTGAGCCTGCTGCATGTTCCCATCACAGCTCCTGCCTCATCAGGTGTCTCGCCTTCATACTGGAAAATAAAAAGAACAACAGGCTCATCTGAAAAGGACAAATGAAGGGAAAATATCTCTGAGGAGGCCTGAGTAGGAAGATGTTAGAAGGCATTATGTGGAGTGTCTGGGCTCCCTCCCACGCCCAGGAGCGCCTGTTGGGGAAGTGGAGCACAACAAGTCAATAAACCCCCCCTGAGCAGGAGGGGCTGGATGTGCCACGCTGTTCCCAGGCAGGGGAGTTAACACAGCACCTCTCTTAGAAACCCTAAACCACTGTGGAAGCCAAAATAAGTCACCGCTACAGTATGAAAACAAGTTAGGATCATTATTCACATGGATTGCTCCTGAAGGATATGCTGATTTAAATTAGCTCTTGCTTACTAAATGAGCTAGGAAGAACAACCTCGTGTTAATATTGAGCTGCCCAAGAGAGGTGATCAGTGGGAGGATAAAGTTATCATTAGTGTTCTGCCTAATATTTTAAACTGCAGAACTCGTGAGTGTGTGGAGAGGTGGATGCTCCTCACCATGGTGATTTTTATCTGGCGGGACCTGAGGCTCCTTCTTTCCTCAGAAACTCACAAAAACTGATATTTGACCACAGCCCTGGCATTTGTTTATTTATTTACTTGATTGGTTTTGTGCTGTTTTTTTTGGTTGGTTGAGTTTTTTTGCCAGTTCTTTGCATTTGCACGAAAATAAGGCTCTGTGTAGCCTTGAAGGCAGGTTGGGAAAGTGAATCCCTCAGGGTGGAAACTGGCATTTCCTTCCCTTCTCCTGGATTTCCTTTCCTTCTGAGTTTCTGGAGAAATCTGAACAGTCTGACGGAGCGCTCTGTCCATCTGGTGAGGTGGCAGACGTAGCTCGAGAGGACAGCTTTCACCTTGGGTGTTTTGTTCGCATCTCCTCCCTCTCAACTTCTGCGTGTTTTCTGTAGCCTTACAAAAGAGGTGGAAATCAGAATATCTCAAGTTGGAAGGGACCCTTCAGAGAGTCACTCTTGTTCTTCTTTGAACAACCTTTTGAGCTCCTTATTTTGTTCTTATTTGTCTCTCATAAAAAGCAAATTTCCAGGCCCTTGTGATTCACCCCCCCCAAGACTCTCAGCAGATGATCTTCTGTTTAGACTTTGTTTTTTAACAACACCCTTTCCGGGGAGTTTCTACCACCCTAAAGATGTTGGGATCTGTGTTAATCTAAGTGGTTAAAGGCTGAGTTGATCAGCCCCTGAACCTTTACCTCACCTTAACCACAGAAGGGAGCAGGAAAGCAGGGAAGAAATCCTCTGCACTTGGTGTGGGTTTAGCAGCCTAATGCGGCTGTTCAGAGCATTTCTGATGTCCCCCAAATCCTCTCAAGTTGCGCAGAGATGTCTTTTGCAATGCTGATTTGAACAACAGTAAAGAGTGGGAAATAGGATGAAAGGCCACTTTAGGAATAAAAGTCTGGATTTCAGAGGCTGGCAGGGTTTGGAGGTTAGCTTTAATCTTAACCACTACTGCTAAAACTTTGTCATAGGTGCTGGATTTTGCTTTCTCTGTTTTTTTTCCTTTATTTCTCGTCGATGGAGGCAGACTAATGAGTAAGCTGATGACTTTTCCACTGACAACTGGCTGCTCGCTCTATAAATCTGTCTGGCTTCTACAGCTCCTTTCTTAGGGATTTTTGCCTGCTTTTCTACAAGAGACAACCAAAGAATTAAGGCTTGAGTGCAGGCTTGGGAGAGAAGCTGGGAGGCAATTTTGCTTATTTATAGCTGTCCCTGCATATGCAAGTCTTGGTATTTCTTTCTCGCATCCCAACCAAAGGGAACTGCTGAGATTTGTCCTTTATGGTGTTTGAGCCACAGCTGTCCATTTATTGATGAAACCTTTGTAAGCAGCTCAGTAGATTTGCATGACAAACAGCCAGCTGAGTTTTACACTAAAGGTTTAGCACATCTTGAAGGGTCAAAATGGTTTGGAGCTATTTAGCTGATGGGGGTTCAGGAAGGTTTTTGCTGGGGGATGGTGATAAAACATATTCTGGTCTCATCTGACTGGCTAAATTATTTACCCCACTCCCACCATGCTGGGTAGAAATTGTGGTGTGATTAGAAGTCACAGGTATCTTTAGGATGCTGAGGTTTTCCTTACTGTGGCCTCACTCCGGCTGTACTTCTCTACCTCTCCTGTGTGCTTTTAAAAGTGGGGAGGGAATCACAAAGTGCTCTTCAGAACGTCATGGAGTGCTTTTCAGTGAAGCACAGTTGAAATGTTCAATAGTTAGCAGCTGAAAAAATAGGAATGTTTTTGTTTATTTTGAACGGAAGAACAGTTTGGTTTTTCCATATGTCAACTGTGGAACTTGCTTCCTACTGAGGAATATAATTATGAAATGCTTTGAGCTCCTGTTGTCTCAAGGTTATGTTTAGGACATATTAAACAGCCATCAGTGTCTCATAACAAGCCATAAATGATACAAATTGGATCAGTGGTCACTGAAATGCACTGACTTATAACCGTAAAGCAATTCAAGTGCAAGTATCATTTACTTCAAAATGATTGTAAAAATCAACTGGAAATTAAAACTCGCTTTTTTCCTCAGCACTGTGAGAGATCAAAATGGTACAGTGCAGTTGTGGACAGTCAGAGAGCTGGATCTGTAGCACAATGCAGTGGAGGTTTGAGCTCGGGTGCAATTGTGGTCCTCTTCAGAGAGAGCCAAGGTGACCTGTTGTCTCCCAGATACATCCAACCAACCCAAAACAACATGTGAATCTGATCTTAGTTTAAAAACTTTGAGTTCTGTTTGTTTTGCTCAGGTATTGAACAGAGCACCTGCTTGTGTGCTGTTAGAGCTTGATGTTTTAGGGCATGAAGGTAAAAGTGCTAATGATGTTCTCAGAATGTTGTCAAACACAGCTCTGAGTAGGAAAACTACCTTTAGAGAATCATTAAGGTTGGAAAAGACCCCCAAGATCATTGAGTCCAACCTGTGACCCCACCCAAAGCACTGAGTGCCACGTCCAAGTTGTTCCTTGGGCACCTCTAGGGCTCGGGACTCCAAACCTCCCTGGGCAGCCCCTTCCAGTGCCTGACCAGCCTTTCCATGGAGAAATTCCTCCTCATGTCCAACCTGAACCTCCCCTGGCACAACCTGAGGCCAATTCCTCTTGTCCTGTTGCTTGTTGTTTGGGAGAAGAGCCTGACCCCCAGTTTGCTACATCCTCTTGGGAGTGGCAGAGAGAAGAAGGTCCCTCCTGAGCCTTCTTCTTCCCTGGCAGAACATTCCCATCTCCTTCAGCCACTCCTCACCGGACTGACTCTCCAGCTCCGTTCCCTTCTCTGGACACACCCATGCCCCCCAATGTCTTTCTGGCAGTGAATGGCCCAAAACTGGACACAGGACTTGAGGTGTGACCTCACCAGTGCCCAGTACCTTTCTCTCCAAAAATAAAGCCCGAATCAATTTTGTTTATTTGTATCACAGATTGATTACTGATTTGAATTACTGATAGATAGTTTTACTAATATTCTTACCTCCCTCTCAGCCCTGTGATGTTTGTTCATGCCAATATCTCTCTGCTCAAGCAACTTCCCATTCCCTTCTGTAGGGCACTTATTTCCAGTCTTGCAGTACCCTCAACCTCTTTCCTACTGTCACAGTCTGTGCCAGCAGCAAGAAAAGTTTGTGATGTAGAGTTAGGAGTGAATATTTCAGCTCCTGACCAGCCACCAAGTGTACAAATAACCATATTTACACAAATATAGGCAATTTCCTACATGGGGCTCACTTAAGTGTGAGCCACTTTGTCCAAGAGCAGCAGCATTTGGGGAATACATATTTTCAGCCAGTGCATTATTTCACTGCTTCTTTTTGACAGGAGTAAAATGTGGTGTTTATTTTGCCCCCTGCTATTCAGAGCCTATAATAAAAACTGGTTCTAAATCAATATTGAAGAGAAAGAAATGCTCTTTGTACAAACACTTAATTTCTGGATACTGAAGAGATGGTTTGAAAACACGGGAAGAGCAAAAAGAGGGGAGGGCTGGAGTTCCTCCTCTAGACTTCTGTGCTGCCTATTACTTCAGGGAAAATCACCCCTGAAATGCTCTGAAACTTGGATTTCAGGTCTTTTTCTGATTATCCACCGTTCCCAAAGAAGAATGGGAAATACTTGAGCACTCACAGGGGGTTCAGCAGGCGAACACTGGCAGGTTCTGCTGCCTCAAAGGATCTCCCAAGCTCAGCTGAGTTCCATCCTGCAGTACTGACTTGAAATAGAGTCAAGTTTGGCAAATAGGATGAAAGAGCACTTTAAAAATAAGGAGTATCTGTCTTCACACACTTTTTTTTGCTCCTTCAGAAATGACTTTAAATGCGGTTTACTTTTTTTTTTCTTCCCTTTCTCACTGCTCCAGTGTCTCAGTTTTGACTGGTTTTACTGCTTAAAATGAAACCACTGAGTGGCCAGGGGGCAGCTGTGGTTCAGAGATGTTATATATATGTATTTTTTTTATGGATTCTGATGCCACTGTAGCAAAATAAAACCCTGTAGAAGTGAGAGAAGAGGGCTGAGAGGCAGACAGCTGCCTTAAGTATACCTCTTTCTTCCCTGGTAACATATGGAAGATAGAAGTAAATATATAGATTTTAGAAGTCATCCAAGTTTCTCTACAGATAGCTTATATTCATGCAATGTGCCACATTATCCTCTGAGAAGAAATTTAAATGTAAATATCTCATGTGTGTGTATGTGAGAGAATATTTAGACAGGTAGAAAACTTCCCTGAGGAATGTGTGTGTTTTGGGGCTTTGTTGTGTTTTTGCTCACTGGAAGGGGAAAGTTTTCATCTGTTTTTGAAAGACTAATTAATACCAAAAGTGAAAGTAGATGTTAGATTACCAGGACAATGTAGTAATAAAGGATTACCAGCCTTTATTCCAGTTGGAATTTATTCAGAGGAGCTGCCAGGATGCCGTGCCTCAAAGCAGAAAAATACTGCAATATTGGATTGCTTAAACTTCCCTTCAATAGAAAGAAACATTGGAGACATATTGTCTTGGATTTTTTTTTTTTTAGCTTCTTGATATCCAGTAGTCAGTGCTGTATTTGTGAGCTCTTAAAGTCCAATCAGAGCTGTAGAGAAAATGCTATATTTTAAAATGCTTTCTGAAGGCAGAGGATGTGGGTCCCACCGCTGATTCTTGGCTGCTCTGTAGCAGCACGTCCTGCAGCACTGGGGGGCATCTGAGCCATCAGTGGGGGCCTGGAAGGCCAATGGGATCTGGGGATGCACTGGGAAGAGCTTTCCCAGCAGGTCAGGGAGGGGCTCCTGCCCCTCTGCCCTGCCCTGGCAGCCACATCTGCAGTGCTGGGTCCAGCTTGGGCTCCCCAGCAGGGACAGGGAGATCCTGCAGCAGGGCCAGTGGAAGGTGACAAAGATGCCCAAGGGATGGAGCATCTCTGGGAGCAGGAAAGGCTGAGGTTGCTGGGGCTGTTCAGCCTCCAGAGGACACACTGAGGGCACCTCTCCATGTGTGTCAGAGCCTGCAGGGAGGGGGCAGAGCCCAGCCCAGGCTCTGTTTCGGGTGCCCAGCGATGGCACAAGAGGAATGGGCAGGAACTGATGCCCAAGAAGGTCCACCTGGACAGGAGGAAGGATTTCTTGGAATGGATTGTCCAAAGAGGGTGTGGAGTCTGTGATACTGGTGATATTCCAGAACCATCTGGACACAATCCTGTGCTCTGGGATGGCCCTGCTGGAGCAGGGACTGGGAGCAAATAATCCCCTTGTGGGCCCTTCCAGCCTGACCCACTCTGTGATCCCATGAATTTTGCCAAGCCCATCCTGGGAGGCAAATCCCCCTGCTCCCAGAGGCCTGGGAAAGCCATGGGCTAGTTTAGGGATTCCTGGGAGCATGGAGGCTTGGCTGTATTTGTGATCCAGCTGTTTTTGTGCTGGGATGTGTCTCAGTGCCCATAAACACCCGCTCTGTGAACTGGCATCAGGAGTGCACAGGCAGCATTGCTGAAGTAGAGAGGAGATGAGTTATGTTGGTGAAAATATCTTTGCAATGTCTTTATTTTCTTCAATATTTAAAGACTGGCTCTCTGAGTGTGGTTCATCCTCATTAAACATCACAAGTCTCTGAGATACAGCATGACCTGGTGAAATATTCAGACTGAAGGTGCACCAGAGTCACTCCGAACAACTGAAAATTAAGATTTGCTCTCCATCACAGTCAAGTAAGAAAGAAAATTGATATCTGTGTATCCTCAGAAAGCAGATCTCTGTGCCCAGCAACAGAGGAGAGGGAGGAAAGGCAGACATCCCCAAGAAAGTTTGCCTTTTTCTGTTGGTATTTATTTTATTCTGAACTCCTGAATAAAATTCTGTAAGGGGAAAGATCTGGCAAAGTTAGAACTCCCTCTAGAGTCTGTACATGTTTCATCCAGCCCTACACTGGAGTTTCACCTCCCTGTGGCTGCATTTCAGTGGCAGATGTCTTGATGTGTGTGAGAAACCACAAACCTTGCCATTAGGCAAACAAGATCTTTAGCACTACATGTAAAATTCCTTTCTGCTTCCCCTGAAAATGGTTAAATATAAAAGTTTCAATTGTTGGAAGCCTGATACAGCTTCTAGTACTCCATGTAGTGAAGGGGGGAATTGTTTATGTGTTTTTTCCATATAAACTGAATCTTTTTCTGGATTTCATGAGTGAAAAAGTGTCCCTGCTGCTTTCAGTCAAACTGCTCAAACCCAATACAGTTCTCCAAGTGGTGATGGACTATATGTGATATCATAACAATTATTTAAAAGGTTTTGAATCAGTTTAAGTTGCAAAGAAATAGTCCTATTACCTTCTAAATGTTCAGTACTAATGATTTTTTTTTTTAACTTTTTGCTTTTAGTATCTATTTTCTGCTCCTTCATAATACCCTTATTAGCAGGACAAGCTGTTTTATGGCAGCTTATACTGACTTGGGAGAAAAAGGTCATGAAGCTAAAGCAGCATCCTTGTGGGAAAGATGGGGGATTATTGGTGAAAAACCAGGTGCCTCCTGCCCTTGTGAACTCAGTTTACACAGGAAAAGTTCATTGCTCTCTGGAAAAGTACCAGGTAGACAAAAGCAAACCACGATGCCTCAGGTTTGCCACCTTAGTGAAGTGTAGGTTAATCCTGCATCCAGCAGAACTGAAATCCCTGGAAAGAATCTGAGCCTGAAACTGCACAGTTCACTTTGTTCCACCGTACTTTGCTCACAGAAAAACTGCAACTTTTTATGTCTCTGTGAGTTTGTCCATAAAAAGTTTTTTTCTTAAAATATGTTTGGGCAGGTGCACATGATTTTTCTTCCTGTCTTTGGCACTTTTATGACCAAATAGGCATCTGTGAATGTAGAGAAACACAAAAATGTCTGGTTACATATATCAAGTGCAGCATCTGAAACTCTGATGACAAGAAACTTAGTCACAACTGGATTCTAAAAGATCTAAAATCACAGAGTGGTTGAGGTTGGAAGGGACCACAGTGTGTCATCTGGGCGAAGCTCTCTGCTCAAGCAGGGCCATCCTCGAGCATCAGAGTGCAAAGTTAAATATGGTGAATTGCCTAGTGTTCTTGGAAAAGAGAAGTAGAAAAAAATGTTAAAACGTTTCTTCAGTTTTAAATTATTTGCCCTTTCAGGTGTGTTTGGGCTCCAGTAGTACCAATAAACGTGAGCAGACTCACTCTGGAGCTGTTTCTGACAACCAGAACCCAATTTTGGACTCCCTCTTCTCTGCCATCAGGTGTGCTCAGGCACACACTGGGGTTATGTGGCCTGGCAGGAGTGACCAGGTGGCTTGAAATCTCCACATGGACATTTTACCCAGTTTTCTACATCACTCAGGCTCTTTTTCCTCTGACCCTTCTGCTGCTTTCTAAGTTATTCACCTCCTTATTGTTGCAGTGAAACTCCTCTCTTTTACTGCAATAATATGACTTTTTTTTTTCCATTGTGGAAATATAACCTAGAGAAATGTGGCACGTATGGGAGTGGATGGTGACCTTGGCAATGAGGTGGTGGGAGGCACTGGGAGTTTTTTCCATCCCCTCATAATCTCTCTTGCTGGTGAGATCTGGGATGAACACAGAGCAGGACACATGAAATCTGTGACCTGTTAAGGCATAACTTACTCCAATTAATCAAATTGGAACTGGAGAAGTGTTACTTGTATTTTCATTTTTCTATTTCTTTATCAGAAAACAGATCCTTTCAGTCCAGGCAGGGGAATCCAGACACAATTTCCTTTTGTTAGTGCATAATACTCATAGATAAAATTACTCCCCCTTTTCTGGCTTCATCTCAGGAGCACACAGAGCTATTATGCTCTTTGCTCTTGTATTTCTTCCTCACAGTTTCCTTTGTGCAGCATTTCCTACATTGTGTCCCTCAAATGCACTCCAAAGGTGCTGCAATTAGAATGAAATAAGTAGTAAAAGTCCAAAGGAAAGTTGGGGTTGTGGAGAAGCAAGGAAAGGTTCCAGGAGAGATGCTGCAGCTGTATTAAATCACAACACCCAAGCAGAGAATGCTGTCAACCTAAGCCTGCAGTGAGGGTAGAAAGGAGGAGAGAGATTTGTAGTAGCGAAGTAGAAAAAGTAAAGAGAGAACTGAATTATGAGTATTTATCTTGCTGCTCTGCTCCCAAAACTCATACATGTCCATAAAATACAACCTGAAGCAGAGACCAGATGCACAATGTCTTAAATAAACCCCTTCTGCCCTCATTTTACATATAAGCAACTTTGTTAAAACCCATTGGGCAGTGAGAGAGGAAAAGAAAAGCTGAAATACCTCCCAAATTAAGAGAAATGATGTGTGTGTGTGTGTTACTCTTGGTTTATGTTTCCTGATTTCTGTGTGGAAACAAACTTCTGCTGCCTTATTTTCTTGGCACTTCCTAAGATGAATTGCAGAATACTGATGCTTGACATGAGCGGTTCTGTGGTGGCCACGGGAGTCAGGAAATAATCCTTCTCAGTGCAGAGCCTCCTCTTTGTCAGGCTTTGTATTGGTCCTTGCTGGTACATCCTCGGAAGAACAGCGAGGGCTTTGTAATCAAGTCTCTCCTTGTGACTCATTGTTTGCATTCCTGGTTGTTTGCTCTCAGTGATGTGCTCTGCTGTGCATGTTTTCGTGCCTTCCAGCTGAATCGTAGTTAAATTCAAGCGGCCGTGGCTTTTTGGGAGCTTTAATTTTTGGGTTTGTTTGGGGCTGGTTTTTTGGTCTTGAAATATTAGTAACTCTGCAGTATTTGAAATCAGAGCTGTGAAGAATTAGAAAGATAAATCTAATCAATATTTCAGCCTCAAGTTGCAGAAGGGGATGTTCAGGTTGGAGATGAGGAAAAATGTCTCCACTGCAAGGGTGGTTAAGCAGTGGAACGGATTGCTCAGGGCAGAGGGGGAGTCACCAGCCCTGGAAGTGTTCAAAAAACAAGTCATGTGGCACTTTGTGATATGGTTTGGAGTTGAGGGTTGGACTTTATGATTTTGGAGGTCTTTTCCAACCTTAATGATTCTGTAATTTGCTGTAGTTATGTTAAATAATATTCTGGGGTTTTTTTAGCATTGAGTATTATTCTTTCTCCTGTATTTTTGCATGGGAGTTGCTCATCCTTTTTCAGCAATCTTTTATCTACATCTATTTATAGGTTCAGGCTTTCCTTAGAAATAAGTTTAGAAGGCTCATAAGTTGTCTTTTGTCTTTTGAATTTAATGAAAACTTTCTTTTTTGAGAACAACACCAAAAATGTAGATATTTAATATCTGGCTTACAAGTTCAGCTCCATAGGTATATCCCCTACTACTGCTGTGTTGGTAAATAACCCTAATCAAGATTGATGCTCTTGAACCTCTTGTAAAGCTTCTGCTTTGTAAACATTTTGATCAAAGTACACTCTGAAGAGCGCTTTGAAAGTTGTGTTTTGAAGACCTGTGTGATCATAGTGTTTTATCATCATGCTTTACAGATGACAAATCACCTCAGCTGCTGAGAACCAAAAGAAATCAGATGCCTTTTTTTTTTTTCCTTACACAAAAGTTGTTTGAGTGTTGTGGTGAGATTTCTAAACACTAGAGGTTTATTTTAATCACCCATCTGGGAAAATGCTGTAAAAAAAGCTTCATTTGAAGCCAAACACAAACATTTTTTGCTAATGTAATAGATGTGCATTCATAAAAATCTTGAAGAGAGAAAGACTGAGGGTATTCCTGGGGGATCCCAGTCCAACATGCTCCTGGTCACACCTGACCTGTGCTCTTTGATCAAGGAACTCATTCAAAGCTGCCTCAACATTTACCTTGTGCTTTCTCACCTGGTGTTTCTTGGCACTGTGAGGACAACTCAAAAATTATTCAGTTAATGTTTGTTTGGTTGCCTTTCCCATCTGTGTTCAGAGAATCTGCACAAAGGAGGAGGGGCAGGAGGGATTTATCATGAATTGTTACGGGTTTGCTCAGCTGCAGTCCTGAGGATTGCCTGCTTTTAGTTGCTGAATGGGTTTTAATGGATTTCACAGGATCCCTGAGGCTGGAAAATCCCTGCCAGCCCAGGGAGCCCACCCTGTGCCCGATGCCCACCTTGTCCCCCAGCCCAGAGCACTGAGTGCCACAACCAGTCCTGCCTTGGGCACCTCCAGGGCTGGGCACTCCAAACCTCTCCAATGCTTATCAACCCTCTCCATAAAGAAATCCTTCCTGAATTTTATACAGAAAAGTTGTTTGACTGTTTCAGTGAGATTACTAAATTTATTTTGGTTTGGTTAAGATCCTTAGAATGCTTAAAATCTTGGAGTAAATGGTTTACTATTGATTATTTCAGGCAAGAGTTAAAGTAAAACTGAACACTAAAGAGTTGGATTTTTTTTTCTAATTATAGAATTAAAACCATAAGATCCATGTTCTTTGTACGAATCCAGAATGTCTGTTCATACTGAATGTGAGGTGGAAAGTGCTAGGGATGTAGAGCAATTGTGCAGGGAGACAAAATAAGAAGAAGGTATTCCTAAAATTACTGTAGTCTGATCTTAAAAATGCAGCTGGTTGCTGAGGTGATGTCAAAGGTGAAGTGTCTGGTTGTGTTATTGGAATTTCTGTCCTTGAGTCTGTCCCTGGTTACACAACACAACATTCCTTGGTTATTGCCTTCCCTATGGAAAATCACAATCCTGACTCAAACTGCCCTCCTGGAGTGTTCAGGAGGAATTTCCCCATGGAAAGGCCATTGGAAGAGGCTGCACATGGAGGTGGTGGAGTCACCATCCTTTAGCATCTTCCACTGGCTCTCAGCCATGGAATGTGTTCTAGAACATTCTCCAAGCTTGGCCTCTGGCTTTAGTTAATGTTTCTTTTAACATCCCTTGGTTTTCCACAGGTTCTTACGAGTTAGGAATCTTGAGCTAAGAATCTCTCTTTTGAAAGAATCACTCCTAAGGGAGAAAGTAGCATTAATGCAAAACAAAAGAAGGAGGAATTTCCCCATTTTTTATTAATAATGTGGGTTAAACCACATGTTTTTCCCACTTTCCATGCAACTATTACTCTAAACTTCAGAAGGTTGTTGATCTGTCTGAAGGGAAAAAAAAGGTGCATCCTCTTTTGAAATGCCTGTGAATAAACAGTGATTTTCTCCCCCATTCCTATGCAATTCCAAGTTACAAAATGGAACAAGGAAACTCTTTCAGATATGAATAAATAATCGAGGAAAGATTAATGCACTAATTGGAATATAAAATGCAGAAGATGTTTTCCTGCAAACGTGGCTCAGTGGGGGATACAGCTTTAAAGAATCAAAAGCACAGCTCTTCATTTCTTGCTTGTTTTGATCTTGCCTTAATTTTGAAAAGCTCAATTAGTTGATTTTTTATTTTAATATTTTCTTTCTATTGAGTCTTAGCCTAATTATTTTTTTGCTCACTTTTCAAACCTTCCAACGGGGTATTATTTTGGTGTTGTGGTTCCTGAATTCAGGAACTGACAGGAAGGGGAATATATAAATATTTTTCATGCAACAATTCTTTAGGAGAAACGGGTTATGGGATATATATATATATATATATATTTGGTATAGGCTCAGCCTCTCTACTTGTGCCATGGGCAGTGTCAAACCTGCTAAAAATCTATTGTCAGGGCTCTAAAACAGTTGTCAGTAAAATAGATTTATCCTGATTTTCCCTTTTTCTGTCTGTGACAGAGTTCTTTATACAAACAGGTGTTTACAATCCACTTTTTCTGCCTTCAGCATGTTTGGAGTCTGACCCGAGTGTGGAATCTACAATGGAGCTGGAAGGTAAGACTTGGTTTATGAGTGGGTTATGCTGGAGGTTCCACACCATCAAAGAGCTTTTCTTGGCCAATTTGTTAACCAGAAGACCCAAACCATGACATTTTCTTTGCTTCTTGGACAACAAGCCACTTTCTGGTTTCTATTACCTGGCACTTGCATTCTACTGGAGGAAAATACATTGAGTTCTTCTCACCACCCCACTCCCCAAATCTTTCTGGAAGTAGGAGGAAACTTTTCCCTGCAACTTTTACTCTCTAAGAACTTGTGGCATGTGAACAGAAAGAGGCATCCCCTGATATTGTTTAATCAGCTCTGGGAAAGCAGAGAAGAAAACAGGATGTTTGCAGAAACTTCCCCCCAAGTCTCCTTCCCTTCTCATCAGAAGCCTTTAAGTGAATTTAGAGAGAGTTTCTAATTAACTTCATCAAAATTAACTCTTTTGTTTTCCTTGTTCTTGCTTATTAAACTGGCATAAGGTTGTTTGATTCCTTTCAAAATCGAAATTGTTTTTAATATGTAAGTTTTGGGGGGTTTTGGAGCATATTTTAGAGTTTTTCTGTAGTTTCTGTGATTGAGAACTGGAAGAACAGGATGACAAACTTCTTGTCAGAGCTTCCTGAAGGAAAACAGTTCTATGACTTATGGGAATATAAATTGTGATGCAGGATTAGTGATACCAAAGAGCTTTATTAACATTGTCACTAATTAAATATTCTAACTCTTTATTTGCTGGTGGGCAGGTGGGAAGTGTTTGCTGTTTTGTTGTTTTATTAAATCATAAATTCATGGTGGGCTTCAGCCAAAGAATCCACCTCATTTCGTGGTGAGTTCCTCCGGAGTGATAATATTTGCCTTCACACTTGCCAGGCTGGTTCAGCTGTGTAACTGAGCTTTTCCACTGGTACCCAAAATCAGCAGGTAAGTGATAATTTTCCAACCATTTAAAGATAAATACAAGATAAATGAACACAATATTAGTTTTTGCATTATGGTACTTTTGTGAATATTGAATGTGAAAACCTTAGTTTATTCAATGTATTGAGACCAAAGGCTTTGCAGTGAATTAGAGTAAAAAGGAGGATTATTTCCAAGAAAATGTGAGCATCATAAATCCAGTTGTCCTTATTTTTTGGTGCTTAAATCAGGTCAGGTTCACCCAGATTGGTTCAGGCAAATGTAATTGTTCTTTCTGGGCTTCCTGGGGCTTGTTTAATTATAGCAAAAGGAGCTAATACTAAGTTAGGGCTGGCTCTGTACTCATCAGTTATTGTATTGTTACAGATTTAATTCTCTTTTCTTCATTTAAAATATATACTTATGCTGTGTTATCAGCACAGCTATTGAAAGGAGCGTCAAATATCGAGACTTTGGTATTCCTGCTTTTCATATTCTTGTCTAAGGTACAGGAAAATCCCAAAGAACTTAGAACAATTCATTTCTGGGTGCTGTGTCTCTGTGGATGCTGCAGACTTGGCTTAATTTCCTGATGGTTGATTACCTTGGGAGCGAGGAAAAAGTGGCTCTGGAATGATTGTTCCTCCACTCCTTGTCACAGTAATGCCTTGATATCTGCCAGTGCAATTATGCTTAGAGGAGCAGTTGACTTGTGATAGAATCCCAGAATCTTTGAGGTTGGAAAAGCCCTCCTAGCCCAGGGAACCCACCCTGTGCCCGACGCCCACCTTGTCCCCCAGCCCAGAGCTCTGAGTGCCACAGCCAGTCCTGCCTTGGGCACCTCCAGGGCTGGGCACTCCAAACCCCCCTGGGCAGCCCCTGCCAATGTTTAACAATCCTTTCCATGAAGTAATTCCTCCTGATGTCCCCCTTGACCCTCCCCTGGCACTTGAGGACATTTTCTCTCATCCTGACCCTCGTTCCCTCATTAAAGATCAGCTTTAAGATCCTTCCAACTCAAACCATTCTGTAATTCTATTTTTATAATATCTGTAGAAGTGAAAGGTAATTAACATTGGAGAAACAAACCAAAAAAATCTCTGCCCTTCCCCTCCTGACACTCCAGGCAGGTTGTGACAGGGGTGATTTGGGGGCAAACAACACTGCAAAGAGAACACAATTAATAATATCTGAATATAAATGTCACATAGGAATGGCAATTAAACCCAATGCCAAACCCATTTTTAAATTATTTTTAGAGCCGTGAGGATTAAAGGATGTTTTCCATAGATGTCAAACAACCATTACTTTTGCACATTGGTTATTCTTTGCAAAGATAACAATTAACATGTACATAATGGCCCTGGAACAAGTTCACCACTCATAAGAACAAAGCTAATTAGAAAAGTATGTGAGCTTGTTTGATATTGCCTCAAGCAGCAGGGAGTGATCAAGAATTCCTGTTGAACTGATATTACATTAAAAAAAAGCAATCCATGTGAGGCAGCCAAGGCAAACTCCTGTTTCCAAGGAAAAGGCAAGAAAAAACTGAAAGGAGCAAATTTAATTTGTGATATTTGTTTATTAAGCAAGAGGCGCTTAAGTGGGTTGTTTAAATCTTAAGTCAAGCTCATGGGTGTGTAAAAAAAAAAAAATCTTCCCTCTCACTGTCAAGGTAAATGTGTCATTTATTAGAGAAGGAGGGAGTGGATGGAGCTGTAGTTGGAGGATGAGTTGTTCCTCTCTGATCTGTGTGTAAATAGAATTAGGCTTAAAGAAACAAGGTAATCAAAATCAATGATTTCTATTCGTGGTGTCACACCCTGCAAACACATGGCTTCTGCTCTAAGAATGCTTCAGGAAACAGTGTTAGGTGTCTTTAGAGAAAGAAAATGTGATCAAATAATAAAAATGTTCAAACCCTTGAAATGAAGCCTCAGTATTTACTGGGAAACAGGAAGATGGTATCATGGCAAACTCTGAATAAGGACTGCTCATTAGGAGGTTTCCTGATTAATTCTGTTAAATTGAATTGATCACTTGGATTTGTGTGTCCTTGAAAATCCCAGGAATTCAGGCAATAGTATAAACAATAATAAGAGGATAAGATGATAGTGTAAAAAATAAGATTTTAAAAAATCCTTTGATCTGGGTGAAGAAATATTCAAAGCAGTAATTGGTTTTCCACTTTTGCCTTCTGGTTGCTGTTAACTTAAGGTTTTAACTTTGTAGAGCTTGAGGTGACAATATCTGAGAGGAGGGGAAGCAGGAAGTTCTTAATCAAAGATTGGAAAAAAACATTGATTAAAACGTAGGATAAATACGGCTTATATTAGATTTGATATGGAATTGCTAAGCAATATTAGGCTTCTGGGTTGGAAATTGTTTGTGCCCCCATTTTTGAGTACAATTCTGAGGATCTGTTTCTTGCGTGGCTGTTAAATTCTGAGGAGGGGGCTCTGCACGGACTGGCCCCAGTACAGTGCTCTTACTGGTGAGCCTGCGGGGCTGCCCTGGCCCAGCAGCTCCCTTCCTGAAAGTTTTTATCACTAAATCCTGGTTCAAATTCAAAAAGTTTTTTTTCTCCTTATGTATTCAGAGTGAACAGTTTGGCTGAAGTAAAGCAGAGGAATGATAATACACTACTAATCCATTTAAACTGGTGGACCACTCACAGCCTCCATATAATTTCAGTTTTTTTAAATATATCTGTGCTTCAGTCAAGCATTGCAATTTGCTGACAGATTTTCTTGCTGCATATTGACTTCAATTATTTTTGTGCCAAATCGCCCCTTGCACTTCACAATAGACACATTTCTTCATCTGAGCCTACATCTGTTTCTTATCCTTTGTGTCGAGCTCACAGACTGCACATATTGAAATATAGATTGGTTTCTGTATTATAGCATTGAACCTGCTCTTAAAATACAATCTCTACAGAATGGAAGACACTGGAAATGAACCAATGAATGTTTGAACCAAAAAAAACAACAACCCAGAACCAAACAAAAACCACCCACAACTTTATGTATAAAATCGTTTTTCTTGTCTGCAGTTTCAGTACGTCAAACACAATATTTAATAGTTACCCCACACCTCCAGCCTCCTCAGCACCATATGGGAAATCAGATTAAATACTTCATTTTAAAAAAAAAAACAAAAAAACCTCAATGAAATACTATTCTAAAGAAACTTTATTACAGTAAAACAAGACCAGCTCTTGATTTGTGCAGTTTGCCACAGTTTTGCCTGTGTCCCCAACTTTGGGTATTAAATGTAAATCCCCTTGATGCAATATAATATAGAAACACCTCCTGAGCATATTCAAGCTGAACAAAGAAATTATTTGCTCTAATTCACTTTATGGAGACGCTGTAGCAGCATCTTGTGTTACACAAATTGCAGGAGCTGAGGAGCCTGAACTCAAAGTTAAAATGCTTAGATTGATTTTTCAAATCTTTAATAATTTCTCCCTGTTCTACATCTCAGTAATAAATGAAGGTGACATTAAGAAATCTGGTTTTGTGCTGGAAGTGGGAGCAGGGATGTGTACACAGAACAGTTGCTGGTTGTTGCAGAAAAGCATTAACTGGTTTTGTGTGGCACAGTGTGGTTCAATTGCTATTTTAAAGTTGTTCTTTTAATGCAGGCTGGTGGTTAAATGCTGCTGAGATCTCATGTAAGCCCTTGGAGAGTGCTCCAGCACTGTGGGGATTTGGAGAGGTCTGAGGAGCACAGACTGTGGGATAGAGGAGAATTACTTAATATGAATTTGGAATATTTTCTTGACCTATTAATACATCCTCGACTCTCCATGGCTGCCAAGTCATCACCCCTATTGAATGTGTCTCAGTTATAAATTTAACTATCTTGATTCAGTGAGGCACTTAATCATGCAGGGAATGTGAGTGGGAGAGCTCATTCAAAGTTTGGCCTTTGCCAAGTCCCTGTGCTTTCCAGAGCTCAGTGCTCTGAGAATTCTCCTGCTCCTCAGTCTGGTCCTGTGTCCCCACGTTGGAAAACTGGTCACAGAATAATCCTGACCTCCCTTCTGTAACTGTGAGCCCAGAATAGGCTGTTGTGCCACCTCCACCTTGGAGGCCTGGGAAGAGGGAATTCTTCTGAGAAGCTTTAGTTAAAACAGCAAAACAAAAATCTTCTGTGTATAGGTTTTAGGGAATGTTGACAAAATAATTACAGAAAGAATAACTTGGAGCTGCTATTGGCCAGTGTCTTGATTGATCCACCATTTCATATCCTAAACTAACTGATATTTTCTGTCCATATTTTGATTTGAAGAATCCAGATCTCGTTTTCCACAGGAGTTAATGAAAGCTTCATGGAACAAGAAAGATAATGTAACACAAAGTAAAAGATATGCTATGAAAAATTTATCTAAATTAAGGCTGTAATTGATCTCCTCAGCTGTCGTGTCTTGAGGAGCTGGCCAAATTTTATTGTGCTTTATTGCTAAATGACTGATCACCAGATAGATGGAACATAGCAAGCACCATATGTTTTGTTTACCTAAAAGCTCATCGATTCAATGTCTGCTGGGTCTCTCAAACATGATGTGTTAGCAGATTCCTTCCAGGAAAACAAAACCCAACTACAAAGTCATCAGGTTGAGGTATTATTTTTTCAGATGCTTTTTCAACCCGATTCGTTCCTTGGCTGTAAATACAAGGCAGATGCAGCCCCGAGTTCTGATTAATTGTTTGTCAAAATCCGTGTAGCACACTGAGCATGGAGGGATCGTGGGCATCTCGGGTTGCTAATGAACCAAACCCAACAGTCTCCACAAAACCTCTGGGTAGAAACACTCAGAGAAGAGCAAATCTTTGATAGATTCTTCTTTTCTGGTTGGCAACGAACACCACAGGGATGTGAGGTCAAGCATTTTATAGAGGAATGCATAGGGATTAAATTGAGTATTTCAAGACACTCGAAGGTTAGGAGAGGAGAGTGGAGCTTAGAGCAGGTCCTGGAACATGGGGAGGAATGACTTCTGGTTTTAAGGATGTGGCTGAGCCCTGTGAGGCAAAAAAAGAACTCTTCAGGTAGACAACTTGGAGAACATAGAATGACTGGAGGCTGTAGCTCAGATCTTTATTAGAGGGGAATGAATCAACAGCAGTCCCATGGGCTTGGGGCCCCCTTCCCACCATCCACCTGCCCTGCTCTCCTGCAGGATCTTCCTGCAGAGCTGGCAGCAGCTCTTTGGGAGATTTTTTCTCATTGCAGTTGGTAACTTGGAAAAAGTATTCCCTCCCACCCCTTTCTGTGTGTCCCCATATCTCTTAGCCAAGGATTAGAACACTGCCCCAAACTTAATTACAGATCCAGTCTGCTTTAAAGGCTGCAGGATTTCCAGGCACATCTCATAGAATTCATCACCTTACAGACTCCTGTGGTCATTCTTCTGGGCAGAGAATATGGAAGGGGGAAGGAAATCCCAAATATTCATCTTGCTGCCCTGGTTATTTAACAAACAGTCCTCACTTGTGGCAAAGTGAGGATTCTGAAAGGTTTTAAATGTCCTGCAGAGAAGGCTGTCTCTCTCTGTGCTTTACTGAAACTTCTGCAGATATCACTCCCATTTATTCCTCCCACTGTTAGAGAGGTGAATGAGGTGAAATATCTATTCCTCTCCACTCTTTGAAGCTTTTTTTAGTGACAATGTTGTATTCCTTCTGAATGAATAACTTACTGCCAGGTCAAGTGGAGTGCAGGGGTTTTTGTGTGTGTGTGCACAGATAAATCCTAGGCTTGGATCCCTGCTTGCAAATAAACCCAGTGATGTTAAACCCTCCCTGAGTCTGATTCACTTCTCGCTGAGCTCAGTGGGAGTTCTGCCTGGGGGAAAAACTGAGAACCTTCACAGTGACTTTGATTTCATTCAAGCTCATTTTTGGAAAAAAAAGCCCCAAACAGCTGATCCACCAGAATCCTGTGAATGCCACATCTGGGAATGCTGAGGGCTGTTTCTGCTGTGTGTGATTACCACAAAACAGCTCTGAAAGATCTTAACAGTGGAGAGCAGGAGCCCTTGATTCCTCTCCCTGGAACTGGTTTTTTAGAGCACATGCAGAACAACTGACTATTAATTGCAGTTGTTCCCGATATCCAGAGCTCTCTCCTGTCACTGCCGGGGTGTGAAGGGGAAATGTTTGGGCTACAAAGTTTGGAAATCAGGAGTTCAACCCAACTCCTTACAAGCTGTTGTGTCAGTGAGGGGAGAGGAAGGAACGGCTTGGATGGAATTTCTAATCAGCAGAAGCTCCGTTTGGACGAGGCAAAGTTGACCTGGATGTGTCCTGGAGAGCAACCCTTGCCATTAGTGCAGCAGAGAAGGAATCTCAGTGCTGCTGCAGCTGCAGAATTGAGATCTCCAGGTTTGTGTGAACACTCACAGAGGAGCTGAGCGGGATTGTCCACACCTTGCTAAGATCAGTGAGTGCTGTGAGCAGCAGCATTTTCTCTCATCCTGCCCCTGTGACATGTTGGACCGTGTCTCCTGCAGGACAGAGGAGGCAGCCAGGCTGGGAGGGGGGTCTCTGCAGGCTCCAGACAGCGGCGGAGAAAGGGCCACGGGAGTGCAGCTCAGCTCAGGCGGCCAATTCAGATGTTCTAAAAAACCCTCTGAAAGGAACCTTTTTTTCGCAGGGATTACATAACAAGTGGGAGGTGGGTGATGCGAGTCCTCCTCAGGGTATTAGTCATAACACAGACACTGTCTTGAAACATCTCCACTTGATGCATCTGTACTTTTAGCTTTAAAAAGGAGTCATCTGGCTGTGGTGGGACTTGGGAGGTCCGTACGCCCTCACTGGCTCTTCTGATTTTTTCCTCTGTGAAACATTTTGCAGGCCTGGGTTATGTATTTCTCCTGATTTCTCAGTTTTGGAAAACCTGGTCAGTGGGGACTTGTTTTGATCTCTCAGAAAATGACAAATACAAACTTAATTGAAAGGGAAATGATTTTCCAGATTTACAGATTTCTAAGGCTCAGAGCCTGCATGAGTAACTTTAATTAAATTCATTTTCCTGCAGAGCTGCTTGTTGTTTCAGTTACTCAAATCTCTACACATGTTGCTCCTCCTTGCTTTTCAATTTGCTCATGAGACATTATTTAAATGCCTGTCAGATGCCTGAGAGAACCTAGAGGAGCAGGGATAACTTCAAATGTTGCACAGGAAAGGGGGAAAACATTAAATTCTGTCCTTTTCCTATTTTTATTCTACTTTATATGGGCAAAACATGTCTGTGTTGGGTGGGAAATCTAAATCTCAAAGCAGTCCTGTTGTTTTTCTTCAAGTGTCTTCTCTTTGGCCTTTGTTTGGGTAACCAGGAGACCACATGGTAGTGATGAGCCTCTGAATACTGTTAATTAGGTAATTAGAAGTGCCTTGAGAGGATTATTCATATGTGAAAGGTTAATGGGAGGGCTTAATTTATGGAGAGCAGCATGGCCAAAACCAACGGAGGGGAAATGTTGTTTGGCTACTAAGAAATATTTCAGCTGGAGAGAGAAAGGTGAGCGACAGGGAGAGGGTTGTGTTTTCTACCAGGGCTGCAAAGTACTTTCTTAAAGTGGAGAAAAGTGTAGTTCAGAAACTGTGTTGGATTGAGGGTGTTCTGAGGGAAGGGGATGGGACATGAGCTGTCTGTATGACGTTAATACAGGAGGAAAGAGTAAGACACAAAGCAAAAGTTGCTTAATCAAAGAAGCAGAATGATGCCCACAGAGACTAAAGAAGGAATCGTGGTCTCTGAGCTCCTGCAGATTAAGAGGCAGATGCATGAAACTTGTGTGAAGAGAAAAGCAGTTTTGTTCTTGCACAAAAGGTGTGCCCGGTGCTTTCATTTCAGTCAGCAGCGGCTGCTTTTTGATCCGGGGGAAAAATGCAAGAATGAGGGAAATTAAAGGGCTAAATGTGTTTTCTTGTTTCCTTGTTGAGTCATTCTCAGAAAACTTGTAATGAAAGAGGGGTAACTGTGTGTCTAACGCAAGAGTCTGTCTCGGAGAGATGGAGATCACACCCAAAACCACTGCAGGGAAATGATATCCTGAAGCTGAGCCAAGGTCAGCAGGTTTGCTGAAAACAGCTGAAAAAGGTGCTGATCTTCCTGTGTTTAAACGGGGAGAGTGTTCTGACTCTGAGGCCTCAACTTTAAAATCCCTGATTCTCTGTATTTTGAAGGAAATGGGCCACACAGGAGAGCTCACACAGGTTGTCCCAATTACCACGGCACAGACTGCCAGAGGAAAGTGTGGTGCATGGAGTTTAAAGAGTGTTCAGCAGGTCAAAGCTGTGAGTTAAAGTTTATAAGAGTCATGGAAAGGATGGATTGCTTTTATTTCCTTTTTATTTATTTATTTATTTAATATTGTACTTGGCAATGAAGGAAAGAATTCTCTCTGTTGGTTTTCCTCTGGTTCAATGCCTCTAAAATTTCTACTCCATCTGGTATGAAAATCTGAGGAGAGTCCAATAAGAAAACACTGTGTGGGGACAATTTTATTTTAGAAAATAAAATCAAGTTAATTAAGTTCCAAAATAAGTCAAAGGACAGTTAAAAGTGATGTGATATGCAGACTATTTACCTAAGAAAGGACAAAGACATCAAACTGTGAAGATAAGCCCTGAATTATCATAAACTCCATTTCACATGAGAAACTGGCATTTTAATTCAAAAGGAAATATTCATAAGCCATCTTAGTTTATAATTTGAATATAATGTGATGGAACCTGTTAATAAGAGACTGGTGGGGTTCCTTTTCCTTGCTGTCACAACAGGTGGCTGAGACAGAGGCTGAACAGCACAGCCCTCCCCAAATAATCCCCTTGGGAATTGTAAGGGGAAATTCAAATGCACACCAAGGGTACAGAAACGGGATCTCACCTTGCACTGCAAAGAAGTAAGGGTTCATTCCAAAGCCCATGGAATTTTGTGAGGAAGTTTGTGTTGATTTTGGTCAGTGGGTTGGTTTGGTATTGAGGAAAGCTGCAAAATACGTGTGATTTTAAGCTGTGTTTGTATCTTGGACAGTGAAAATGAATGTTTATTGTGATGATTTGCAACTGGTAGGAAAATTCAGTGTTTATTGTTGAGGTGGTAAGAAGTCCAGTGCTAAGGAATGGCATGAAACTGTGTTTTCATTGCAATAATTTACCATGTGCTTTTACCTCAGCTTTATGACACAAAGCCAAAGTGAAGGAGTAAACACCTCACTGCACAACAGCACCAACTTTGGATGAGAAATAGATCTTTCAGTTGAATTGTGCATCAGTATTTACAAACAGCCTCCCCTGAGTAAGGACATTCTAGTTGCATTTTTTTCTAGTGATGTACTTTCAAAACTTGTGGCTCGTGAAAGAAACTCTGTGCTTTGATCTTCAATTCCTGGTGCATCTTGCTCCATTTAATTAGGTGATTCATCCACAAGGTAATGCCACAGTTGTCCTTGTGGAGCTGCCCATTAAACACATGGCACAGCCTCTCCTTTCCATGCTTTTGGAAATAATGATCCAGTCAGATGTGGGGCATCAGATGGTCAAGGTTTATGTAATGTCTTTTTAAGTGAGATATCCAGATTGGAGCAATTCAGGGGAAAGAACACTTATCTAAACAAATCTTTTGTTTTAGCCAATCTGTGATTTTGACTGTGGCAGAAGAAATATTGAGTTTTGGAGAGGCTTAATGGCTTTGGAGGTGTTTGGGGAATGGTCAGAATGTTGGTTCTAAGCACTGAGGAGGGAAAATCAGCAAAGTCATAGAGCAAACTATGATTTGGGCAAACAAATGGCAGGAGGAGCCATCTGCTTTCGTCTCTGTCAGGTTCTTGCTGGAGTCCAAACCCTGCAGAGCTCCTTCCTACATGGGCTTTAGCCAGCACCCACCCAAATCAGTTGGGAAGTTCTCCAGCCTTCTTCAGATCATGTGCAAGGGGTTTTTCCATGGTTTCCCTATGGCTCAGCTGCCACTTCTGTCCAGCCAACTCCCAGCTGTCCATCACCCACAAAAATCACAACGGTGTATTCCAGCTTTGCCAGTTATTTTTAAACGACCTAAACAATGTGACAGAATTTTCCAGATCCTTTTCTTCTTAATTTCTGTGCTGTATCAGTGATTTTTTTCAGTGTTGCTCGGTGTAATGGTTTTGCTAATGTGTTCCCATGCCTCAGTGGTGAGCTACTTAATGTATCTTGAAATAGTGTAATTTTGTTGGCATTACAGAGGACATGGAATTATATACATTATTCAGTATGTCCCCTGTTATTCCCAAAAGAGTACAAAAATAGAAATGAATAACAAGTGGTTTAAGTGGATTTATGGTTATGAAGGAGATTAAGACTGTGTGTACACACAGGTTTGTCTTCTTCCCGTGGTGACTTTGGTTTCTCTGATGTAAAGGAATGAAATGACCTTCCCCTTGCAGAATAAAGACAAAGAGCGTTAGGAAATGTGTATAATTTATAAGCTATTCTCTATAGATAAGAATGAATATCCTATATAAATCACAGCCTTGCAGAAGTCAGGAGGAATTTGCAGTGTCTGTGACATGATGCAAGCCACAGACTGTCAGTTTTGTATCTTCTCAGAAGGTGTGTGTTGGATGAGAAATAAATCTGCCACAGAGTGAAGATATTGCCACATATTTTATTGGGTTTGGGCCAAAGTTTGTGTGTGGGGAAGTGAACTAGCACAATTGGAAACACAGAATCCATATCTTTCTTTTCCTCTTGAATTGTTTCTAAAGCATCTTTGTAGCTTTTATTATGCAATCTGATATTTAAATGCTGATCAAGTCACTGAAATATATATTTTATTTTTAAAGCTTTCAGTTGGCATCCAACCCCCAGATTTGCAGGTCAGGCTGGATATGGCCCGGTCCTTGAGAAGCTGTGGGCTGTAAGCTGTGCTGTAGGTTGGGAATAGGGAGTGAGGTACAATTTCAGGAAAACCCTCCTGAATCATAGAATAGATTAATAGAATTGCTAAGGTTGGGAAAGACCTCTAATATCAAGTCCAACCATCACCCCAGCACCATATTCACCATTAAACCGTGTCCTCAAGTGCCATATGCACATATTTTTGAGCACTTCCAGGGGTGATGACTCCACCACACCGCTGAGCAGCCTGTTCCTGGGCTTGGCAACCCTTCCTGCGAACAAATGTTTCCAAATGTCCAATCTAAACCTCATCTGGTGCAACTTGAGGCCGTGTCCTTTCATCCTTTTAACGATGTGCTTGGGGTGTCTCACTGAACGTGTTGAAGCCTCACCCCAGTCCTTCAGAGGCAGCAAAATAAACGCCAGGCTGAGGACAGGCTTATAAACACAAGCAATGGGGAGACCAATGCTGGGCCGTCTCCTGCAGTTTCCAGAGGTGCAAACTGTTTTATTGGTGTTAGCAGGGAGCCCCTTGGCTGTAATTACACTGCCACAGAGTACAGAATATTTCTCCAAGATGCCTCAGCACTTGCTGGTTTGCTCCAAGCCAGTGGTGTTCTGCTCTTCCTTATTCCGACAGAGACCGCCTGTGGCTGTTTCTTGCTCCATGGAAGGCAGCTAAAACAGTTAATTGAATTAAATCCCAAATATGGGGAGCCAGCAGTAAGGCAGACTGAAATCTGAAGCCTGAACTGCGTTTTAGGTTGAAAAGAGGCACTAAGGTAGTCTTGGAGTGCAAATCTACTGCTTGGAGACCAACAGGGCTCATGAAAGGTAAAGGCTTCAAAGCAGTGCAGTGTGGAGGCCACCAAAGTGTGAGCAGAGCACTGGAGAGTCAATCCAGGGGATTGCAAATGTTCTCACCACTGATAACTTCAAAAAACCCTCCTTCTCCCAGTGGGGTGGGATGAATTGTGTTCCAGCCAAAATCTTATAAGCCAGAAAGAATTCCCGTGTTCGTATTTTGCCATTTGATGGTTTCTTTTGCAGAAATGTTTTATTAACAAATGTTGAGAGAGAGAAAAACCTTTGTGGAGGAAGTCAGGACCTAAAACTGAGTGTGAAAATCTGCTGCTCGTAGTGAGTTGGCTTAATTATGGTCCAATTAACTAAATGGTCAAAGCAGAGTGACTTGGACTTTGCAGTTGTCTTGTAAAGCACTGAATGTTGAGGGGTTTTTGTTCTGCCACAGTTTTAAGCTGTGAGAATGTTCTCCAAAGAGGCATAAGAAATCAAAATCCTGGCAAGTCAAGTCGGCTACAGAATTTCTAAATGGTGACCACTGAATACACTAAAATACATGAATAGAGTAGAAAATGAGACAGTGGCAAAAAAATATTGTACAAACCACAGCAGAGTCAAGAATTAAGGAACAAATGCCATTTATTGGCCAAGCAAGCAAGGGAGGGATGTGTACTAGAAAATAAGAGATTCATACATCAGTACTGGTAGTTCTCTGTATTTTCAGTATCTTTTTGCAATTAATATTTCGTCTATGTTTTCTATACACTCTTATTTATCTTAATTATCCCCATCAGGGCAAGAATTTAGACTAAAAAAATGATGAGGGAAAAAAATAGAGTCTTGTCACTAAATTTCTCTTAAAATTGCCAGTGAGTAACCTCTGGATAGGATGAGTGGGGACTTTGTTTATCTCTGGGCTCATGTTTATGGTTGTTGGTAACACAATTTCAGTGTTTCCTCACTTAAACACTCAAGGTCATGTTACTTCAATTAAAACATAAATAAACAGATTAAAATTTGGCTTGCTGGCTGACGAAAAGGTAGTCTGTGCACAAGTCTTTATCACAAGAGCTAAAATGATGAAGAATTTGCTCATTTGTGTGTAAGTTACTCCCTATTTCATAAGGTTCCTTCCCAAATGTGACACTTAAACGCAGTGGGTTGGTTTTAATGAGGGTCCTGACCTGAACTCAGATTTCATTGTCACTTTGGAAGCAACGTCTTCCTTTGCCAGGCCTGCAGTTCTGTGCTGGATGTTGTACAAAAAACACGATCCATGTCAGCTCTGCCTTAAAGGTTTTGGGTTTAGTCTGGGGAGGCACTAACTAGGTAATTGCTACCTGCTGGGACATGGCCCCAGAATATGTTGTTGTTTAATGTATGCAGATTTTTAGGAAAAAAAAAATAAATAAATAGAAAGGCTGCTGAATAGCTTCATTTTCAGGAGCAAAATGTACCTTGATTTAAGACTGAGATGTTAAAAAATTCCCCTCCCCTGTGTACTGGTGTTGTGAAGCTCTGGTTTCTCAGGCTGTCTCATTCACATGCAGAAAACGGGAGGCTGGATTGTGGCTCCAGGAAATAGTGGGTTTGTTGGTTTGCTTTTTTCCCCCTTTTGGTTACGTTTGACATGGAGTTTGCCTTTCCTCTGAAGTTTTGCCCTGCAACTTCACAAGGGCTTCAGGAGGGTTGCTTATGTGTTCTCACAGTCCCTGTTTTACACGTGCCCTTCCTTTCTCCTCTCCCAGTGGATGTTGCCCATTTTCTCTCTTCCTCTGCGCAGGGTTGGCAGCTGACTGGAAAAGGGCCGTGGTTATCTGTCTCATTTTCCTCATTCTTATCACTTTATCACTCTTTGGAAAGCATCCTCTCATTATGTAATCTGCATTTCAACCCTCAGCAAGATGCATTTCCGAGGTAGGATGGTTCAGAGTGTGCTTTATTTACATGGTGTCACTGGGAAGAGTTTGAGTTGCTGGATAAGGAACGAGGTACATCCTCTTGCTTCCCATTTATACATGGATGCAGTTCTGCTCAAGATGTTGTCTGAATGAAAAATTACTGCAGCTTCTGATACTGGTATCACCTTGTACCTCTTGGGGTTTTAAAGTTTTATATCCCTTTACCCTTGTTTCTCCATCTCTGACAGCTTTTCCTAAGAGCAGTGAATCCAAAAGTTTCCTTTATCTTGTACTGATTTCTGTGCGTAGATTAAATTCTCCAGATGTTGAAGATCATGATATGCTGCAGAGGTTATTTTTTTTTTTCCCTAGACACAAGAAGTGTGGAATACAAAGGATAAAAACTGATTTGGTTTACCAGAACCAAGGGAGGTTTTAATCTTCATAAGAGGGAAGTATCATCCCTCTAAGCAAAGAGGTCCTGGAACAACCTGTTGAATAATTTCAAGCACCATTTTCTTACCATTTTGTGATATTGTAGCAATGTTTACTGTGCAATTTGGCAACTGAAATGCTGTGGCAAAAGAAAACTGTTGCTCCTGGTTATGGTTGTCTCCTGCAAAGCAGAAAGCTTCGTCACATGTGGGTGGTGTCAGACATGAATCCTGACAGCCCCAAAAGAAAGCAGGGCAAAACCAGCTCCTCTAAATCCCTGATTTCAGCCAGGTTTGTGCCAGGTGAGGGGCTGGGCTTTGCATGTGTTTCATCCTTAGCTAAAGAGGTGCTGCTATAAATTTTTAAACTACAACCTCTATTTCCAGCTATCACTGTCAAGCTGTGGCTTGGCTCATTCCTCCTCTCACTTGACAACGTGGTGGGGAATCTGAGAAACTATTTTCAGGGATTCTAGAGTTTCCCTAATCTACTGTTGTGGGGGAAAAGTTGGCTCCTGTAATGAGGAAACCTTATTTCCATGTAGGAACTGTCCCCCGTGGCAGTATGGAGGGGAGAGCTGGACTGGGGCTGTGGCTCTGAGTGTGTCCCATGGGGTTTGTGGTGGTATCCTGGCACCACAATGCCATCATTATGTGTGGATGGGCTTGTGGAGCTGCCTGAGGAGCCCAGGCTGTGCCCAGGAAGGTGCCCCAGGCTGTGTTTGGGATGGGTGGTGGTACCACAGAATAAGAAGAGCCTCTGGGTTGGATCTATCACAACCCCAGTGCAAATCACTGCCCTGGGTGTCACCTCCTTCCATGTCCCCACCTGCTCTGACCTCTCCAGATAAAGCAGGAGGATTGCCATGAACACGTGAATTTTGCAAGCTGCTGTTTGGGTTGATTAATTGGAGCTTGTAAATCATTTTCTGTAATAATTACACAGGTTGAAAATGATTAAAATTCATCATCAGTTGCTTCTTACAGTCAAGCTTGTGCTACTTTATGTGGTAGGTGGAATAATTTATTGTAAGAGCCCTTTTAAAAGCTTTTTTCTTGAAGAGATTAGCAACTGTCATCTTTATTTCTACTATTCTACTTTTTTTAATATTTGTGTTTCTACTCCCACTTCAACACATTTGGAGAATGATACCTTGTGGGGAGGGAAATGGGATATATAGACTGAGCACAACTGGCTGGTTCCAGGAACTCCAGGCTACTGCATGACCTTGCAAATGCAGCCTCCTGGAACTAATTCAAGTAGCTCATTATTCCACCTGAAATTTGGACATGCTGTAAATCATCTTGTGGGGCTGGGCTTTTAACCCTGGATTTTTTAGATGAAGGGCCACAAGAAAATTCAGAGTTGGTTTGTTCCAAAACAAGAATTTTATTATTATGTTATCAGTCAGCAGCCTGAAAACAAGCAAATGTAGTTCTCCTGTTACAAATTTTGTGAAGCCACTTGTTGTAGGATGTTGTAGGCCCTTCATGGGGACTTGTGGACTGTCCCTTAGCTTGCAATTCTTGTTTTGGGAATTCCAGTCTTTGGCCAAAGCACATCAGCATCAGCTTGGAAAACAGGAAAATAGCCCCAGTTTCCTTGTTTGTGTGTTTCCAGCTTCAAAGCATGAAGGGCTTGCAGAGGACTTGGATTTCTGCTCTTAATTTCTTGAAATATAATTAGATCCGTTGCAATGGATGGTTTGTTCTCCTTGCCATGTATTCTTTAGATGCTGTACTGAATAATACTTTGCTTTTCCACCCCATCACCTTCTTACATGGAATAAATTGTCCTCCTGACTGAAGAAATCTGCTGGAATGTGGGGGCAAGAGAATGTCACAGCTCAGCTGATGTCTGTGACAGCTTTCCCTGTGTCTTACAGAGTCAGGAGCTGTGACTCTATTTCCCATTTGTCTCATGATTACAGCTCTCACTCTTTAAGAACCACAGATCTGCCTCCACTTGCTGTTGTTGATGGTGTATTTTATGCACAGCTGTTCACTTTTTTTTTCCTGGCAGGGGGGTGAGACACCAACTCACAATCCCATCAGATCCCCCAGGTGAGGAGTCTGGGGGTGTGGGAACTCACACCCTGACCTATTAGAATTGTTTACCGGTCCGTTTTCTGGGACCTGCAGGTTCAGACTTAACTTGGAGCAAATTTAGCTACTCACCAGAGCACACAACATGTATTATTACCAGAGAAGCTTCACTCTCTTGAGCTTTAATTAGAAAAACCCTCTTGCAGGTTGTCACAAGGATGCCAAAATAGCCATGATGAGAGTTGTTGCCATTCATCACTGCTCTCACCTCTCTGAGCAGGAGTGCAGCACAAAATTATAGGTAGCCAAGCAATGAGAAATGGCAAGATGATTCACAAGTACTATCCCCGAGCTTGGAGATTAATTGAGTGAAAGATACTCTCTGTGCAGCTTGAGTTAATGAACATAACCAATCATTCTGGGAAAACTCACACATCTTGATTGCTTTGCAGGGAGGGAGAATCTCAGACAGCTTTTGTTATGCCACAGTTAGTTACCCACTGCTAGTTAGGGCTCTGTGTGCTCTCAGGGGCAGGAGATTACACAGACTTAAGGAATTTGGGTTTTTTATAACTAAGAAAAGTATTACTTGAATAACTCCATCTGGGATTGCATCTGACTGTTTTTCCATTAAGTGGTTTCTAGATCAAACAGCTAAGTTTGTGAGTAAAATGATTTTCCCTGCCCACTGATCACACTCAGAACCCAAAATTCATGCAAACATTCTTTAACAACGGCAAAGAAGTAAACTTGACATATCGAGGTTTTTTGAGAGACTTCTGCTGCTTTCCAGTTTGATTGTGGCCAGAAGTTTCATTAGAACAGCTGCTCTCCTCGAGCTTGGTTCTTAATCCTTTTTTTATGATTATTTTATTTTTAAGAAGGAAGAAGTGGAGTGCAACAGAAGTGTTAGGGATGTTCAGCAACAGCACACAGGCTGAGCTGGCGCCGAGCACGGATGGATGGTCATGTAGGATTCTGTTTTATCCAAACAGCTTTGTTTGTATTTCTGGGGGTGCTTTCAGCTGCTAAAAAATTAAACTTTATCCAGTGTTTTAAATATCTTCAAACCAGGGAATGTTGTCTCTGTAGGTTGAGTTTTTTTAACGATAGAAGGGTTTGGTCTCCATAGAGTTATAGGATTATTAAGGTTAGAGAAGTTCTGTGACATCATCAAGCCCAACCCAGCAGCACCACCATGCCTACCATTAAACCACATCCTTAAGTGCCACATCCACATGTTTTTTGAACACTTCCAGGGGTGATGATTCCACCACTTCCTTGAGCAGCCTGTAAGACTTGAGGTTTCCTTGTTGAAATCACTCCTTTTTCTCAGTGTGTCTTCCACGGCCTTTAAAATCTCAGGGAAAAGCTATTTTGTTTGGTGTGATATATTTGACCTTATCATTCCATCTGCTCACCTCCTTTTGCCCTTTTTGCTTGTTGTTGCTCTTGAATGACATGTTGAATAGATTTTGGAGGGTGGTTTATATACCAGGGTGCTCCAGACTCCAGAAAACCGTGAAGCAATTCAAGATCTGGGGGATAAACCCCAGGTTTTGTGGGTTAGTTGATAATGAAGCCTGAGGAGATGCTGCTGCTGTGAAATGATTCCTTGATAATGCTGGCAGCTCCTGGGGACGAAGACTCAGTGTGAGGCAGGGAGAGGGGGACAAGGGCCACTGTCTTAATTTTGAGGCTCTTTTTATGCAGAATAAAGGAATAAACCCACTCTAAGACTGAAGTATAAACCTGCACATTTTAAATGTAGATTTGCTGCTTCCTGACAGTTCCTTTTTTGTTTGAAAGGGGTGGTTTGTGTCCCAGTGTTTGGCTTTGATCTCCTCTGGGTTTGTGGATATGCTGCACAGAGATCACACTGCGATTGTGTGTGATCCTCCTGTGCCTGCAGCCATCAGGACCACCCTCAGTTACTCATCTCTGCACCTTAGAACACCTTGGATTTTCTAGAGGGAATGGGAATTTGGATTTGGGGCTGTTCTGTTATTAGAGCATCCATTTGTCTTTGGTAACCATTAAAATTGTATTTGATATTTAAAAACCAGCCCCCAAATACACAAGTGATGTTTCTTGGCATGGAATCATTCCATGTTACTGCCAGAGGTGTGTACTGCCTTAACCTTTTGAAGTTAAGCATTACACAACTCGTCTTTTTAGGACTGTTCTTTTCCCAGAGCTGGGCTTTTCTTTCCCTGTGATTTCCCTCAGATGAGTGTGGTACTCGTGATAAAATAACTTTCTTCAAAGGCACATACAAAAAACCCTCCATTTGTACAATGCTAGGAGAAGAAAAGGGAAAGAATTTACAAAAAACCCCCAGCCAAACAAAGAGGAAAAACCCAGATACCTCTTTAATATGTTGGTTCCGTGGCACAGATGAAGTTTACACTAATTAGAAATCATCTGGAGGCACAGCAGCAGATTGAGTCTTCGGCTGGAAGTGCTTCCTGACAGGTGGTTTACCACAAAGCAACATTACAATTACCTAACACACTGTTTGATTTGTGTAAACCCTCATTACTACTCACATTATTTAATGAACTATGTGCATTCTCTGGCCTCCCTGCAGAATGCAGTGCTCCCTTCCAAACCTGCAGAGCTCATGCTTTGCCTTAACCCTTCTATTCCAAAGGGGAGAAACATCACCATTAATGAGGAGGTGGAAACTGGAATTTAAATGTTGAAAGAAGATTATGAAATAACAGAATGGTTTGGGTTGGAAGGACCTTAAAGCCCATCCTGTGCCACCCCCTGCCATGGGCAGGGACACCTTCCACTACCCAGGTTGCTCCAAGCCTCATCCAACCCGGTTTTGGGCACTTTCAAGGATGGGAAAGGTGTGTGATGCTTTGAAATTTTAGCTGTGTCATCTGGAGGCTCATTTTAGTGACCCATTTAGATTTATTTAGCTCTGTTATATTTCACTGCAAACTTATTTTGCGGACTGTAAGAAGTAACTCCTCACTTGAATGTGTGATACAAAAATCAATGTGAACACTTAGAGATCTTCTCCTAATATTTTTAAGGAGTCCAACAGAGATTCTGTGGGTACTTTAACCATCTACAATCAAAAAGAGAATTACAAGGGTTCTGCTGGTCACAAAGGATTTCCTGAGCTAATCAAAGCCTCGTGTATCTCTGCAGGCTTTGTATAAAGTGCCCTCAGGGCTCTGGACTCTGTGCATTTTCAGTCCTAGTCCGTGTTGCTGTTTCAGCCCCACGGGAGGTGTTTCACAGCCTGAATTTATGTGCAGTAACACAGCTGCAGAATGGTCTGTGACCCAGAGAAATATTCTCTTTCGTGTAGTTCAGGCTCTGATGTGATTACACTCTTCAGCAAACACATATATTGAAATTCTCCTTCTAAGTGAACTTGGCTGTTTGCTGTTTATTATGAAAAAACCTCTCAGTGAAGCAAATGAAGTAAAAATTTGAATCCACAGGCACGGGGAGAGATCTATTTTGTGCTGTTTACTTACCTCACACACTTCTGTTAATCAGTCTTTATTTCTCTTTGGTTCCTTTCGCAAAGAACTTGAACCTTAAATCTTTCAGAGGAAAAATTGGAATAACTTCAACAATTCCAGAGTTATGACTCATGACTACAAATTATGAAATACGCAAAATAATATAGAAAGGTGTTTCTTTAAAAGCAGTTATTGTCACTGGGTGGGTTAACTAAACATGCAGGACTTTTACTTGTCTGGTGTTAAAAGAACTCAAGAGTTTAAGGGGTTTTTATGGAATACATTTGTGGCATCAACTGCTTGTGAAGAAGGAGGATTTAAGAGATGAAGTAATAAAGTTAATTAAGTTTAAATGTATATGCTGTATGTCATAGGTGATGTCAGCCAGTGTCCAGGGCACACTTAGAATCCTAGAATAGTTTAGGTTGGAAGGGACCTTAAAGCCCGTTGATTTCCACCCCCTGCCATGGGTAGGGACACCTCCCACCAGCCCAGGTTGCTCCAAACCCCATCCAACCTGGCCTTGGACACTTCCAGGGATGTGTCCTGGGATTAGGGGTATGTCTTCCTAATATATAATATAAATCTTCCTTCCTTCAGTTTAAGGCCATCAGGATTTAGGACTGAATACTGGTGTGGACTAAACTGGAAATGTTTATTGTGATGGAAGAAAAAGGTGTCAATGAGCAGGAGAGGCTAAACATCAGTGACATGGGGAAGAAAATAGGTCTGTGAAAACAAGAGGCAGCTCTGGGGTCAGTGCCAAGGGCAGGAAATTATGGCAGCATCCAGACACAGCTCTGCTTCTCCAGTGAAAAGCCAGTCCCTGAGCACAGGGAAAGAGGGGAGGCCCTGGAGTCATGGAAATAGCATCTTAGTAAACATCATCAGTGATTCGTGTCAAGCACTGGTGGTCTGTGGAAAACAAATGACTTCTCCTTGAATCCTCTTGCCAGGAGGGTTCTTGTTGCAAGCATTTGGGATGCCTGTAAGGAATTGTCTTGTCTTCAGGGAGAGGTGCTGGTGGCTCTGATCCAAGGAGGACACTGGGGAGACCTGAGAGGAAACCACTGGAGCTGAGCTGCAGCTGGCAGAGCCCAGTGCTTGGGAGGAGCACAGAACTGATTTCTTTGGGCTAACAAAGCACATGAGGAGGGAGAATATTGATTATCCTTGATTTTATCAAATCCTGGTGATCCTAGTCAGGAGAGGGGTGTGACAGAGCACCTGAGACAGCAGGAAGGGACAGGATGGTCCCCCTGGGCTGACTCTCTCCAGGCAGTGCTGGTGTTCCAGGTGTGTGCCCTCACACCCCGTGCCCAGGGATGTGTTTTCCTCCCACATTCCACTGGTGTTGGCAAAGTTGCCACTGCCTGTTTCGAGGCCAGCTCGGAGCCACTCAAGCTTTGAAATATGAGCAGGCTCAGAGTGTGTCTGAGCTGTCAGAGGGACATGTGTATTTTGAGGCCCCAGATCTGTGCATCTGTTTGGCAATATTGTCTGAGCCACCCCTGTGAGTCAGGGAAATTACTCACAGTGCACACAGGTCCATTTATAGAGCTCTGCCAGATTGGAACCTGACAGTGGGGTGGGGTGAGCAGCTTCTCAGATGCTGGCTGGAACACTGACTGTTAAAAAAAGGCTGTGGCATCTTAAATTATTTTCCAAATCTGACTCAGTTGCATTCCTAAAGTAAAAAAAGGTATTTTATAGCATTAAATGAATGAAATTACATTCCAAATGTAGAGTCCTTCCAATCAGAGATGCACATATCTGGATTTCCCATGAAGCAGAACTGGTTTATTTTAGGGCAACAAATGTTCAAAGGTGTGTTGGTACAGAGCTTATCTTCTCAATCAGCCCTTCCTGTGCCTGTTGCAGTGGAGGCTGAATGAACTCATGCAAGGCTGATCTCTCCTGGCATTTTTTTTTTTTTCTGATGAGCTGCATTGTGGAGAAAATTGCTCTCTGATTTTTTGCCCTCTTCAGCAGCTGCTCTTCTCACTGAAGAACTAGTGCCCATGAAGTGCCAGCACCAGCTCGAGATCAGGTTCAACTGCAGCACTGCTGTTAATCAGGCTCAGTTAATTTGCATCTCACAAAGAGCCTATGGAAGCCACTGGAAAAATTCTCTTTGACCCGTGCAGGCTCCATAAAAATTCAGGTCTGGGTTTCATAACTGAAGCAAGTTAGAAAATCCACAGTGGACATGAAAACTCTGTGGAATTAGAGAGCTGGCAAATCTGCTTGCATCTGCTTCCACAAAACAAAGGGATGATTTTCAAGAATAATGGGGTTTAAATGCAGGCAGTGTTTGCTGTCACTTGGAGATTTTCACTCTCAGCTTCTTGGAGTGAGTTTTGTTTTCCTAGGGAAGGCATAAGATAACACTGTGTGAGCCCAGGTATAAGTGCAATTTTCAGGTTCAGTAGCTGTGCCAGTACAAGCCAGATGTCAGGGACAACTCACACTTTACTCTGGAAGGAGCAAAGCTCATGTTGTTAAGATGCATTTAGCTGGGAATGTTTCTTGCCCCCAGAGCTGCAACTCACTGGTTAAATTGCTGTGATTCAGTGGGATTCCCCCAAGCAGGTGGACAGGAGGGTTGGGCTTCCTCCATAAAAATCCATGGCAAAAGAGGAACTTGAATTGAGGAACTCTCTGGAACAAACGTATTAACAGATCTTTGGGATATATTAGACACTTGTAATAGTTTTAAGAGATTAATTCTAAGAACTTCTGCATTTGATGCTCTGGTTCTTCAGTCAAGTTTTTTTGGGTTTTTTGTTTTAACATTAAAGTTTTATGTATTTGCATTTGATGGATTTTCTTTCTCTGTAATATTTTAAAAATTCTGTATAATCTGTAACATTTCCACAACGTGCATCTCAAGTCCAATAACGAGCTTGATAATATAATACCTCATCAATTGGAACTATTCCTTGGTGTACCACATGATCAAATTAGTAAATCTTACGTGCCTGACATCTTGAAAAAAAATTAATATTTGCCAAGATTGACTTCTTAACCCTAAATGTCAGAATTTTCAGGCTCACTTCATGCAGCTGTAGCCACACATATACCCAAAGGATTCTGCAGTAAACCCTAGCTGGATTTTTAAAACGGCTGATGGGATAAGACTTGGATACAAATGGATATAACGTGGTGACACACACAGAGACCCCTCCCCAGATCAAACATCTTACAAAAGCAAGCAGGGACTGTAGAGAAGGGAGGGCAGATGCTGCTCCAGGTTTCCTGTGGTGATGTGGATACGAAGGGAGGATTTACTCACTTCTGAGACATGAGGCACTGTTTCCTTTCGGGGTTCTACTGTCCTGGGGGGCAGGACAATGTTTGTGACACAGGTACCATGGGGCTGACAAATGTGGGGTTATTCTCGGGGGCATGGAAACTACCTGAAAGTAAGTGGTCATGTAATGCCTACTGGGCAAGGATACTCCTGTCTGACTTGATAAAACCACAAAATCTAGTTCATCATGGCAGTGCTGAACTAACCCACTATTTTGTTTTTCCCACTGCATGACAATATTAGAGTCAAGCTTGGTGTGAACACCTTCTGATCATATTAAATTGTCTTGTTACCCACAAGTTAAAAACCAAGCCGACAGCCCATGATGGAGTGGCAAGGAATTATTTCCAGCATATGCACATTCAGTGTGGACTTGAAGGATGGCACTTTTGTTTGAACTGCAGTGCTGTTTGATAGGTGAGCTCGTGCTGCTTTCCCAAGGTTGTGTGTTTAAATTGCTTCATATTTGAACTAAAAACAAGTTCAGAGCTATCTGTGCTTCATGAACATCATGGTAAGATGTCTAAGACACTGTAGCACCACCTGCTTAATTTTAGTTTCTTTTCAATTAACCTTGTGCAGCTGGATGGACTCCTTTGCTTCTCTCAGGAGAGAACAGTACAGATGCAAAGAGTTAATATCCCACTCTTTCTGTGAGTGATCTTTGACAGGAATTAATATTTATCAATGACAGATAAATTTAGAGAGTTCACTGTCCTTATCCCTGGTGCAGACCAGGGTGAGCAGAATTTTGCCTGGTTGACTCGTTCTGAAATGGTGTGAGATCTGTAAATTCAGCCTGTAATCTTACTGTAGGGAAATGGGGCTCTTAATATCCAAAGCCTATTAAAAAGGGATTTCACATCTTTGGAATTTATTATCAAACCTCAAAGATATGAAACTCCTTTTTTAATAGGTTTTGAATTTTATAGGCTCTCTGTCAGGAAATAATATTGTTGATGTGGTTTAAAGCTTTTGAAATACATTTGGTTCTCCCTTTCATGACAGTTGTTTTAAAGAAGTGATTTACCAGTTGTTTGAGGAGGTTTGTTGTGTTCTCCCTCCCGCCCATTTTCCCCCCAGTGAACAGATTTTTATGTAACAAAAATTTCATAAGCACTTGGGATCATGGAAATCACCTAATTCATTGGAGAGATCTGCTATTTCCATAGAATAACCATTTCCCCCCCCTCTGCCAGTCCCATGAGTATTCAATGGCATTGGAAATCTGTTTTCCTTACTGCGTCTTCGTAATAAATTCTGTAATACCAGTAATGTACTTAGAAATACACTAAATATACTTATTATGGCAACTGCAACTATGCTTCATACAGTTTCAGTAATTAGCTGTGCTAATTACAGTTGGGATGTAGGATGGGAGATGCTACATTAAAACCAGAGAAATTAAAACAGAGCCATTTTATGAAACTATTATGTTCTTTTGGGGACTGCAGATCTTAGTGAAGCATTAGCTAATTAAAAACACCAGGATAGTTCCTGAATAAACTATTAAAGCTAAAGGTTACTTTCACACTTGAGTGGTATCTGTCAAAAAGGGTTTTTTTCCTTATTTGTAGCCCTTGTGGAATATGGATTTAAAAATACCATGCACAAAAATTTCTTGGTATTATAATGGCACAAATCCATGCTGGTTAAGGGATCTTGACTTTTCTTTTGGTGTCAGTTTTTAGGTTCTGGTACCTAAAGGGGATCCAAGAGAGATGGAAAGGGACAAGGGCCTGGAGTGACAGGACAGAGGGAATGGCTTCCCACTGCCATGGGATATTGGAAAGGAATTGTTCCCTGTGAGGGTGGGCAGGCCCTCGCACAGGGTGCCCAGAGAAGCTGTGGCTGCCCCTGGATCCCTGGAAGTGTCCAAGGCCAGGTTGGAGCAACCTGGGCCGGTGGGTGGTGTCCCTGCCCATGGCAGGGGGTGGCACTGGATGAGTTTTAAAGTCCCTTCGAAACCAAACCATTCTGGGATTCCATGAGACACTTCCAGGCATTGGCCTTGTGATTCCATCCCCTTCCTGCTGCCTTCCCTGCTCTCTAGGCGGGCTGAGGGCTGGACCCCAACCCTGTGGAAGAGCTGCCATCCCTAAACATCTCTGAGACACTTTCCAGGGCTGTGCTGCTCTACAGTGCTCTCCACTTAGCTTTCCTGAGTGCTGGCTACAGAGTCACTTATCCTCTATTACTGGATAAATCCTTTTCTCAGCAACAGGAGGCAAGCAAAGAAATCCAGGTCTTTGCAGAGGATTTTTAAAGCCACATGGACTCTGAGGAGAGGGTGGGATGTGAAAGTCAGAGTATTTAACAGCTCAGTGCAGGACAGAGTTCTTTCCTTTTCCGGACAACACATGAGTGCTGGGGCTGTGTCTCAAATATCCACAGTTAAAAAGCATCAGGTTTAGAAGACAAGATGTACTTGCAACAAATTTATTTTTTTCCCCCCCATTGTCATCATGAACATCAAAAAAAGAACCAAAAATTGCCCCAAAGAGGTCTGCTGCTTCCTGGAAGTCCATCGCACTGGGAAAGTTTGTCCAGAGAAATTAAGGCTGCCCCATCCCTGGAAGTGTCCAAGGCCAGGTTGGACAGGGCTTGGAGGAACCTGGGCTGGTGGGAGGTGTAGAGGTGGAACGAGATGATCTTTAAGGTCCCTTCCAACCCCAACCAGTCAAGAGATTCTGTGATTCCTGTTCATGGCCTGATGGATGTCGGGCCTTTTCCCCACGTAATCAGTAGGCATTAATCAAATCCCACCTTGAAAGCTTTGAGTTTGCTTCTGTTGGAGCAAAACAAGGGATCATCTGTTCAAAGGTTTGGAAAATCTCACTGCTCAGGCACATTTCAGGCCTCTTTAAAATGAACATCACTCTCATGCTGATTTATCTGCACAAGTTCCATGACTTTATTGTTCACATTGTGGAAAAATCTGTTCCTACAATCTGGATACGAAAATACTCCTGCCTATTTCCAATGCTAATTCTTTGGTCCTTGATTTAAATTTTCCTGGGGAATAAATTTCCCACGGAGTACAATGAGGCAGAGCGAGTAGGAGGGGCAGAGTGAAGGCTCTGCAGGTGGGGGAGTTATTTAGTTGCCAAACTGTCTTTCATGTCTTGAAGATTTCTCCACCTTTTTCAAAAGGACAAGGATATCTTTAAGCAGAGTAGAAGGGACCTTGCATTGGGAAGGGAAAGGTAACAATTAAAAATATTAAGAAAAGATGTTCTGCAGCAAAAGGGATCAGAGCAGAAGTGTCTGGAGATACATCTTAGAGAAGACTGTGTGTTACCAAAAAGACTTTCCAGAAACTTCCTCTTACACCATTTTAGTGAATATTCCCTTTAGAAAATATCTGCTGCAGTTTATTTATATTTAAACCCCACTATAATTAACAGTCAGAGAGATGCTACATCCACATGGCCAAAAAATGTTTAGTTTAATTAACCTTAATACTTTTTTAATGTCCTTTCCAGCAATGTTAATGTTGTTAGAGGTCATATTGCTAATTCCTTCAGTCTAAGAACAAGCCACCTCACATGCACAAGTTGTAGCTCAGCGTTAATCAGCTTTGCAACTTTTCAGGGTTTCACCATAGAAGGTTTAATTTTCCCTGACAATAATTATTTTCTGATAGAATTGGAAAACTGGCAAGAGATCAAACCATGTTTTTCAGGGAAGTTGGATTATGAACAGAGGTAGCCAGAGCAGCTTTAACCAGGTACTTGCCTGCTCAGCAATGGACCAGAGCAGGGCACAACTTTCCATCTCTCTAAAATAATGCACAGTATTTGGTTTTTCAAGCTTTGCTGCTGATAACTTAGAATGTTCAGAAAGCTGACAGCTTATGCTTGGAGAAAAAGCTTTTCTGTTATGAGACAACATACAAAGAGCACAAATTTCACTTGTCTTAATTATGAGTTCTGTATTTGGGTGTTTTGTATTTGTCAAATCATGTTTACAAAAGGAGCACTCCAAGGAAGAATATTAATGATTGATCAGATTAATACACCAATCCTGTTAAAACAACAAGGGAGATTTGTATGGAAAACTTTCTGAAGGGTTTGGATGGAGTGCTGTGGTTTGGAAAACCTTGTTTAAGTCAGAAGGAAATGCTGGAGGAGCACAAACCTGGTACTCTTTGGGGTGGTTTTTGGATTGTTCCAGCCAAATCTTGGACACAAAATAAACCATCAGCATGGCTGTGGCTGTGACCCTCCTCTCCTTGGGGACCTCTGTCCACAGGTCAGAGAGAGAGGAGGTGGAGCTGAGAGACCAACAGAAATGATCCTTTAAAATGAAAAAGGGTAACAGAAAACAAGCATAATGAATCTATAATAGTCAGAGCTGATTAAGCAGGTCAGTTATTTCTGAGCTGCAAGCTTGGTAGCTTTATTTTCTTTTCCTCTTTTCTTTTTTGTGTTGTTTGTTTGTTTGAGGAGATAAGAAAGCAAGGGCTATTTGAGGAGGAGAAGCACTTTCTTGTTTGGAGAAGAGAAGTAAAAATAAAATACAGATCTGAAGAGCAGTTCTCCTCCCACTCTGAATAAGAATTTTGTAGTGGGCTTCTGTGAGAAATTAGATCAGTATTTGTTAGTAAATCCCTGTTATTCTCATGCTGAGAAAATGAAAGTGAAGAAAAGTAAAGTTCTTAAATGATCAAGAAACTTCACTTTAGAGTTTGAGCCACAAAATTTCAATCAGCCTGTGACTCTTTGAGGAAACTCATGATCGTGTTTCAAGTTGGTCTCTGTAAAAGAAACATCCTGAAATTAGTCCAAAAATGTAATGTATTTGTGGTTGACTCAGCATTATGAAGCAGAAACTTCTTTACTGTCATCTGAGGCTGCCAAACGGTTTTATCAAAGACAAATCACTTCAGTGAATTGTGAATTAACTCTGGCCCAGACCTTCTGCTGCCCATCCTTCCGAGGCACAGAGTGGAGACTGCATGGCAAATGGAGAGCACTGGAAAGTGTGGATAAGATTTAAAAAAAAAACCCCTTAAAAGCAAAATTCCAGCGAAACCCCCTAAAAAATCTCAGCCCACAACTCAGAGCTTTGTTAGAGGTGTGACTATTTAATGCTCATCTGCCATTTAGGAAAGGGATCAAAGTCAACTTATAACAGAGTGCAGGTGATAATTTAGAGAAATTTAAAACCAAACAAAACCACTCCAAAAAACCCTCCCAGGGCTTTTCTCCCTCCCTTGCTTCTGTTTGTTTTTATGCAGCTGACAGATTTTATGGCAGCTTTAATTCAAACCCATCAACCAGGTACAGAAGAGGAGCAGAAATCTGGCATGGGTGGAGAATAACCAGTAGGCCAGATGGTAGGAAACATAAAGCTACAGAATACAAGCAAAGAGAAGCTTAAAGGAGATTATATTTTATGTCCATAAACAAACTGGCAAAGGAAAGAGTCAGACCTTTAAAAATAGAGTGACATTTCTTCAGAGAAGGTAACATTGCTTTAAAAATCCTTTTGTGTGTTTTTCTAAAGACAAGCATCAAAAGGCATCACTGAATTTCCGAAGGTGAATTAATAGCAATGTTGGAAACAGAAATGAGATCATGATGGGAAAGGGGATCCAAAGTAAAAATGGCAAATATCTGACCTGGCCAAACTTTAGCATAGTTTGGGGGAGGTGGTGGGTTTAAAGAAGGATGAGGGGTCTGTATTCAGCAGGTGAGAGAGGAGCCCACTGAGGATGTTGAAGCAACACTAAACTTTCCATCTGAAGATCTGAGCTGGGAAGGCTCCAGCACTAAGAGGCTGAGGAAGAGGATTATCTTGGAAGCTGTGAATACCTAAACACCCAGTGATTTATTCAGAGCTGGGCATTTCTAGTGGAGCCAAACCTTTTCCACATAAACCCTGACTGAAACCCAAGTGAAAAGTCCTTTACATGTTGCAAAATTATCCCAGGATTCTGATAACCACATGACTAATAATTATGGGAAAGAGTGGAAATTCTTGGTTAGATAAATAATTGGGTTTAGGATAAAATACTCAGATTTTTCAAGTGAAAGTAGATCATGATGGAAGAAAATAAGTAGGAAGACAACTGCAGTTCTAGAATTACCCAATCCTGTAGAATAGTGGCTTGAATTTGGGAAGGAAGTTTGTTGGACTGAGGAAAAATGAGGAGGAAGTGGACAGGAGACTGAATTGCAAATGTCAGGGAACCAGTGAAGGAAATGAGCAGCAATTTCAGTGCTTATGTGCTGTGAAATGTTCAAGAGAGACATTTGGGGCTCTGGGGACTGGAGTGAAAGTAAGTCCTTTGGAATAATGTTCAAATGGGGAGAAGGGGGAAGAAGCAAAATGCTCTTTATTAGCCAGGTACTTGTGGGTTGGAGTTGATTTGGTTTTCAGATCACTGTGTGAAGGTTTGTTAATCTGGTTATGCACTATAACTGGCAGTGTTCAGCTTCTCTCATTCTCTTATAGCAAAGTACCTCGGATCTCTGGTGGGTGAGGGTCTCTGGGGGGAACCAGCCCTTTACAGACACTCTGGGGTGTATTTCCTCTGAAAAGCAAAAGTTCCTTGAGGTGATGGCATTGTCCTTATGTGAGGGCATTTCACGGTGCTGAGCCTCCTTCCCAGCTCAAGTGTTTGACAAAGGAAATAGATCTTTGAGGAAAATGAGCCAGAAATGGGCCATTGGATTGTCTGTGTGGTTTTGTTTATTGATTGAAGAGGCTGAGTTGGAGAAAGCCGGGGAAAAGGAGGAAAGAGTTGGCAGGACAGCAGGCTTTGATTTCATTGACACAGAGTCACTGCAGCAGGTGGCCTTGCTCTTGTTCCCATTCCTCGTTTTTCTCATGTATTCCTTGGAGAACAAGGGAAGGGTGAGGGAAGAGTTCCAGGGGGGTTTGTTCTGCTAATGCAAGGGTCTGTGCTGAGGGATGTACGAGATGCTGCATCAGGAGGTATCAAACACCAGTGTCATCTCCCCACTGAAAGCCCAGGGATTTGTTCAGACATAGGAATTTGTCATGGGAGGAAGGGTGAGGAAATGTTAAGCTGTGAAGAAGCCAGAGAGCAAGGGAAAATGATGCTGCTTTAAAAGCCAGACCAAACAACCAGGTGGAATTTGTTCTTGGGATTTTGCAGCCTGGTGGAATATGATGGATTTGTCAGGAAAGGGATCAAAAGAAAACCAACACAAGCTGCTGCTATGGGAAAATCAGTCCCAATAAAACAGTCAATTGACATGTGAAAAAAAGAAATGCATCAGCAATTGGTTAAAATGGGAATGTTCCTGGAGAGTTGAAGGGATGCTGATACTAAATACAAACATTAGACTGATCATTAACTGCAGAGTATAAAACTGACTGGGTAGGTAAAGCATAAAACACCTACTTTGATTTACTCATCAGAATTGTGATCTGACAGATTAAAATGGAGTGATAAAAAGATTGCTCTTTTTTTCCAAGGCAACATCTCTGCTTCCTTTAAAAAGTTGGAAACCAATTTTATTTGTCAAATGTAATTCATGGTATGAAATGTGGGGGTCGATAATGGAGCATGAAGGAACCGCTTGATTTATTATTGCAAATATTAAGCAGGATTCAAAAACAATAGAAGAATAATATAATCTGGAAACATTAAATTAAACTTCTTGGAGAGGAGTCCCATGGGGTTAAACCCTGATGGAGCTTAAGAAGTGAAAAAAGGGTGTAAGAAGTGTCAAAACTGTCAGAATGTTTAGTTTGGAGTTTATGTTTTGCCATTAGTGGAATGAGGGAAGCAGCACAGGTACATGAACTGGCTTGTTGAAGGCCCACAAAAGATAATTTTTGGGAGGCAATCAACTGTAAAATTGGAAAATTGATATTGCAGCTTCATTCAAAGAACACCAACTTGGGTGAGGACATTCAGTGTTTTTGTGGGGCTTGTTTTGTAAGAGAATTAATGAGCTGCACTGATTTTATTGGGCCAGAGCAGACAGAGCATCACGGACCACAGCAGGGAAGAGGCTCTGCTTGTCCCTGCTCTGCTCCTGGTTTTGGGGTGAATAACCTGGGTCAGCCTTGAAGTAAATCAACAAAAATGTTACTTCTTCATAGTGTGACTAAAAGGCAGGTGTGTATATGTTGATATTTCCTTAAATTCCCAGGGGGTCTTGTGGGCTTGGAGAGATCCTCTTGATAACTTTGTCATGATGATTTCTTAATAAAAAAATTGTTTGTTATTAAGCAACAATTATTATGTTAGGAATATAATTAGGGCTATTAGCAAAATGTTGTTCCCTGTGAGGGTGGGCAGGCCCTGGCACAGGGTGCCCAGAGAAGCTGTGGCTGCCCCAGCCCTGGAAGTGTCCCAGGCCAGGTTGGACGGGGCTTGGAGCAACCTGGGCTGGTGGGAGGTGTCCCTGCCCACGGCAGGGGGTGGCACTTTAAGGTCCCTTCCAACCCAAATCAGTCTGTGAATCCATGAATTAATGATCACTTAAATATGACCCTTATACTTGTGAGTTTTTGTTCCTCTGATGTTGCTTTTTTGAGGTTTACTGCATTTTGAATTCTTCTCTATCCAATGTCATGGCTTCCAAAGCAGAGGGGAAGGTATGTCAGTGCATTCCTGGCTGGAATATTAGGGCAATTTTTCTCAATGAGGAAAACATGATGCAGATACGAGACCCTCCAGGGGAGGAATTGAGTGCAGCTATTTCAGGGTGGGAGCTTTAACTATGACATTAATAGCAGAAAATATCCACAACATTTCTGAAATAAAAATATTTTAAGTTATTTTGGGATCTAACTTGAGTGCACAGCCAGGTTCCTGCTCCTCTTCCCTGGTGGGAATTGGCTGTCCCTGCATCACTCCTCAGGTTGGCTTGTCTTCTGTACTCAAACGTGGCTCAGCCCAGCAAAGCGATTGCCTTTTGAAGAAAATCCGTGGAATTTCACTGACTGGATATTCAGGAATTACCACGCTAGGTATTCAAGCTTGTGATGGACACACAAGGAAAAAATTAGGAGCAAAAAACATAATGCCCAAGCTGGATCATGTTTTGTTACACTAATGCTTTATTAGTGGCACTTTATAGGAAATTCATTTGTTTGAAATGCAGCTATTAAGTTGGACTCTATGTCATAAAAAATAGATTAATAGCTCTGCCTTAGAGCAGCTCAAAAAAAATTGTATTAATCTTGTCACTTCCTCCTCCCCCTCACATTGTACTGTTTTAATGTGCCTGCTATGAATATTTTCATAGTATTTCTTTACTATGATACAGCACTCAGCTACTGGTTCTGTATTTTCAAGCTTCCTTTTAATTTCTGGGGTATGTACTTTACTCTCTCTCCAATTTAACAGTCCAGTGGTCACTGGAAAATGGCTGTGCTCGTTGTAACTCATGGGGAGGTAACTTTGGGATGAAAAATGTGCTTTAATTCTCACAATGAACCAATGGAGGCTTCCAGTGCTTCATCCAGCAGAGTGGGGACAGCACAATTTGCTTTCCTCTTCAGAACTGGCTCCAAGGGGTGTTTTTATCCCTCTTTCAGGTGACAAGTTTTGGGAGCACTGACCTGGAAAAGGGGGGGGAAAGGCAATACTTTAATGCCAACTCCCCTGTGGTTAAATACGAGGTGTCTGGTAACACCTTGTTGTCCTTAATGTGGTTTGGAGAGTTCCCAGCAGTGCCTGACATGATGAATGAAAAGAACACATCAAAGCAGGCGGGTAGGGACGTTTTATTTCTCCAGGTTTTTCCTCACTGAGAAGTAAAACATTGCAAATGACAGATGGGGGGGAAATATCAGTAAATCACACAAGGCCCTGCATTAGCAGATTTGTAAATGTCTGCTTTATATTTGGATGTTTCCAGGAGCATTTCCTTCCCATAATTGTCAGGCTGTGCCCATCTGGAACTAATTTGAAAATCAGAGGTTAATGGTCACAAAAGATGACTTGTACCAATTAACTGGAATATTTATAAGTTCTCTCTCTGTGTGAGTTTCTCTTATAAATATTGTTTTCACTGATCTGGCACTGGCGATAATAATAATGTTTTAGCCATTAAATTATTAACAGAATTTACACAGCAGATATATATGCAATCAAAATTTCTGAAGATTGCTGTTTGTCAAAGGATGCCTTATTCTCTAAAGCATATTCTTTTAAACTTGTAAGAAAAAAATACATATTATTTGAGGAACATCAAAGCCATTGTAATCTCTCTGTATGGGGATTTACTCTCCTTTAAAGTCCCTGTAGTGGAACTCCCTGACTTTGTTAGAGACTCTGACTATTTGGATGTTTATAACAACAAACCCCTGAACCATTCTCCTTCCATTTGCACTTCTTCCCAGTTTCATTTGCAAGATCTAAAATAGCAAATTAATTGGATGTAGGCATTGATTTAAAAGTCAATGTCATGGTGACAACTGGCAATTTGTACAACTTTCCCAAGTGCCCTGTTGCTGAAAGTTTTGAAGTTTTTCCTCCTCTGTCATGACAAATAAATGAATTGAGAGGAGTAGGAGAGGAAATCCTCCCTCCTGTCTTCAACACCTGCTTTGCTTTTCCAGCATTTGCTTTTCTGCTGCAGTGAGTGGAATCACAAATGTGGAATTTTGCCCTCTTTCCTGTGTGGGGAAGGAATTGGAAAGACAATCCCGAGGTGTAATCAAGTGTCTGTGCTTTACAAAGGTGTTACTCCACCACTGAGCCTCTGAACCCTCCACTGATCCTCTCGGGATGTTGTTCTGCAGGACACAGGAATTTGATTTGACTTTCTCACATTTCTTTGCTGCCAAAATGCACAAAGCCAGGCGTGTTTTGCCCTCAGCTGTGGCTCTAGGCACATCTCTGTAGTTACAGAAAACCAAGATTTCAGAGTGTTTACCAAAGCACTGAATTAAAGAAATCTAAATAAATGAAACTCTTAAGCCCAGGAAAAATCCTTCAAGTGGATGTTGATATTTCCACTTCACCTTGTTGGCAAAAGGCTGCAGAAATCTTTTTCTATTTCTGCTGCAAATAAAACATTAATTATGCTCAAGGAGGAACATATCCTATATATGTGTTGCTGTTCATCCTCGTAAAGCGCAAACAAGATGCATTGGACTGGAAGATTTTGTATCTTCATGTTTAAACCAAACCTTTGGGATCTGACGATGTTAAATGTTTTGGGAAGTGCAAGTCAAATTATCCCAGTTTGAGGTACTTGTGATGCCTTTTCTTTGCAAAGTTCACTGCTAAGATGCATTAGCATAATTAGTAGAGAATCAGAGATTCATTAGGTTGGAAAAGACCCTTAAAATCGGGGCCAGCCATAAGCCTAACACTGCCAAGTCCACCACTAAGCCACGTCCCCAAGTGCCACAGCTGCTCTAAGTATGGCCATTAATAATGCAAATGTTTTCATAACTTCTGACATAGAACTGTAAGACTTCTGCATTTATAATGAAATTAGGAATATCTCAGGTTGGTTTGTTTTTAATATCAGCCTTTATAAGGGATTTTTGGGCGTGATTTTAGTGTTGCAATGACTTACCAAACTTGACCTCGGCGGGTTGGTAATGTCCATGTACTCGAAATGCACAAAGCAGAGAGCAGAGCAAGTGTGACCAATAACAAGGACAGGCTTAAAATCCTGTGTAAGACAAAAGAACCATTACTATGATGGATTTTTACTCTCATTCTCATGCAAATAACTGTGTGAAGCACAGGCTGGGTCACTGCTGAAGGACTTCCGTTGACCTTCATGGGAGACCTGATTATGGATGAAGGATTCCAACCCTCCTTATTTAATTTCTAAATATCTGTATGTGCTTCCTTATTTTTCTGCTTTGCCAGGCTCATTGCAGCTCAATAGTCTGTGGTAGGAATTATTTGGTGGGATTCTTCGCTTTGGCCTTGCTCCTCTGAATGATTATTGTTGTTCAAAGTCAGGTGCAGTTGAAAGGTCTGAGTGCACGTTCTTTTAGCTGCCAAAAATGTAGTGCAGCAATATCATGTTTTTGTACAGGAGGAGCATAATAGATGCTGCTTGAAGGTATTGTGACAATGCAAGAAGAAAATCATAAATTACAAGAGGAGAACTGAGGTATTTTATGAAAGTTCAAAGCACATCATTTGTCTGTCAGTGTCTCCATCTTTGTCGTGCTGGTGACAAAAACAAGGGAAGCTTTTCATGATTCTTTTGTTGCTCTAATTGTGACTCGTGGCTTGTGCCACCCTTGACTGCTGCTTGTTCTTAGGTAGTGACTTCTGTCAGTAAGAAAACAAAAACAGACCAGCATTTCTTGATTTTCAATGTGTCATTTCTCCTTATGGGCAGAAATCTTGTTTTAATTGCTAAAATATTTAGCTTTAAAGATGTGTAGTTTATTCCTTATCCTTGATTTTACCTGTGCACTTTGCCACTTGGCCATGAGTAGTATTTAAAAATCCCTTGGAAAATCACTGTGGAGCCACCAGGACTTCTGATTTTCCTCATATTTAAACACTTTTTTACCCAAATGCACTGGAACTGGTTTTCAAGTGCAAGTGTTGAGCTAGATTGGAAGTATTCAATTAAACTTTTATTTACCTTCTCCCCAGTCAAACAGAGGATTTGGGGAGGAATCAGAATCTGTATCCCAACTTCAGTCCCCCTCAGGCAGAGAAAAACAAATATGCAGCCTGGAAAACCCTGGGATGCTGTAAATGATGAATACAGCGAGTTCAGTGTTAACACCACCTGGGGTTCTGCCCTTCACTTCTGCTGTACAGGTTATTAACTACAAAGCAGATTAGATTAGTAAATATTTTAATTATAAGCTGGATTCTTGTACTAGTTGCTTTATATTGCAAGCAAAACCACAGGGTGCTAGACTTTGAATTTATCACGAATTTCTCCAGATTTCTTTGTAGAAGAAACAGTCTGGATGAGCATCAAAAAGGAAATATCTTCAGATAAGTTTCTTTTCCTGTGTTTCTTGGTGTATAATGTACTTCGGTCAGTACCAAACAGTGTTTTGAATATCATCCAGGATGATGTGTCTTGGTTTTTGACCTCGGCTCCTATTTCCAAAGCTGATGTCATAAGCACAAAATAAATTGTGCAGTGGGCTGGCATTAACAACCTCATCCTGGGAGTTAAATAAACCAAAAACATTTTATTGGTTATTCACTTTAGACCTTCTCCATCTGAGTTCCAGTAAGCTGCAAATACAGTCCTTTGCCTGCTCAAGTGTGTATTTTATGATGTGTCTGGTTGATATAATCCTTAGCTTTGTATTTTAATATAATTGAATAGGGCTAATGCAAATTTAAAAATAAATGTAAAAAAAAACTATTAAAAGGGAGAGAATTTTCCTTGTTGTAGCATTTCAGGGAAAGCTGGGCAGTGAAGGGGACAGAATCATAGGAACAGTGCCTGAAAGTGTCTCATAGAATCATGGAATGGTTTGGCTTGGAAGGGACCTTAAAGAGGTCATTCCAGGTTGTTCCAACCTGGCCTTGGACAATTCCAGGATGGGGCAGCCACAGCTTCTCTGGGCATCCTGTGCCAGGGCCTGCCCACCCTCCCAGGGGAAGGAACTATGGACCAGTGACTTGATCACAATAAAAAAGTTCAAACAGTAGTGAAAGGTCTTATTTCTATTATTTTAGCAGATTTCCAGACTAATCCTTGGATCATTGGATTGTTAAGGATGGGAAAGATCTTTAAGATCATCCAATCCAGCCATCAAACAACCTGTCCCCCTCTAAATCATGTCCTCAGATGCCACATCCACATGATTGTTATTTTAATACCCTACTAGTTACTAGAGAAAGTTGCATTTGATTAGAAACACTTGATGTAGACATTCCTTATTTTATTGGTTTCCATACTTTTTTTCCTTAATCTTAAAGAAGGAAGATGCTGAGCCAGGGAGTGGAGTTCTGACGTGGCATTTGCTTTGTTGTCCTCCTCTTCCTCCGCCCCGATGAAGCAGCAGTTGGGAAGAGCAGCAGGGAAGAAGAGGGTGGGTGGTGCAGGAGCAGAAGGAAAGCGGCTCCACGCAGAGCTTTTAGCTGTGTGTGCTGGAGTGGAGCAGTGAAGCTATTTTTAACTCAGAAATATCACAGTGAAATACATTTAATTCATCAAAGAAAAGGAACAAAACCTTTTCTCAAGCTCCATGTCCCAGGTAGGATTCAGACAAGCTCTAGGGATAGAGGTGTTTTGCCATTGGATATGGCACTTGGAATGCAATGACCTCAAGAAACCTTCTCTCTTCCTGTAAAAAGCATTTGCAGCAAACAAAAAAGCCACCTCAGCAGTATTTCTTTATCTAAATGGTTATATCATCCCCACTAGGAGTAATTTTTTTTTTTTTAATTCCATGCAGCTGCTGTGATATTACAAGTAAATATCCATGGAACAAGCCATTAGCATTTGTGTAAGAGTGGCCATTGACTCAGGAAGAGTTATGAACTAAGCCCTTGGTGGTTTATGTAGGTAATCATAAGGCTGTTTGAGGACATAAACATGTACAGAAATGCAAAGAATATTTGGTTTTATGGTTGTGGGAACAGATAAGTGTTGAAGAATTATTTTCTTCAGAAGTGGCAAAATCGAAGAGGTCTTGTAGGATGACATTATTCTGGGTAATTTCAGAAAACTGTGGGGTTTAAAATGGAAATTGATTTGTCTCTAAAAAGATTTTTGGCTGAGTGGTCAGTTTGTACAGGGAGTTGTACCCTATGGATATCATTTATTGTCCTGGTGTAACTCACAAATGGATTTTGGAAGCCTATTCTTGTTTCCACAGCTGAATTCCACAAACTGCTGAGGTCTTGCCTGTGAGGCTGAGAAGTTTGGTGCTTTATGAGGTTTGGCAAAGCCTGGTGTTACCACAACTCTCAATACCCAAGATGAGCTGTCTCATCACCTTGTGGTGGGCACACATGAAACTCCTGCAGTGGAGCAAAGCTCAGCCTGATTAGACAGTGCAATGTATTCATTCTGCTGCTCAGAGAACTCCTCCAACAGATGGCAGGGATGAATGGGATTAGTCACTTTAAACAAAAAGCACTAATGAGTAAAGTGGGTTTTTTTCCACAGGCATGAATGTAACACCACCAGTTGTAGAATTCAGTGTTGTCAGCTCAGGAAGAACAAACTGAGGCTGTGATTTTATTTGAGAGACCAGTGACAAGAAACATTGATTGAAATAATGCTGTGGGTTCTTGCTGCAGGTCAGACTGAGGCAGAGTCTCCTGAGTCAATATCATGGAATCAGAGTGGTGTGGGATGGAAGGGACCTTTAAAGATCATCTCATTGCACCCCCTGCCATGGGCAGGGACACCTCCTACCAGCCTGGGTTGCTCCAAGCCCCATCCAACCTGGCCTTGGACACTTCCAGGGCTGGGGCAGCCACAGCTTCTCTGCCCAACCTCTGTCAGGGCCTCATAGTAAGAATCACTTTTTATCCAGTTACACAAAAACTACAAGAGGCAAAGGCACAGCTGTTTTTATAGCTTTGAGACAAGGCACTGGAGGCCTAAGCCTATTCTGGATACCTTTTTTTCCTATTTTTAACTGGATTTCATTAGGCTTGGGAAAATGCCAACATCATCCATGAAACCAAAAATACAAAATACCAAGTATCAGACTAGTTCTCAAAGCTTAAAAGCAGCAACAAAAATCAATACCAGGCAAACAAATCCTCTCCTTAAAACAACTCTGCAGTGCTCTTGAAACAACATTAGAGTGGAGAAGAGTCCCAGTGCACAAAGTGAAGGCACTGGGGAGACTTGGGGAGGGCCAGCAGGGCTGGGCTGTTGGATGTTCCTGTTCCAAAGGACAGGGCTGTCTCTCAGCTGGAAAGTGGAACAGTGTGAGGATGTTGTTGCACGGCTCTGTTCAGCCTGGCACTGCTTAACATCTCTGCTAAGGGATGATGTGACATTGTGACAAGGACATGGAGTGACAGGAACAAGGGGGAATGGCTTCAAACTGAAGGAAGGTGGCCTTAGGTTAGATAATAGGAAGAAATTCCTCCCTGTGAGGGTGGGGAGGCCCTGGCACAGGTTGTCCTGTTCCACCTTGCTTCTGTGTTACCTGCACACCTCTGTGTGCTATCAGCTGCCTTCTGTTGCTTGGCCTCTAATTAGCAGCTGCAATAATGAAGATAGTGAGCACAACAGAGGGTTTGGTGCAACTATTGAAGTGCCAATCAATGAATGTACAGACAAATTATGGCATTTTTTTTCAAGGCTAGAGACAGATGAACTGAGAAGGTGGTTGCATAATGATTTTTCCCTCCTCCTACCCTGGAAAGCTGAAGTCCACTAATTTTCTAATTAGGTTGTAGCTGCCTCTCTCTGATGGGAAGTGTCACTTTTCTCCCATGTTACTGCATGTGCTTTTCAAGGGGTTTATACATCCATTGCTTTCATGGAATCACAGAATATCCTGAGCTGGAAGGGACCCACAAAGACTATCCAGCCCAGCTCCTGGCCCTGCAGACACCCCAACAATCCCACCCATCCCTGAGAGTGTTGTCCAAACACTTCTAGAGCTCTGACAGCCTTAGGGTCGTGCCCACTGCCCTGGGGAGCCTCTTCCCCTCCCTGGGGAGTCTCTTTTAGAAGACAGTATTACAATCTTCAGGTTAAATGTCTTCTGGTGACTTCTCCTGAGGTGGCTTTGGTTTCACAGTCCAGGCATGAGGGCATTGTGCATCAATAGTAAAGCATTAATCCGCTGTGTCACATTTATACTTCACAAAATCACCCCATGATTTATACATGTCACAGAGGAAATAGGCTTTTGTGTCATGTTGCTTCACTGATTAGATCATGAATTACACCAAGCTGGCATGGATTTTGGACAGGATGTTTAGAAAATAAAGCAGAAGATCCTTATCAGGGAAATAAGAAATATTACTTCTTGTTTTCTTCAGTAGAGGAGATACTATAATTTAAAGCTTTGCCCACAGGCTACAGAGCTGTAGCTGTGGAAGTCTGTTCCAAACACACCAGAAATCATCAAAATACTGGAGAAAAGGTCCCTGTCCAGCAACAGGACCTGGGGAGGGGGTTCTGTGACTGTTCTCCCCTGGGAATTTGCTCCCTTTGACTTCATCACTGCTCCTTGGGCCCTGGAAAGGCACTTAGGATTAATCTGCTGGTAATGCTTCATAAACAAGGGGATTATTTCAACAACTGAAAGAATTAGAATGAAAGGCTTCTTTCTATTGCAGACCCAAATGAAACAAAAGGCAAAGAAAATCCTTGAATATTAGTGATATGTTCTATTTAATTGTACTTTAAGCTCCTTTTACTCACTTAAGGAATCATTCAGAATATCTTTATAAATAACAACAGTTTTGAAATATAAACACAGTATTTCCTCTCATAATATTGTATGCAAATGTGCTGGTAGACTCAGTCCGTTGGAACACTTCCTTAGTTCATATGGTCTCTAAATGTGATTTAGAATATTGATGCCAATAACCTTTCTGATTTAAAATGTTTTTTTCATTTGTTTTTGTTAAGAGGCTTAACTACTGACAAGTTTAAATTCTGGCATCAAAGAACATAAAACCCTCTCTTGCTGAAGCAAGATGATTTTAAAGGCCAAAAGGGATTAAGAGTTGGTTTTCTCCAGAATTGTGGTAGCCCATTGTCTGAAATAATTTCCCATGAGCTCACTAAGAATGAAAAATAAACTCAGTTTGCATTAGACCAGATGATAAATGTATAATCCTTCCTGACATCTACATGGGATTGCAGAGGGGGAAATGCTGGAGAGCTGTGAGCTGGGCTTGGCCCTGCAGGTGGAAAGCAGGTCTTGAAGCTCTTCCTCATGTCATTGCTCTTCCTCATGTCATTGCTCTTCTAAAGCTTTTCTCACAGCCAAGAGCCAGAGGCGTTTGGTTCCAAGCAGGAAAAGTGATCCCATGCTCTAAGCCAGAGCAAGAGAGACTTCTTGAATCCCTGGCTGAGCTGAAGGTCTCTCAGATTTCCTTTGCTCCATGTGCAGTCCTCGTGTGGCACAAATGTGATTACACAGGCACTGCATAAAATCCTCTGCTTGCATTCCAGGGAGGGAAGGGAGAGGAACGTGGAGGGGTTTGGTACTTGACTGTACCTGGTTCCAGGCAGCTGCTGGATTAGACCCTGAGCTGGATCTGTCACACAAACTCCAAGACTCACAGAATGTTAAGGGTTGGAAGGGACTTTAAAGATGATCTAGTCCTAACCCTCTGTGTCACTGGCAGGGCCACCTTCCACAGTCCAGCATGCTCAAGGCCTTTTCCAACCTGCCTTTGAACTCGTGTGTTGGGTGTCATTCTGAGCACAGGGGTGACTCTCCTGCCTGGAGCCTTTAGCACAGAAGAAATTCAGGATGGGGATTCTGTTTCAGAGCACAGATTTAGGCTTCACTTTTTCAATTCCAATCAGCTGTAACCACTCACCTGGCTTATTAGACACGTGCAAGCCTCACAAACGCTAAACTGCTGTCATTCCCACCGCAGGATAAAGGTGTTTTCCATATATACTTTATCTTCCATGATGTTTTCTGAAAGGCTCTCAGCTGACATGAATGAATGCTAAAGCTTGTTCTTCTCCTGAAAGTCATGGAGGCCTTTTGCTCCAGGCCATAGATCAGAGGAAACCAGCAGTGAACCAAAGCTGACAGGTGAGAAGAAATAATTTTGAATTCTCCACATATGTAAGAATTCTCTGTAGAAGTGAATGCACTGAGTGCCATCAGTCAGACTTTGTCTCTTCAAAAGACTTCTTAAAAGCTTGCACAATAGTGCTCAAAATCTGCTTCTTCCCGCTTGCCCATCATCTATGTTAATTTATTGTTATTTACCATAATATAATTCTAACTCCAATTAACTTATAATTAATAAGCACTTGACATTTTCAGAGTACTTCAAAATTAATCCTCTCAACGCTCCTCTAAGTAGTTGTTGTTGTTAAAGATGAGAGAACCAATTTTCAGATTATTCATATTTATTGAAAGGAAATCTATCACAAGAGGAAGAAAAAAGGAAATGTAGTGAGTGAAATCCCAGTGTTACTGATCTTGAAATTGCACAGAAGTCAGACAAGGATGAATTAAAGTTATTTGAGTGTGTTAATAAACCTGGAACAAGCAGTCCTGCCCCAGCAGGGAGAAGCAGTGCCAGGGGGAGGGCTGGGTGAGGGCAGTAGGACACTGAGCAGTGACAGGACTCGAGGAAGTGCCGTGACAGTGAGTCAGGAGAGGGTTAGGTTGGATCTCAGGAGAAGGTTCTTCCCCCAAAGGGTGAATGGGCATTGGAATGGGGAGTTGGTCATGGCCCCAAGCTGGTCTGAGTTTAAGGAGTGTTTGGGTGACATTCTCAGGCACATGGTGGGCTTATTGGGCTGTCGTGTGCAGGGCCAGGAGTTGGACTTGATGATCCTGGTGGGTCCCTTCCAGCTCAGGTCATTCTGTGATTCCCAGCAGGCAGTTCAGGCTGTGCAGGCAGATGCTGTGTGGCTGCAGGACTGCTGGTTTGGGGTCTCCAAACCCTTGCTGACCCTCTCTGCCTGGTAAAGGGGACCATTAACTCGCCCACAGGCACTGCCTGATGGACCTGGTTACGGAGGCTTTGGTGTGGCCCGGGTCCCTTCTGGATGGGGCAGCGGCTGTGGCAGCCCAAGCCAAGAGGGCCCTGGTTGGGCTGGAAACCTTAGCAGTGAGAACGTGAGTCTGAGCCCCTCAGTAAGAGCCCTCCTGTGCATCCTTGTGCACTCCACAGGACCACAGACTATGCTGAGCTGGAAGGGACTGACAAGGATATTCTGTGGTTCCGGAATGCCAAGGATGTATGGCACAAGGACTTCATGAGTGGGATCATCCATGTCCTTACAGACTTAGGCCACACTGACTTCCAGTGTTTGCATCCCATCTGTGTCACTCTCAGGGCTGGTTTTGGCTCACCACTGGTGATAGATTTTGCAGCCAATATTCCAAGACTTATTTTTTTTTCTATTACTACTATTTTTGAGGGCATGAAATCAGAGTTGTTGATACATAACCTGCTTTTGCCTTCACACTCCTCATCTAGACTAAACCAGACCATTACTTGGCTTGTTCAAGCAAAGGGGTATTTGAGAACAAACCTGAAGGTGGGAGCTGGGAGAGAGGTGTCCCCTGGACACCGGAGCCACCAGCAGACCGGTCACACTGGTGACACTGGCCTTGGGTTAGCAAGGGCTGAGTGGGTTGGGTGGGACTTCTGCAAGTCAGTTCCCATTAACACACTGCACAGGCACGAGTGTGTCAGCTACAACCAAGGGGTGTTCTGAGTTGAAATAAAGTGGGATTCTGCTCAGTTCTAGCTCTGGGAGGTTGGCCCTTCTCTTTTCTGTCATCTCTGGTCTGCTCTTGCACTCCTGTGATCAGACTCACAGGGAGATGTGTGCCCTGGTGCCCTGTTCCCTGCCCAGTGACATCCTGCAGCTTGGTCCTGTCACTTGCCATTCAGTGGGCTGCTGAGAAGGATGTCTTCATCCATAAAAAACAATGGATAAATTATATATATCCTTATTAATTTTTCCTCCCTAGACTCCTCAGTGATCTTTTTTGCTGTTCCAGCTACTCATCTTGATGCTTTGCTTTCCCCGAGTGTCTGTATGTGAGAGTTGTAGCAGCACCCACCAGAGTGAAAAATCACTCTCTCCTGCAGCCCAAGGACAGACTTTCTCGGTGTCTGAAGCATTCCCAGCTCCTGCAGGACAGGCTGCAGCTCAGTTCCTTTCCTGCAGTGCTGCTACACCTTGGTAAAATCCTACTAACCCTCCCATCCTTTGTTATTCATTGCTTCCTGGGATTCATGTGAGGACGGTACGAACATGATTTCATCGAGATGTGACGGTTGTGGAAAGGTATTGCTGCTGGCAACAATTTGAATTTGATTTTAGTTATTTCTGTATATGTTTTCGAGTTACATGCATCACTTTGGGGGTTTTGCTGCCTCCTATTTCTTCTTACAAGGGTGAGTTCTGGTCTTGGCTTTAAATTGCTGCCCTGACCCCGTTTAGCTGCAGTGTGTGTAAACTCTCACCAAACCCAGTGTTCCCACTGCGGTATGAGTTCCCAGCTGCTTTCCCACACATTTAATGGATGTTTCAGTGGATTAGGAGCAGTGGAGCAGGTCTGGTGCTGTACTGGTTCCAGCAGGGTTGATTCATTGCTGGTGTCTTTTGTGTCCCTCTGAGGCAGAAGGTGAGATGATGCCCAGTTCTCCTGTCTGTGTGTCGTGCCCAGAGCCCTCTGCCCCTCCTTCCCTTTGTAAGCGGTGCCTCCTTCAACCTTTGTGTTCTGTTGTTTCCCACCATTAAACATCCCAGGAATACATATTTATTTCTCTCATGCCTGTGAAGAAAGAGCAAACCACAAAAAAAAATCATTGCACATTTTAATTGAAGTGGGTAATTTTCCCATATTTTTTGGCCAGGCTACAATTGACAAATCAGTTTTTCACACAGCCTTAACTTGAAAGACCAATTTATCACTCGGACATAATAGGAGGGAAAAAATATTCCCTCTTATAAATCAATTTTAACAGGTCAAAACTGTAATCCTTTCACTTTTTCATCCCCTGTAGATACCCAATGCAGCTGCTATTTAAAAAACAAACAAGCAACTCACTATTGACTCCAGTCAGGACTAGATAAGACACTATCTATGCATGAGCAAGAAAATTCTTGCAGGAGGTGTAGACTATAAGACAAGTAGATTATCTCCCATGCAGAGTTATTTCTCCCTTTAAATAATAACAGATTAAGATGCCAGCTTCTAAATCAATAACCCAAGTTTAACTTTCTCCCAAAGTTCACTCACAAAACCTTTCAAAGATTTTTTCTTGTCATGCTGAAATGTTAAAGGCCCACCATTTAGTTTTGCTGGAAATAGTGTTTTTATCCTTATTTTGTAGGACCTGCTTAAATTATTTGTATCCTTCAGGATAACAGAGGCTTAATTTATTAACTTAGCTGAGTAAACAGCAAATCCATGGATTTCACAGGGGTTTGGATGCAATTCTTTCACATTAAGAACCCCAAACTCATGGGCACATGCCTAAAAAGAAGGTATAAAATATGTGTAAGAGATATATTAAATAAACCTCAAAAATCTCCACATTCCACTCCTCAACTAATACTCAATTAAATTGTTTTATGCTTTAAAACCAAACCCATTAAGCCTGGAGTGCCCAAATCCTAAGGGTGATTTTAATCCCTGGTCAGTTATTGCTTCATGCCCTTTAGATGGGGAGAGCTTTAATTAAAAAAAATACTAATACTCCCAAACTGTCTTAACAAAAGAAAGTTTAAAAAGTTTCTCTTAGTTGAGTCCTAAAATAGTTCTTTTATTGTGCATGAGTCTCTCATTGTGATTTATCTTCTGATTATCATGACTTAACAACAAAAGCAACATCAGCAAAAAAAACCCTCACAAAGCCCCACAAACAAACAAACAAAAAGTTAAAGATTTGTTTGCAATGTTTCACTTTATACAGTAGAACTAAAAAAAGTAGCACTTTTTAAAACTCCAGAAGTGTTACAAGCTGAAGGTGTAAGTGGAAGCTGCTAGAAAAGTAAATAAATTAAACAAGCACAAGTTCTTTAATTGTTGAACCTTCTCTTTTTGCTTTCCTTGGTTCAATAAATCACTTTTTATGGCTGGTAAAGGTCCAGAAATTTACATCCTGTACCTACAATAAACAAGCAGGAGTAAAGGCAGGAATGAAATCCCCTTCAGTAGATTTTCCTTTCCCTCCTTTCCCTCATTCCCCTCCTGTTTGAAGTCAGTTGGTCTGTTGAAATCCTTTACTGCCACATTTGAAATAGGAAAAGGGCTCTTGCGAGAAGGTATCTTAGGAAAAACAAATTAATACTTGGACAGAGAGAAGTAAAATAATGGGACGGCATTGATTTCCTCAGTAACATAATCCTGGGATATGCCGCTCTATTTTGGTCACACTAAACTGCTCCTAGAAAGGAGAGTCTGCAAAAACCCCACCACCATCAGAACCCACAGAGCCCTGAAAGTTTCACACACACACCAGTTCATGGAAAGGACTCAATCCCGTGGATCCCTGGGGGAATGAGGGAAGAATTAGCTCAGATTTCTTAGGGTGACTTCTGCCTTTCCTGAGAAGGTCACACTGCAAACTCCCATAAAGATTTCAAGCTGATCTCTAACTTTTCCATGTATAATTCATCTTTGGTCTCCTGCATTTCTTTTCTTTATGCTGGGTCCTAAACCTTTCAACTGATATTATAAAATCTGGGATGAAATGAGTGTTCTGAGATGGGAACCAATAAGAGCTTGTTGCTGAGATTTGTAAAGATCAGCATTTAATGGTCGTGCCTATTATCAGCTTTGATGTGGTCACTTAAAAAATAAGGCTGTCCTTCTCAGTGAACATTAAGCTTAGCTTAATGCAATGCAGCAGCATCTTAAAATTACAATGTTTGTCACAGGAGTTCAGGTAAAAACTTTAAAAAATAGAATTCTGAGCTCCTTCACATGCTGTAAAATGCTGGAGAATTGCAAGGTATTTACAGCTGCCAATTTGGGCTCACCTGGAGCCAGAGTGATGTCTCCTATGTACTGGAATGAACCCATATTTTCCAGATATTATATTTATAAAATAAGCCAATGACTCAGAGAAATATTGATATTGCTTACCCAGCTCTTCTTGCTTGATTTCCTACTTTCCATATTATGTTTTCCTAAAAGTTATGTTTTACCAAGCTGGAGACACTTTAAAATATGCAGAGATCTGTGTTAGTGCAAATTTGGATGTGACTGTAGTGCTTAGTCACAACCAGCTATAAGACTAATTGTCTTTTCTAAAAATAAGGAAATAGGCCGTGGATGGGGAGGCTCCAAGGGCTTGTTAAAACCGTTACAAACTGAAGAGGAAGCTTTATTAAAAGCAGCCACATTCAGCACTTTTTTGATGTGTGCCTAAGTAAATAGAGCGTTTGTGCTACCAAGGTGTCCTGAATTGTAGTTATTTTTGCATTTTCTCCTCTCAGACAGAGCTGCAGTGCTGTATTTTGCAATTTATAGGCTGCACATACTCTGTGGTCCTATGGAGGTGCTAAGTGACAGCTCTTTGAGGACAAGTTGACAGCAAAGCTGAGCAGCAGTTTCTTTGTCTATAGACTCAGGTGCTCCTCAGAGACACGGATATCAAACAGAGTCAGTCCCACATTTAGCTGTTTGCTAATAATAAAGTTGTGGTACTTCCCAAAACAGCAGTGAAGAGTAACTTCCATATAACAGGAAGCTCAGTGTTTCCATAAAGGCATAACATTAGAAGCAACAGGCTCTTAGGAAGATGAGGAATGTGTTCAGCCTAAATTGGAAAAAAAAAAAAAAAACAGAAAAGGTGTTGACCAGGATGTAATAAAAGGGTTTTGTGTGAGTGGTGTGGGAGGAGCAGGAACCTGCAGAAATGAGCAGGGGGAACAACCTCGCTGGGCAGGTGGTGCTGTTGGGTCCACATAACACAACCAAAAGCAGGAGGTCTAATTGTCAAAGGTGCTACTTGAGCCTGAGAGAAAAGTGCTCTGTCTAAAGGGGTGGAGAAAGAATTGCCATTGTGGGATTTAACCTGAAATAGTGTAGGTTAGATGGGATATGAGGAGGATATCTTTCCGTGGGAGGGTGGGCAGGCCCTGGCACAGGGTGCCCAGAGAAGCTGTGGCTGCCCCACTCCTGGAAGTGTCCAAGGCCAGGCTGGACGGGGCTTGGAGTAACCTGGGCTAGTGGAAAGTTTCCCTGCTCATGGCAGGGGATGGAATTAAATTATCTTTTAGGTCCCTTCCAACCCAAACCATTCTGGGATCAGTGAATAAAGAATTCCCTGAACATGGGATTGGTCAGGTTTCTCTGGAGCTTGGCTGCAGTTTGCAGCTGCAGAGGAGAAGATGAGCTGAGTGCTCCTTGGAGCTAAATCTGCTGAATGTGTTCAATTGCAAAGATTGAGAGAATCTCAGAGAATTCCCCTGCCTCGGGAAGAGCATATTGGTTCATTATATCATGGAGAATAGTTGGCAATTAAAACTAAAATTTATCCACAAAGGAAATAATTAAAAATATTATATGTTTAGGCTAATACATTTAACAGGAGTATATGTATAATTCTGCTCAGCTCACAATTATTTTGTGTTGTGCAAAAGAAGAACAAAGTTATTCTCAATAATAAATGTGGCGTTACTTGCTAGGGAATGTTTTATGGTACTTCAGTGTTACAGAGTGTTTGAGATTTGAAAATTGATTTAATTAATGTACTGTGAGGTGATATCCACATATGGATTTCATGACAACTGACATTAAATAATGAAAACACAAGTGTCTAAAATACAACTAAACTAGTTGGCAAAGCTTGAAATGTAGAATAATGTAATTTTGTTATCATGTTATTAAGCAGCCATTAGTGGCAGTAAGACAGGCTTAACTCCTCATCTCCTCCTTTATAATCTTAACAGAAGCTGTAAAAGAGTTTTGCTAAAAGCAGAATGATGGGCAGCAAATTTCTTGTCAGAATTTCCAGGGGAAGGCAGTAAATGTTGCTATCAGCTAAAGGAGACAAATAATCTTTAGTTGGTGCAATTACAGATCAGCTTTGTCATAATCATAAAACAGAGTTCCAAGGTCCTGGCACTGGGCTACTTTGTCTTCATTAATAAATGATGATCCTGAACTGCAATGTTTAATTATTTGCAAGGGTCTTTATTTTTCCTGTCTCTGGAGCAACATTCCCACTGTAATACTGGTGGTGGTGGGGGAAATAAACCAATCCAACTTTCACCTTGTCCATATGTTTAAACATACCAAACCAAGTCCTAATGAATTTAGGATTTCCAATTGGGTATTACGTGACTGCAGCATTTCAAGACTGTGCCCTTTGGCTGTTGTGAGCGAGGAAGGTGCTGGCGTGGAGGTGAAGTGAGGCAGGGTCAGGTTCTCTGCTCAGGCTGTTCCTCACTGGCACAGAAAAGTCATTAAGGGAAAGCTTCGAGAGCTCCCAAGTTAAAAGTTCATTGACAAAGCTGTTCATCAGGAGCAAGAAATGTCTCCTGAACTCTCACCAAATGAGAGTTATGGGGAGGGGAATCATAAAGGTGTCACAGAGGGAAGTTATACTGCCCAGTGTTCCCTGTTTAACATGAATTTTAAGGGATACAACGTAGAAGAACTTTCCCAAAGCATAATAGAGTTTTGTTCGATGATTTGGGAAAAGAAGTTGTTAATTTGAGAAACTACTGCATAGTTTTGAGATTATGACACTGAAAATATAGAAACACATATTTTCAAATGGGATATGCAGGAATGAAATCAATCTGAGATTCCTCCCTGAATTATTTAGGGTATTGACAGAGGAGGAAACTGCTTAGTAGTTTCCCCCATGTTCATAATGCAAGGTGAGCAGTAAATACAAGCTCTTAACTCAACACCCTGATTTATGACTCCATTAATGAAATAGATGAATTTTTCTATTCATTACTTATTCAAATAGTTTGGAGAAAATATATGTTTTAAATCAAATGCAGTGAATTTTCAAATGAAGCCTCCAGAGAAACATGCAGTGAATATTCAAAGAAATGCATATGTATATATATTTATTTTTTTTTTCTGATTCTGGAATAGTTTAATATTGTGGTAAGGAAAAAAAGTCATTCCAGCTCAGTCATACCATGTAGGATTTCTAATCCTCTAATGTGATGGATAGAACTGGTGTTCAACAACTGAAATAAAACAAAATAATTTAAAATAAAATATCAAGTATTAAATCTATACAGAGGTGTTTTCTGTGGCTGGTACATGCTGTGTAGTGAGCAAGAGAATCCATGGGGTTATGGGAAGAGTCTGTATTAACAAATCCTGAGGATGAGGTCTCCAGGAAGAATATATGGGATTTTTGGATTGGTTTAGTTTGTTTTTCCATTGTTTATTTATTTATTTATTTTATTTGGCAAGAGAGGACCAAACAACACCTCTGAGATCCATCTGCTAACCTTGTGTGTCCTCCCTCTAAAAGGCATTAGGTCTCCTGCATCTGGAATAGAGCTGGACCAGAAAATATCATTTGGTAGCTACAAAATGAGGAATTTAAGGTCTGAGATCATGGGTGTGCCCTCAGGTCTGCCCAGAAGGAATAGATGGGAAGATGGGATGCAGAATTACATAGGCTGCAGTCATGGAATCATGGAGTGGATTGGCTTGGATGGGGCTTGGAGCAACCTGGTCCAGTGTTCGTGCCCACGATCTTTGAAGTCCCTTCCAACATAACCCAGCCTGTGATCCCATAAAACTCATCCATCCAGCATTTTTCATAATCTATCTGCGCCAGTAATAGGGGAGCAGGTGGAGAATTCCGCTCCCCATGGCCACCCCACTGCAGCTCTGGCTCCTGAACGTGGGAGAGTGGGAAGACTGTATGTGGAAAGGCAGATCCCCTCTTGTAGGAGGGCACACATGATGTGGACTGTGGGACATTAGGAAGCACATGGAGACAGGATGATGAAGTTGAGCTTTTCTGGGATGGAGTGAAGTCTGGCTCCTGTGCAGCTCCTGGAGGGGAGTGTCTTTCCAGTGACATATTCCTGGTGCTGTCCTCTGCTTCCAGGGGAAAATAATTTCTATTTTTGGTATTTACTTTGGTTTTCCTCTTTTCAGTGGAGCTGAGCACAAGGTCTCTATATGAATGCAGTCTATGGTTTCTGCACATGGAAACCTCGCAGTGCTGAGCTTGGGAACAAATATCCCTTTGCCTTGAAAAGAGCTGGAATTCAGCTCTAATTGTTCAGTGTTCAGTGTTCTCCCCAAACTGTCATCTGGGTCTGAGTCGTGTTTGTGTGCACAATAGCCTCTTTTAATTAACAAAAAGTTGGGATTGAAATTCACAGGGGAAATTAGTGTCATTTTCAGCTCATAGAAATAACTTCACCTTCTGCTTGATCCCATTTCTGCACTATTTTAAATATATACAGTTTAATTTTTAAAAAATTCTGGCACTGGGTATTTTAACCTGAGCTGAAGCTTTTTTCTGACACACTGACAATGAAAATAGTATTTTTCAGCGGAGCAGCTAAACTGACTTTTCACCTGGAGAGGAAACTTCAAACAGGCTGAAATTCTGGGTTTTAATTACATTTTGACTACTGAAGGTGATTTTTTTTTTTTTGGTTAGGCATTAAAGGCCAAACCTAAGCAGCAGCTTTTCAGCCTTGCTGTGCTTGAATAGCAATTGCAGCCGCTGTGTTTTCCTGATGAGGAAAGAATTCACAGTTGGTTTGCACTGCAGCTTTTAATAAGGGAATGGAGCAATATATCTCCCTCTTTATTATCCCTATTTATGGATAATAAATGGAGAATGTTTTGGTATTTTGAGATCCTGCTGGAACTTTCCTTTATACATTTATGGATGTTCTATTTGTTTGCTTCTGCATTATCAGTACTTTGGGTGTAAATCTCAGTGTAGCTTAGGCAAGGCTTGGAAAAATGCAAATAGTGTCTCCCAAGTGCTGAAAATCCATGGACATGGGGGAGAATTTGGCAATTTGTTGGAGGTGCAATAGGGTGAGAGATGGTGGTGTGGCTGTGAACATTGGAATTCCATTCCTAAATCACTTTTGGCACTGCAATCTGCATTTCTTCAAGTAGTATATATATGATGCTATTATATATTTTGTGTATTATAATATATATAATCATACGTGTAATCAATTGACTTGTCCCACCCCCATTTGGGCTGTGAGAAGGGTGGCTTCATGGATATTAAATCTTGCAAGGAAACTACTATTAATTGGGCTGTCTTAACACAAAAATAACAGCCTTAATTATAATCAGGATCACAGAATCATTCCAGTTGGAAAAGCCCTCTAAGATCATCAAGTCCAACCGTTACCAAGCCCACAACCAAACCATGTCTTTGAGTGCCATATCCATGTTTTTTCTGGGTGTTTTTATTTGGGATGAAGGTCCCAAACACGATTTGAAACTCGGAGTCTGACCCAGCTCGTAGTCAGGGGGTCTGAATGTTGTGAAGCAGCTCTGGAGCCCAGCGATGGAAGTCCCCATGTCCATGAATGCAGTGTGGGGAGGCAGAAGGATCTTTCCATTGCCTCTAATCAAGTCCAGGTTTTTCCTTCAATGCAGATCACACTAATTTCTTCATTCTGTATAAATTCAGAGTCCTATTCCTTTTAGATTCCTTAGACTTTAATAAATGAACCAATAAGAACCACACTGAGAGGAGAAGAGCTTCCAGAAAGACTCACTATGATCCATTTTAAAAATCTTTGGTGATTTTTGAAGCGTTTTAATTAGTGAGACACACTAGAGTAGGAGAGTTTTGTTTTGTTTGGGGGTTTTTCTTGTAACTGCTAATTTGTGCTCTTTAAATTATTTCCTTTTAGTTTCCAAAGCTCTGTAAGGATGATTACTTCATTCATCTTCAGCCTGTGAGGGCCAGGCACTGAGTGAGAAATTAGAATTGAGGAGCTTTGTACACAGCCTCTCACCATGCTGATCCCAGGCCTCCTGCACGTGCCATCAGCAGCCAAACACGCTTCCCAACTTTGATTTGGTTGGAAAAATTATTTTGACAGATGGCATGTGCACGGGCAATTTAAAATCTGACTTTTATGGCGCATTTATGATTCTTTGTAAATAATTGCACAGTGTCTTCTGAAGAAATCGCATCCTCAAAGATGATTACATCTGAGGACATTCTGCTTAGTTCAGTGTATCACACATCACAGTGTCTTTCTATTAAAGCAAGTCTTCCTGCTTATTGTGTTTTATTGTGCAGCAGCATTGCATATAATGATTATTTCCTTTTGTGCTGTGCTAGAGGAGAGTGGTTACTGAAATCTGCTGTGTACTTACCACCTGCCAGACTTCATGCACCAGCATTTTTCCTTTCCTTTTATTTCCCTGCTCGGCTCCCTGTTCTTGCTCTGAAAGGACTGCACAGCTTGCTTTCCCATTTACTCCATTGCTTGAATCCAGGGAAAGTGGAGCTGTATGGATTCAGTAAAGCACCAAATCTCTGTGGGCAAGGAGGCCTTCCTGCAGGAAGAGAAACCCCTAAATATCCCCACAAAGGTGGCTCCTGGCACTGGGCATTAGTCGCTGCTCCCCCTGGAGCAGCTTGTCCTGGGGACGGTCCTGCATTGACAACACAGATTTATATTAAATATTAGTTTCATCTGTTGCTTTTTGGCTGCACAAAGACATCTGTTGGCTTTGTAGCTCACATCTCCATGTCTTTGCTCCCCATTTCTCCTCTTCTCATCAGGCATAACCACTCTGGATTACAAGGCATATTTCATGTGGCAGCTCAGACTTTGGTCATGTTCCTGCAGCCTCTGCATCTCAGAGGTGCCCCCTGAAGTCAGGGCAGGTTGTCAGAAGTTTTATATTGTGCAAATATTTGTGTCTTCATTCCACCACTTCCCTGGTCTGCCTGTTCAAATGCCTGAGCACCCTTGCCATGAAGAAATTTTCCTTAACATCCAATCTAAACCTCTCCTGATGCAACTGGAGGTATTTCGTCTCTTCCTGTCAGTTGTTACCTGGGAGAAGAGACAATGTAGACATAGCTTAAATCATGACATATATATTTATTTGAATTCCTTAAAACTCAATCACATCAAATGCCCTGGGTGGTCAAAATTGCTGGCAATGACTTTGTGGGAGGATGAGAGGAAACACCAGCAAAGTGAGAGTGGGCTCAAGTTAAAGCAGCTTCTAATTGCACATCCATACAGTGCAATAATCCTTGGATTATTGTTTTATTACTTTATACCTTGTTAAATCCTCTCTTATCACAGAGGCACTCAAAGCATCACTTGGGCTGATCATCTGAGAAATCCTAAAGGAGAATAATAGCTATTGTCAGGTGATTAATTTGCATCCCCTCATGTATGACTTTGGAATTTGTTCCGTGTGCTTCCTCCTATTGTAATGATGAAAACATACTCTTCTTGGTTTCGTTTCTCAAAGCACAACTTTTCTCCCTAAATCTGATGTAAACCTTGACCACTGACCTGGAGAATCCTACAGTAATCCCTTTATGACAGTATTATCTTTTGAACTGACCATTCCAAGGCCTTAGGACCTGCAGAGTGCTCCTAATTAACTTGTCTGAGACACTGTTTGTTCCATTTGTCTTTTTTCTTTCCTATTTTTCAGTGTCACCATGGCATCTGTTTGTTCTCAGCCTTTCTTCTCCCCCCGCTAATTATAGATATGGGAAATGAAGATCTAACCTTGCTGGAAATTCATTAATATTAAAATATTCCCCAGATAAGCCTGTAAATCTCTACCCTGCACAGTTTGTTGGTGCTTTACTCAAGAATTCACCTTTGGAGTGAATGCAGCAGAAATTAGTAACCATTTCTTGCATATTCAAATTTACTTTCCAACTTACAAGCCAGAACAGAATTTCTGTTTCCATGCTGAGAATTGACAGGGATGAACTGTTCCAAACTTCAGGTAAAATGAACAAATAACTTCTAGAGAAACTCTGCTGTGACTGTGTCCTTTTAACAAGAGCTCAAAGTTATTTGCTGCTGTTATTATAGTCGTTATTAAATATAGGTGTAACACTGTACAAATACAGTACAGAGGTCTGTGCTCTAAAAAGTAGGAATTAGACAGAAGGATCCTCACTTGTGGGACTTTTCAAGATGATTTTCTCGGGACTTTTTGAGTAATATGAGATGGACTTGTGACCTTTTACTACAGGCCTGTCAGCTTTCCTTCTGATTAAAAAATACAAATTTAATAGGAAAAGATACAAACAAAATAACCCAAGTGAAATTACATTCTGAATTATTTAGGATGGCACGGGAGATGAAAGCTGCTTAGAAGTTTCCAGGTTGGAGATAATGCATCATGATCGATAAATGAATGCTGTCCTTCCTAAACCCAAATACATTTGGCATACATTATTGAAGAGGTATAAAATTGTCTGATTTCATTATTAATGCAAGGTTCTGCTGCAGCTTATGTGTGGAGCTGAGGAGGTCACCCCGTGCAAAGTTAGCACTCACACTCATAGTTGTCATTTTACAATTATTTGAAAGGGTTGTAGACGAAGAGGTTTTGATCTTCACCTCCCCTTCAATCTTTCTGTCTCAGTCAAACCCTTCTTGCTCTTTGGAGAGAAATGTGAGATTGGAGGGGTGCAGTTCCAAAATTTGGGAGTGCCTGGGGACTGTGCCTTCGTACAGACCATCCCTAAAAACACTTTCCATTACAAAGCCAAAGGAGAACAGGGAGGTGAAAAACAAGTATTGCACTGCTGGTGCCTCAGTGCAGTCACATCAATACACTACATTCCCTAAATATTCAAGCTTTTCCACATCAGCTTCGGCCTAACTCCTTTAGGATGTCTCAGTAGGTTGGCCCTACTTTCTGTAGGGCATGTTTTCCTGCCTCTGATCTGCCAATTTCCACTCTGATCTTTCCTTTCCAGATCTTAACTCAGATCTTAACTTCTTCCCTGAGTTTGCAAATGTTAACATGGCCTGCTGAGAGTTTGCTGTTTGAATCTACCTGCTTCTGCAGCCAAATCCTAAAGCTTGTTCTGGTGTGTGTTCTTTCATTGCTCCTGTCATCAGCTAATTCAATTTAAAGCAGTTTTTACAGTAACATCAAATATCTGTAGATTTATAAAATTCTGGATATGTTTTGAACCATTTTGTGGTTGAAGCAAGTCCACAGGCTCAGCTGTGATGGGAATCCCACTGTGCCATGGAGTTATTCCTGACCTAACTGTGTCCAGGCAGGCCACAGCTGCCCTGGAGACATTGCCTTGTTAGCACAGATAAATCGTGGTGTGCTGAACTCAGCCAGAGAATGGGAGTTTATTTTCCCAAAATATCACAGCTCCTGTGACTGCAGATGCAGCTGCAACTCTGACCTGGGCTCTGGGCTCCATTAAAAGGTTTCCAACTTTAGTTTTCTCTTCCTTTAGAGTAAATCTGGAGTTTTCATTCGATTTTTACTTCCTCTGCCAACCTGTTGTAAGTCCATGTTTGTTGCCCTGAAATATGTGGTTTCAGTACTTGAACTGGTTGGACAAATCCTCTGGAATGAGGAATTCTGTACACCTTTCTAACTGAAAATGACTCTTAGGGAGGAGAGGTCAAATTGTTTCTATACTTCCCATTTCAAAAATAGTAGGGAGAGTAATTAATTTTTTAATTCAATTTTTCTCAGGTGCATTTGAATCTTCAGTAATGTATTTCCTTCTGCTAGCTGGATTCTGGAGGTGTCCCATGGAACTCAAATCTATCACCTCTAGTGTAGATAACAGAATTCACCCCCTTCTCGTGTACTCTCTTTATGTTGAAATACTCACTGTAAAATGTTATTCCTCAAGAGACTCTCTCGAGATTCCAGTACTTTACAATCAGAGAAGAACTATTAAGAACTGTTTTTCTCACACATAACATGATCTTTTTATGAACTTTTCTTCTTCATATTTTGAAGCTGTGCCCGTTGGGCAACTTGACTCCCACATTCCTTTTTCTTTGTTGATGTTCTGCAGAGTGTAAATCTTGTGAACTTCTCTCAAAGATCCAATTTCCAGGTTGCTCTTAGTGATGCTTTACAGACTTGTAAATCTTTTTCCAGGAGCGTTCACAGATAAACTTCATACTTTACTAGGTAATAAATAGAGAAGCCTTCTGCTGATTTAAGTGTTTCCCTTTTTTGTGTAAAGTGTGCATTATCCCAAATGGTTAAAACAACTGTATCTCTGCTAAAAACCTGCAAGAATTTCCAGAAAACATGGACTGAGGTAGAAGCATATCTGGAATTGCTGTTATTTTTTATTGGCATGTGCAAACTCATGCTTAGTGTGTTAAAACAGATTATTTGAAGGAAACCAGACCCATTTCTTTGTCTGTATATATATGTAGAGTATTTTAGGGGGCAGGGAGAACTTATAAAAAGTGTCATTTCCTCTATTAACCTTCTTTATCGCCCTTCAGCCCCAGCAGTGCTGTCTGTGCCCCTGTTATTAAGGTGCCACTTTGAGTACCTTCTCTTTTATAGGCTTCTTGTATCCTTGGACTGTCTTGTCTTCTAGACAGGTGAGGTCAGAATTGCCTTTTTACACTGGTAAAATTCAGTTTAAAAAGTCAGTCAAAATGCTGCACTTTATTCAAGAGGAATAGCAAGGTTATATATTCTCAATTTTTATTTTATTTAAATACACAGATTCAAAACTGATTACTTATCACAACACAGTGCTGATTGTTCTAAGTGCTTTAGGTAGCATCTGTGTGTTTTTCCAGGGATAATATTATTAATAGAAAGACAAACATTAGCAGAAATAAAGAAGAAAAGCTGCATCTTTCTTTCCAACTCTCTCCTTTCGAGCAGTTTCTGCTCTTCCATCTTTTCAGGAGTCACTGCAGTCTTCAAAGTCAAACATAAATATAATGAAAACATTAAGCAGCACTTATGTTTTTCAGCTAATTTATGTTGTGGTTCCTTTTCCTAGTTGTGCATCCTACTTTTTATTTTGTATGTATTAGTGGGAATGTGAAGTCATCTCTAAGCAGGAAGATGAAACCAAATTTCAGATGTGATGGGTAAAATTGATTAAATGTTCTCACCACAGAGAATCAGCTCCAAGGTCTCTGGCTGTTCCAAGGCCACAACCCTTGCTGCAAATAGAAGGCAGCAATAAATTGAAAGAAACCAATGATTCAACCTTAAAATTCCAGAAAACCCGAGAAAAAATGCACGTCAGGGTTTCAGCAGTACTATGTGTACAGAAGTCCTTTTTTTTAACATGAAAGTTTAAGAAGATTTGCAGCGGATCTTGTATAAAATATATCCTGTTCAGAATGCAGACACTGTAATCCTCAGCTCTGTCAAAATTCATCCCAGTCCTATCATCTATTAATCTACTACGTAAACCATAGAATAAGATTTCCATGGGCTGTTTTATTCCATCTTTGCCAGGAAGAAAACATGAGGGAGATGGACTCTGGCACAACTCACGCCAGGAGGAATGTGCAGGAGTGGAAGATCCAGCTCTGAGTTCCTTACCCACTATGATCTGATTTTTATAAATAAAATAAAATAAGCTGGAGCTTCAGTGCCTGGAAAACTGTCTCTGCTAATCCCTCTCCCTACATGCTCATATCTGTGTATAGTCACATACATTTCTGGAATGAGAGTGCTGCTGGAAATGTTTTCTAGGAACCCAAATAAAATGGGACAAAGACCTCCATACAGGGCAGGACCAATCTTTGTGCCAGCACAAAGTTTACTTTCTGGGAATGCCATTCCTTTCTGTTCCTGTCCCTCATCTCTTGGGAGGCACAAGTTTAATTCCTTGCTTTCCAAAATTCCTATTGGCATCAAATTCTCATAAACATTGGCAAAAACTCCCATTTAGGCTCCACTGTTCTAAAATTGAGAGACCAAGTCTGGCAAAGCTGTCCACGTGTCTGCTCTCCCCTGAAATCTGTGGGAATTAATAGCTCTGACCTGCACCTGCTTCATTTCTGCAGTGACTCTCTGTGGTGACCAGAACTGCCCATCATCTTCCAGAGGAGCTTCCAGCAGCATCTTTCCCGCTGCCAGGATGCCTCTGCGTGATTTATCTGCATCCCCTGTTTGCCCAGAGCAGCCCTTCGTGCCACTGGCCAGATGGGTTTATTATTTGCAGTCACCAGAAGACCTCCTGTGCGATTTCTGTATTCAGCAGCCTTTTGCATGTTTATTTTTGGTCCCCGGATTACTGCCTGGCCTTTGGCAGCGCTGGGCTGGCTGTGCCCACCCAGCAGCCAAATCTACTCAGTGATTATCTGGTGGTTCTGTGGTGTTTCCCTGTTTTTGTGTTATTGCTAAAAGTAGTCATTCTGGACTCTGAACACCTCCATGCCTTGTTTTATACCAGATAATTCCAACATGCTGACCTGCTATCTTTACTGATGTTTATTTTCTCTCTAACATCTTGCTGTTTGTCAGTAGGTCTGGCCTTGCCTAAATCCAAGAATATTTAATTCATCCATGAAACTTCATATTATTTCTCCTCTATACAGCTTTCTTTAAAGTACAAATTGGGCTGATCTCATGGCCCACCACCTTTTTTTCCTTTTGAATAATTAAATGCTTAGATGGACTCGAGAAAATATTCCCTTTTTCCCCCCCACCAGTAAATCTGTCTTTCATCAAGCAATGTTCTTCTATATTTCTGTTCACACAAACATTTCCTCTCTTAATCCTGATTCCTCTCTTAAGTTTGTGGCTCTTCTGTAGTATAAAATCCAGTTAGAGCTCAGTCCTCACTCGAAGCAGATAATGGGATTTAGTCTATTAGCGTAGATGGGCACCGTGTTCCAACACTGCCCCTGAGTCAAGTTCCATTTCAGACAGAAAAATAGGGCTGATTAGGTGAAAATGTGATTTAGTTATACCTCAGTTGTAAAATATTTTTAGCCTGGGCAAAACACCATCATTCTGGTGCTCAGGTAGAGGTTTATTTTCGCAGCAATGCCAACCCAGGGATGAGGCTGTGCTGGCAGCTCCCCCACAGTCACTGTGAGTTATCACATAAACACACCTATAAACTGCTTGTTTGCTCCTGCAAATGCCCTGGAAATTTTCTACTAGTGGCCTTTACATGTCCTCATATCCTCAAAAATTCATTTAACCAAGGTCTGATTAACATCACTGTCTCATTCCATCCCTGTTGCCTTCTGTATGGAGTGGAAATGATTCAGGCTTGGAGAACAGGTACCCACCTCTTACCTTGGCTTTTAGAAGAGGCCTCTGTAAATCAACCTCTTTCCATAGAAAGACCTTGGGTTTTATAGATAATCTAGAAATTACTGCTGAGTAGGATTAACTTCCAAGTGCACTATCACTAGAAAAGATCAAAGAAATAAAGCAGATCCCTGATTTTATTTCCCTGCTTTATATGTTTTTTATGCTAAGAACCTTCATTTCCTCATTCTGTCAGACTGCAAAGTCTTTTTTAATATGACTTGAATAAATTTCTGCTCAGAGCACTCTCCCAAAACTGTTGTTCTTCAGCAGCAGGAAAACATCGCCTCCCCAAACAGCACTCTGTGTCCAAACTGGGATCATGGACTGCGGCAGACACATTGGAATATTTGACCAATACACTGTTCCAATTAATAACTCTGTCTTTTTAAATGTTGAAAGAACTCTAATCTGTGTGAACTGATGTGCACCTTGAGGTGTGTCTTACCTGATCCCAGGGGTTTTGCATTTGGTTTCCTGGATATCCCATGGAGTGTTTGTGGCCTCCACCATCTCCAACCCCAGAACATGGTTCCAGGTCTTTATTTTCAGTGGACATGTCCCATTAGTTTGTCTTCATCGTGTGCCTATCTTTTGATTCCATGTTTTTGGCTTTTTATCCCAGCACCATGATTAGATTGATTTTTGAATGAAATCCAAGTCTTCTGTGCTGCAGTTTGTGTGCTTGACAGTTTCCAATAAACCTACATTTCTGATTCATGGATACCAGAGCTATAAAATTTGGCTCAGGATAATTTTCCATAGCAGTAAACAACATGAAAACCCAGAAATCAAAAAGACTCTTACAGGCAGTGGTTGTTGCCCCTTGTGCTTTCTTTACTTCTTTTCTTTTTCTATTTTAAAGGCATTTGCAGAAGTCAGATTCCCTGTTACATTGTGCTACATCCCAGTTTCCTTTAAGTACAGCAAATACCTTTTCATTCATTCAACCATGAAGCTCTTGCTGTTACAAATGGATTTTTCTGTAAACACCATCCCATGGAGCCAGGTCTGGATCACATCACAACAGGGTTTGAAAGAGCCTCTGTAGTGCTGCCCAGCCCTTGTTTCTTCTTTGCCATCAGAAGCTCTTCTGCCTATTAAGAACTCCATGAAAAGTCTTCCTAAATCTTCAAATCTTATATATCTTTATGTCCTTTGCAACTCCAGCTGCCTCTGGTGTCTGTTTTCTACTGATCACCACTTCAGACTCCAAGTGTGTCAACGTGACCTCCACGGTCCATCCAGATTCTCCGCCACCCCCCCTGCTTTGGATGGCTGCTTCCACTTTCAACTTACTCCATGAGCGTGCCATATTTCTCCTTGCAAAATTTCAGTAGCCTTTCCCAACCCCCCTTCTGCCTGAAACACAAACCTCCTTTTGATTTATGGCCTTTCTATTCCTTTGCTTCATTCTCTCTCTTGTAACCTGTGCAACCAATTTACCTTTTCAGAGATAAACTCTAATCCAGGAGGTATCCAATCTAACAATGTGTGGCTGTGGAAGTGCCTCTTTTTTCCAATGGCAAAATGGGATATAACGTCCAGACAGAGCTGCTTTGCTTTGAGATTAAGCTCTAATCCCAGTTATTTAAACTTTTCTTCAAAACTAACAGGCAGAGTGATCAAGATGTGAAAATAAGAGAGAGTTTTCAGTTTACATTTCACTTCCTGACTTCATGGTGTGAAATCAAACAATGTCACTGTGGCAAATGTAGACAGGGAATGTGGAAACAGTAGCAGAGATGAGGGCAGAGCGGGGCAGGATACTGAGCAGAGACTTCCCTCTGCTCCCACAAAATCACAGAAACATGGAATGGTTCAGGTTGGAAGGGACCTTAAGGATCATCCCATGCCTCCCCCTGCCATGAGCAGGGACATCTTCCATAGCCCAGGTTGCTCCAAGCCCCATCCAACCTGGCCTGGGACACTCCCAGGGCTGGGGCAGCCACAGCCTCTCTGGGCACCCTGTGCCAGGGCCTGCCCAGCCTCACAGGGAAGGATTTTTTTCCCCAATATCCAACCTCAACCTCCTCTCTGTCAGTGTGAAGCCATTCCCCCTTGTCCTGTCATTACATGTCCTTGTATATAGTCTCCATCTTTCTTGTTGGCTCCTTGCAGGTCAGTTAGTGACCCCAAAGCCTTCTCTTTTCCAGGCAGAACAATCCCAATTCCCTCAGCTTTTCCTCATGGCAGAAGTGATTCATCCCTCTGATCAACTTGGTGAGCCTGCTCTGCACTCGCTCCAGCAGAATTTGGAGGGTTTATTTTTCCCAAACTGAGACAAGCCCCAAAGAGTCAATAAACCATCCAAAAGCCTTGGCTCTGGCAAAAGGGACAGAGATGGATGGATGGATGGATGGATGGATGGATGGATGGATGGATGGATGGATGGATGAGGAGGAGAGGGAGGAGCTGCTGGAAGAATGTGCTGCATCTCTCAACTCAGCACTGCAAAATCTGTGAACAAAACTAATAAAGTCTGTCTTGAAAGGAAAAATTCATGTCTAAAAAAACCCCAAGAAGCCTTTTTTTTTCCTTTGTTTCACCCTTTGTGTTGTTCAGTGAGCACTGCAGGCAGTGAGGAGAGGAGGATTGGGGTTGGACATGGTGGTGGTGGCTGATGGTTGGCTGGACTTGATAATCTTTAAGGTTTTTTCAATCTCTTAAGGATTCTGTGATTCTGTGGCATTTTGGGGGCTGTTGCAGTTGGCAGTGCCAGGATAAGGAGCTGCAGCCAAGAGAATGTGGCTTAGGCTTAGTAAAGCTACATGTTCCTTGTAATCACCCCCTGGGAACAGGGGCCACCTCTGGAACGAGACTCCAAATAACTGGGGCAAGAGCGGGGCTTGCTTATCACTTACAGCTCTGTTAAAGTGCTACACTGAACAACTTTAAGTGTGGCAGTAAAATCAGAAAGAACAATGACGTGGAATTCTGGTAAAATGATTTATTTTTGATTTTAGAAACTGTTTGAAAGCTGAAAAGTAACATCTGCTTCTCCAAAGTAAGATGCCACAGTTGTGAATTCCTATTAAGACAATTAATGCCTTTCTGTATGTGAACTTGCTCTCTCAACCTATTAACATTTCTCCCTCCTTACTCTTAACTATTCAAATTAAGCAAACAGAATAAAACTTGCATCATCTGATTCAGTGGAAGTCCTTGCCAGCTGCTCCCATGTTATTGAGCAATATTTCATCAGGAAATGGTGGGGCATTTGTAGGGATGCATTGCATCGAGGCATCGTTAGGGGAACTGTATTCTTTGATATATTAGTCAATAACAGTCCTGAGGAGGAAAAGATTTTGAAAAGTCAAACTCCAAAACCTGATTTTCCAAATTAGCCATAAAGGCACTGTAACTGGAAAATATTGACAGCTTGTGTTCTCCTGTTGCTTTTCTGTGTGTGAAACTGGGGAATCAGCATCTGGTTTTCCTTACTACAGGCTTTAGGATAAATGGGTGTATAAGGAAACAGTGGGAGAAGGGAGCATCAGTGCTTCCTGACATAGGGAAAAGGGCAGAGAGGCCCCTCAAAACCAGGGGGATGTTTGACCAGCAGAATTCCGGTGGACTGCTCTCCTGGAAGATCCTTGCAGGATTTAGAGCTGTAACCTCTCTCAGACTGTGCAATAATCCTTTTAGCTTTCTATTTAAGTGATTTCGGAAGAGAAACAATCTTAACACGCTGTCATCATCTGTCCTTTTCTCTCTAATTAGTGTTCTGTCCTGATTACAATTTTAGGCTGTGGCACAGCATTGTTACTTATCAAGGCAATGGCTGTAGCTGTAGATGTGTCTATTAGAAGCACATTGATAAATGAGGCTTAATTTTAAGCAGTTTTTCCCTCACGTTGAGTGGGTGTGAATGGGAACTGTGGGGGAACAATTGCAAGTGTTGAAAAGTACACAAAACGTGTAGTTTTTATCATTCTGTGCTTTTTCCAACTCCCAAGGTTAGACAAAAATACTTTTTACCATATAAAGATAAGGATTTAACCTTCAATATGTAAATTCTTGAATAAGCATCGTGGCCTTATTAAAACAAAGTGCTTGTCCTCCATTCTTGGCTCCTTAAAGAAACACTATTTAAAAAAAGACAATAAAATGATTGTTCCTCAATGGTAATGCGGGGAAATAAATAACTAAGGAAATGAGTAATCTCATTTTAGGCTAAAATCTCTTCCAGTGAACTATTTTTCAGATAAGTTTCTTAATTGGCAGAGATGTTTATATGTGTTTTGATTTTCCTATATTGGGTAATATCTGGTCAGTAAATGGGGAAACATGAAATACCAAAGAGAAATATTTGTCAAGTGTCAAAACTTTAAATTAACGTTTATTTGGGACTTTTTAAGGCAGCATTTTGACAGTGGTTTGGTGACTATGAATACAGATTTATAAAGACATTTCTTGTTATTAAGCATCTTGTAGTGCAGAGCTCCTTTTGGGAGCTGGTTCTTTTCCCAATGACAAAGTTCATCACTTGGGGATCAAGATGTAGAATTACCATAGTTTGTCTGTTCGAAGGGCAGGAAAATGATCTTCTGCTCTGTATTTTGACCTCATAATCTTAAAGAAGAGAAAAAAATTAGTTCTAAGTGTATCTACATATTTATTTTCCAGTGATAACACCTTGGGGTGGTAAATAACAGGTATTTAGGATGGAGAGCTGCAATTTCCTGAACCCGGACCTTAAACCAGTTCTGGGTGTATTCCCTGCAGCTGACACAGTCCTTTCCATTACATGGGAATAAAGGAAAACAGGACTGACCCCTCTGTAGGAACAGGTGAAAGAAAAAATACGATTCTGCATAATCTGGTGCAGTTCTGACATGAAAGTTTCACTTTGCAAATTTTCTAACTAATATAATACAGCACTAAGGATATGTTGAGTGTGAAAACCCAAATACTTTCAGTCAGGTGAACCTTCCCCTTTGCAGTTGGTTCTCTGTTCTAAGAACCTACTCCAGCCCATGGCAATGGGAATTTCTTCTCAGCACATCTCTCTTCCTCATTGCTGAATAAGATTTTTCTAGAATTCCCTGGAATCACTGCCTACTGCACATAGAAGTCCACAACAAACCTCAAAAAATTCCTCAAATCAGAATGAAAAACTGAAATCTCAGAAAAGGACCTGAGGTAGAAAATGAAATAAATCTCCTCAAGTGCCTTGCTTAAGTTGTCTGAGAACTATTGCTGTTCACTTTTGACACTTGTGATTGCCATAATTATTGTAATTCCCAACCTGAAATGTTATTTTACAGGAAAAGTCTGAGAAATTTGTCAGAACTGTCACTTTTGCAGAAAGTTTGGGCTTGATCGTGGCAGCATTTTCTGACTTGGGTGATTTGTAGAAACAAAAAACTCCTGACTCTGGATTTATTAATGTTTTCCCTCAGTACCAAACCCACAGGAAGAGCTGTGTTGGAGACAGGGATTTCTCCAGCTACCCCTGAGCACTGTGGAGTTCTGCACTAGCTCAGAGCTTTTCCAAAACCCCCTTGTCCAGCTCCTACCACAGTGGCTCACGTTGTTCTCTCACCCAAGTTTTACCCAATAATAATTCCATTAATCTTAGTAAAACTTAATTTTTCATCTATTAATTACTGGCCTGATAGCTTTGATAATTCTTGAACTAAACCAACAAATCTTTTTCATCTCCTTCTCTCAATTTTATCGACCATTTAGCAGACAAGATGCAACAAAATAAAATAATTCATCAGGTTAAAAGAGAAAACTGTGTCCCTGCTCAACGTTTATCTTGCTGTTTAATTTTGAAATTCTCTTTAGTGCCTTGGCTCTCCAAAGCAGATGGGCTGTAGGCTTGCTGTAAATCAACCTCCAAGTAGCTGTCTCTGGTAATGCCTGGGGCTGCAAAATGTAGGTGCTACCGGAGTTGGATGGAGCCCACGGGGCAGCTTGCCCATTTTTGCTGTTGTTTCTTTATTTTGCCACATCACTGTAATTCCAACGTGACTTAATTTGCTTTTCCCAAGAGCTAAAAAAGTGATCCTGCAGTATTTTGCTACATATTTCCCTGGGCACATTCCTGGCACTGATTCCTGTCAGTGTCTGAGTGCAAAGTTCTTACCTCTTGTCTTTACCTGAAGCTCTTTTATCCCACCTTGTTCCCACCAAACAGTTGCTCTCATTCCCACTCCAGGTAGCAAACAGATGCCATCCCAAATAAATCAGGATTTTGTGCTCTTTCACAGTGCCAGAAGATGACAGCACAGGACACACAAAGATACAACTAGAACTTGAGTTATTTATAAGGCTATTAATTTAAATATTTTTATTGTTGGTGAGTTTGTAATGCCCCTTTTTTGTAAACCCATTTTTAGCACTTTTTGTGCAGCAGTAAAATATTTTTTTATGACCTGAAGGCTGAAAAATTGTCTGGGAGAGGAAGATGTGAAATGCAGATGGATGACATGAATAACTCGGGACAGAACAGGCTGTGAGTCGTACAAAGTTATCCATCTCCTCGTTTTGCCAGGAGCTCATCATTCCATGATCTGTTACAGTGAAAAAGCCACATATAAAAATTTTGATCCAACACTAGAAAACTTTCTCTGTTTCCAGCAGACAGAATTCAATGCTGGGATTGGATTTTAACTTCCTCACTTTGCTTTTGTTTCTCTTCTGCCTTTGGGTCACCTTTGAACATGCTGGTAAAGATTCTAATTGGCTATTTGGGGATTTCTGAAGTTGCCCAGTAACGTTTCTTGATCGTGTCAGCAAAGTCACCAGTTCTGCAAGTAGGTCTCTGGTATTTTTAGGAAGGGTTCCATATGTGCAATGGAGCTGCTAGAACAGCTCAGGAATTAAAGAAAGAGCTTAAATTCAGGATTGGAATTATCACCTTTGAATTTCAACTGAATTTAGGAAAAAGTTTCCTTTATTTGCCATTTCCTCTGCTCACCTTGCTCAGGTTTCACTGTTGGCAAATAACACCCTGAAGGGCTGTAATTTCACCAAAAACTGGGGAAAATGCAAAGCAACCAATAAGTTTTTGCTTTATAAATAGATAACTAAGAAGCAGGAATAGAACTAAATAATTTGGGGGGACAAGTCACAGCTTTGAGGTGGCTGTAAGAGAGAAAATGATGCAGATCTTCAGCAAACTGACATGAATCAATGTAGGAACTGGGAGGAAAAGAAAATAAAATGTGATCAGCTACTACAAAAATGGGCTTTGGCTGCTGTAGTTTAGCTATTTTTTTCTTTATTCAGCCATCTTTAAGAAAACAATCTGGATTTTTTAAAAACTTTTTAGCATTCTTTGAGGTAAAGATTGTGCTGTTTTTTACTAACAAAAAGCCTCATTCTGACATGCCTCTCTTTTTCCAGAGGTTTACCTGTTTTTACTTGCTCATGCATTGAGCCAATCTGCAGGGAGAATTAATATATTAGATATACCAAGCCAGCTCATTTTTCTTCTGTCACTTTTGCCATGATTAATGATAGCAAAAGTGTGTTTAACTCTGTTCGAAATGACACTTCTGCTACTGCTCAGTGCTTGGATATTTTTTGAGTCTGTTATCATTAACTAAAAATAAATTCAAGTTAAACTGCAAAGGCAGATAAAACTATTTCCTTTGCTACTTCCTTCTCTTTCTTGTTTATTCTTGCTTTCTCCTTTTGGAATTACTGTACTTGTGCATTCAAATATTTTGGACATTTCCAGCAGCTGTAAAGATTATGCAATTAAGCAGCATTTAAGCTTATTGTATTTTAGAAATATAGGGTGATGTATTGATATCTTCTTTAAATGGACAGTCCCAAACTCATAATTGTTCATGTACTAAAAGCTCTGGGCCATGAGGTGGCAGGGAACTAAAAATCTCTCTCCCATCTGATAAACCAGCTTTAAAGGGAATCGATACCTAAATCTTTCACCTGCTTTTATAACAATATTCTGCACTATAACAGAGCACAAAGAATAGCCAGGAAACCATTAGGGACAGGCAATACCGGGAAACTGGTTTCTCATTAACCAGGGAAAAGGGTCAGAAGGGATGAAGGATGGAAAGGACTTGTTGGTAGAATTGCAAACAAATATTTTAAGGCTAGAAGGCATTTTTAGGAATTTTAAGGCCTCCTTTGCAGAAGATCCCTCTGTGACCACTCTTGGGATCGTTTATAACCTTTAGATCCTTTTCAGCTGTTAACAAATAGGAGTGATGTATAAACTCTTATATTATTTATCTATTCTATAATGATTTATTCCTATGAGGAGCAGCTGAGGGAGGTGTGGGGTCTCAGCCTGGAGAAAAGAAGGCACAGGGGGGCCTTCTCACTCTCTGAAACTCCTTGACAGGAGAGGGGAGCTGGGGGGGTTTGGGCTCTGCTCCAGGGAACGGGGACAGGAGGGGAGGGAACAGCCTCAGGCTGGGCCAGGGCAGGGGCAGGTGGGACAGCAGGAGGAATTTCTCCATGGAAAGGGTGATCAGGCTTTGGAAGGGGCTGCCCAGGGAGGTTTGGAGTGCCCAGCCCTGGAGGTGTCCAAGGCAGGACTGGCCGTGGCACTCAGTGCTCTGGGCTGGGGGACAAGATGAGCATCAGGCACAGGGTGGCCTCGATGCTTTGGAGGGCTTTTCCAACCTTGATGATCCCATGATTCTGTGTCTAGCTTGATTTTCCCCTCCTTTTCTCTCTCGAGAAGGTGAAATAAGTTTCAAATGTATTCCTGCCAGTGGGTGGGGGTAGAAATTCCCAGCCCTGGTCACAAGGAGAGGGAGATTTTCCAGTGTTTATTTAGACAATACTGGCAAGCCTGGAAGGAAGTGTTTGGTAGGTGAATATTTCCAGTGCTTCTCGTAGGAAAAGCATAGTGGATTGATGGATACTATCTTTAGTGAATATTTGCAACACATCGTGAGTCTCTCCAGCTTTTGAGTCACTGCAAAGCAAAACTAACTATTATCAAAGCTTATTATTTCATAAGCAACCTGCCCATCAACCAGTTAGAAGGAGGGGAAAAAAATGCATTATTAATGCAGATTGGTAATGCTGTGTGAAAACTGTTCAGCCACTGTGAAAACTGCTCATCCACCAACAGGCAAAAAGAAAATTTGAATTATTAATGTGTATTATTAATTCTACCCCAAATCCCTTAAAGGGAAATGAAAGGTTTCAGCAGTTCTTTTGAAGAGATTTTAGAGTGGTGAAACCAGGGTGTGCGTAGCAGCTGTCTGCAGCATATTAAAAGAACATAAATAATGAATGAGTTATGGAGACTCATCCCACAAGTAAAGCAAAATATGCATTGTTAATGTATATTATTTGTTATTAAATGAAATCCCAAGGAAGAGAATTTTAGGAACTGGAGAGTGACTGTCTTTTGCAGACTTACTGAATAATCACTGGCCAAAATGAAACCATGTGTCTTGAATGTGCTTTATCTGTCTTACGAGCTTGGCTTGGAGAATGTCAAAGTCCTCTTTGGGAATTGATTGGACTCAGTGGAAGTTCCTGTTTGTGCTGCAGCGGTGGAGGGTCAGCACTGGAATATGGTGTGCCCAGTCATACCCACATCAAGTATAGTCCATGGATTCAGGGATGGATGTTGCTGAGAGAGGAAAGAAGGGGCAGAAAAACTGTTAATTCACATTTAGATGGTTTGACAGGATGACAGAAAGCTCTCTATTTTTTTTTCTTTTCTTTTTATGACAAGATTTAGATAGGCAATATGGATGTAAAAGATGAAGGTTAAAGCCATGTACTAGTTGGACTTCATCCTTCATTAGTTTGTGCTTTTGCTCTGGAAAGCTTTTCTGTTCTCCCTGAGGTTTAGGGATGTGCCTTTGGCTTTAGCTGGAAAGCAGAAACTAACATTTCCAAAAGTCCTATTTGTGTAATCTTTGAAGGTGTGGAGTCCACGGCCCAAGAGCTTCAGCAGAGCCATTAAAACTCTAATCTGTGTCAAATAGGCTGGGTCAAGAAAATAAATTAGATGCATTTTATGTTACAGAATCTCTTAGTTTCAGGTCACTGAGCCAATTTCTTAGGACATGGTACATATTTAAGCCTCTTTTAAAGGATTTGAACACATTATCAGATCTACCCTGTAGATCAAGTCTAACTTAGTTTGATGGTCTAACAAGTCATACTGGTTTTATTGACTATTTAGTCTGCCATGTCAACAGGAATTTGGTGTGTGTAAAGCCCAGGTTAAAACTGCACAGGCTGATCTGTGTAACTACTTGTGTTGAGGTGAAACACATTCCTATACCTGGAGCATCTGCTCTGCTCTGGGCAGGGCTCGAGCTGATGGCTGGGTGTGACACCCCTCAGAGCACCACCACTGCTTGCAAAGTGGTTCTATTGACCTGGTGAAAGGATTAATTTGAGGCTGAACATGGTTTTAGCCAACCTTGTGAACTTTTTGACTCATCTGCATAGTCCCAGAGGTGATTATCTCTCTTTGTGTCTCAGGTTGTCATCCACACTGGCTGAGTGCTCCCAGCTTTCCGTGCCTTTATCCTCTCAGTCTGGGGAGACACAGAAGGAGTAAATGGCTTTTGGAAGGTTGCTGAGGAAATTTATCTTGGGGATGTGTGAAACCAAAGTCTCAAGGTGTAAGATAAGGGCTGCAGTCACTGCCCTGTCTTTCTTCTCCCATCAGGAATACCTGTGGAGGGAGGGCCACAGGTGAGTGGTGGATGAATGTAGAGGGATATGAGAGGATGTTCACGGCAGGGGCCAGCACGTTCCTTCTATCACATACTCGGGAGCTGAAGAACCACCAGACTTTCTTTGAAGTCATATTTAGACATCAAATCTTTTGTTTTCATCTTAAATTTGTTTTGCAGGATTATTTTGGCTACACTGTTAAAAACAACGATGATTATTATTATTATTACTACATGTAGAAAGAAACTCCTTTACCCAGCAGATTGTCAGAGCTTTAAACGACACAACACATTTCAGTTTGTACACCCTTATTTTTGCAGACCTGAACAACTGCAGAACAGATGGTTCAGCTGGTAACGGAGGTAAAAGGCTCTGCAGATTAAAAAAATTTGGGCTATTTTTATTCCGTTTCTGCCTTGGCATTTTGCCTCGGTTTTGCATCTTTGCATATCACATAAAATGAGACATTTCTGAATGTTCTCCACTTTTTAGAACTCCTATGGATGCAAAGTTTATTCAGTGTAGGAGATCAGACAACCTCAAAGGTGAGAGCTGACCCAAAGAAGTAGAGATTCAGAGTAATGGACTGTCTTTGGAACTTTAGATGAAATGAATATTTTGGCCTAGGAATCTTCTTCCATTAAAGCCACTTGCCTTAAACAGGCTGTGATAAGAATTTGCTCCTTGCAAGTAATTTTGTCTCAACACATATTAATCAGTGGAATATGGACATAGGTGCTTTCTAAGCCAGTGAGTTGACTTTTGTTGTCAAATGAGGATTTAGGGAGTTCAAAACAACCCACAGATTATTATTGTGCTCTCACGGCCCATGGTTTGTATCAACCCAAAGAGCATTTGATTCCAGTTGTTGTGTCCTTCAGAAAATTGTCTTGCTCCTTGCAGGTTTCTCAGGTGGTTTGTCACAAGGTACCTGTAAAAGGCCAAAAATCCAGATATTTACAGCTGTGGAGTCTCACCAAAACCAGTGAGGCTGTTCAGGCATTCAAAGGCAAAGGCCCACTCAGGTGTTTTGTTGAATCAGTGTCTTGCTCTGCAGAGTGATGAGGGTGATCCCTGTCCTTCAGTCAGAGCGCAGTGTTGCAACATATGATTTCAAGCTCACATCCACAAGGGAAGGGCATCTCTGTGGAAGATTGAACTCATCTTTGACATTCATCAGATGTTTCTGTAATGTGTTGTCTTGACTGTGAGATTTTCTCAGTGTAGCACCCTGTTAATGCCAGAAACACGGATGGATATGGCAGCAATAATTGATCCCATCAAAGCAGCCGCTCTGAACCTCTGTCAAGACTTACTTTAAGAATAGCTCCCACCTCCCTTTTTGCAGAGGGAAGTCTTCAGCTGCCAGTCTTCATCTCTGACTGGAGAGCAAACAGGAAGGGCCTCCAGTGCCCGAGGCCAAGCAGCTGCTGGCTGCAGTTCAGAGGGGTCTGTGGTTGGGGCAATACGGGCCAGAGTTTCTCAAAACCCCACCTGTCTCCTTCCTTGTGCCTGCAGAGAAGTTCTGCTTGACCTCAGTGCCCCTACACAAATCTTTTCTTTACTCACATCTTTTCCCCACTGTCAGTTGTTTCTCTCTTATCTGTTGGTACCATTTTTTAATAATCGATGTGATGTCCACAGGGAGAGTATTTAAGAAATCGTAATACTTAACAACCTTCTTACCTTAATTGAGTGTTTATCTCAGCTATTAAACATACTTGAGAGTTCTTTTATAGAAAAACCTGGAGGTGCTCATTAAAATTAATGTGTGTGGTTTGTTTGTTTAGCTGCCAGAAAAAGAAAACACAAGTGTTTCAAGTCTCCCTGTTAATGTGCAAAGGTGAGAACTGGGATGCAACTGTGACGGGTGTGAAGGAATTGGGAGCAGGAAGAGACTGTTTTTCTAATGTTTCAAACCTGCATATGCTCTTATGGCTCAGTATAAGATTTGCTGGTTAAAATGAGGAGAATTTTTATTAAAGATACTTTGCAAAATTAAGGAAAAAAATGTAATTAAGGTAAATTCTCAATATTGACATTGTAAGGTTAGGAAGGTTTTTGACTCGTGCAAAGAAGGCACAGGGAGCTGTTCTCTTGGTTCTGGAGCCCGAGGTCACAAAAGATTTGAAGCAGCATTAAATTACTCTACTGCCATGGCAGGCACTGGAAAGCCAAGAAAAAAGTAGATTCTGTTGGTAGGGGTGAAATATTTTAGACAAGCTGATTACGTCATGCAGAAAGTGAGTTAGCACTTAATACCTGAACGTTCTTATAAATTGTTTCTTGCTTTAAGAGTAATTTTCAGGGTTTTTTTATTCTGAATTAAGATGTGTTGTCTTATGGGTGCTGGGTAGAGCCAGGGTCAGAAACCACACCTGTAGATGCTGAAAGAGCATAGAGATGCTGAGTTCACTGAGCCTACACTTCTGCCTGGTGGTGAACAAGGGGAAAATGCAGGCCTGTAATCTTAAATACAGGGTTTTGCCCAGGAACCCCCAGAGGGTAAATATGAGAGGTTGGTAATGATGTGCTTCTCTCCCTGCATCACTTTGTGTGCACATGGGAAATGGACTCAGGTTCCACCAGGGGAGATAGGTCTTAGGAAAAATTCCTCATGGGAAGGGTTGTGAAATATCAGAACAGGCTGCTTAGGGAATGGTGGAGTCACCATCCCTGAAGTGTTCAAAAAACATGTATATGTGGCACTTGAGGACATCATTTAGTGGTGAACATAGTGGTGGTGCTACATGGACAGTTGGACTTGACGATCTTAAAGGTCTTTTCCAACCTTAATGATTCTGTGATTCTCTCTGAGATTGCAGTATTTGGTGAGGAAAAACTCAGAATCAGGTAATTAGACTCTGAAGGGAGAAAAGATTCCCACAGCACAAGGACTGGACCATGACATTCTGTTTCAGTGCTTTAGTTGTGCTGGTCATCAGCTAATAGGGGTGGTCATCTGACATCTGAATTTTGCGATTTGTCACAGTTAGAAAACCACTGTAAGTATATAAAATACATATAGCAAAGTGCCCAGAGAAGCTGTGGCTGCCCGAGCCCTGGGAGTGTCCCAGGCCAGGCTGGACGGGGCTTGGAGCAACCTGGGCTGGTGGGAGGTGTCCCTGCCCGTGGCAGGGGGTGGCACTGGATGGGCTTTGAGGTCCCTTCCAATCCAACCCATTCTATAAATCTATGAAAAATCAGGGTCCAGATCACTAATAAAGCACATAAAATACATCTGTTATTAGCCTGGATCAGTGTTAGGCAAAATTCTATCACTTTGTCCTGCTAAAATTTTATGATATTCTAATATCCAGTTGACTGCAATTTGTTAAATCAAAACACGGATGAGAACAATGTCTTAAGGAACTGGACAAGGAAAAAAGGGATATTAAAAACTGTCTTACAGTGGTTTCAAATGTACTGGTTTATCTGGATCCAAGGATGCCTTTTGAAGGAGGGATGTAATTATTCCTGGCACTGATAGTGCTGACAGCAAGGCTGATTCGAGAATGATAGTGGAAGATAAAGGGAATTTGGCATTCATTTGAATAATTGGTTTGACAAATGCAAAATAGGCAACCAACAATTTAAAAAAATGCAGATTATAAGTAGTGAGTTTGGGAATTTCCATTAGTCAGAATGCAGAAGAAAGAGTAAAAGGCTTAAAAGGTTAATTTTTTTTAAACAAAGAAATAGTAAATAGCCTAAATGAAACACAGGATGAATAGAAAAATTACTGAAGTATTAATGTAGCAAAATGATCTTACAGTGAGTAGTTTGAACTCTCTTTTAAACTGAGAATAGTATGTATTTCTTTTGAATTGTTACAATAAAACAAGCTTTGCTGTTTCAGGATGAATATATTGACTTGTTTGCAAGAATAGGATAATTCAAGCAGCATGGTAAAAGTTTATAAAAAAATCAAATGCAGAAAGTGCACAAGTTGCAGTGTGAACAACAGCTGTGAGATTTCATGCTTGAAGTCACCCGTGGGTCATGAATTTGTGGGTTGAACACCATGAATTTCCCATCAGGACCCAAAGAAAAGGTGGTAGGAGAGAATGACAAGTGTTCAGGAGACAGTGCAACTGCAATTCCAAGAAAATTCAGCTGTGTAATCTGTACTCACAGACAGTTCTACACACGTTCACAATAAATAATAGATAAGCTTTATCCTCATTTTAAAGAGTTCTGTTGAAGCTGCTGGAGTGGGAATGAGGACAGTGAGGGTTGTTGGTGTCAGTGCTTCCATCGACCACACAGGTCCAGCCTCTCCTGGTTCATGGTGTGAGTGACAGGTCAGAAACCTTTGGGCTTCATTTAGGGATTTTTGTGGACTAAGACTCCAGCTCCAGTTCACTGACATCAGTCCACTGAGATCACCAGAATGTGGAGCAGAGCATGTAGTTAAACCATCATCTTCCAAGGAAGAACAGATGAGTTCCTTCCTTTGACTTGAACTATTGACTTCTGCAACTCAAGAGTCATTGTTGACCCTCTCACTCTGGTTTTTTGTTCCCCCTCAAGTACAGCTGAGCTCTAACTGGAAAGGAGTGTGCAGCAATTATTAGAACAATGAGAGAAATGCTTCCACTCCTGCATGTCTGAAATGCTGCTGGAGGTGGCTGCGAGGCCGTGCTCGGAATTGTAGAACAGTGAAGGGACTGATGGTGTGGGTGAGCTGAATAGCAAACAGCGAGGGTGGCTTTGCTGAAGTTCTTCTGGCAACAGAATTGAGACATTAATGGTTGTTCACTTGCTCTTAATAAACAGCACCTGGAAAAATAGGGGTGAGGAAGGAGAATTGTCATTAGAAACAGAGTTGGTATTTTTTTTGTCTTCAGCTCTCCAGTCCCTCATTTCAGTCCCTGTCCCTCCTTCCCTTCTCTGCTGCAGTAAATATTGATTTGTGGGCAGGAGCATCAAGGGCTTTGCCTGTGCACATGCTGATCTCATCAGAGGTGAATAGGAAAGGGCAATACTTAATGATATTTATTTGAGACCAGAAATCACTCTGATATTTCAAAAAAGCAGCATTATGCTGAAAAATGAAAATAGCTGTCACTGGGAATCAGCACCAGACTTGTGCTGCTGGAGACCTCCTGAATTTGGAACTCTCAAAGAAGCTGCTTAGGGATTACATAAACTGTTTAGTACTACTTAGAACAGTTTTGTCTTATTTTGTTTTTAAAACATGAATGTAAGTAATAGAGTTGCATATTAGAGTGGAGGGGAGGGGAAAGAGGTAGGAATGTAACTGGCAGTGTAAAACTTAAGGATTACAAATATGATTCTGTAGTCCTGCCTACTGGAGAGCTCCAAGGTAGTGTTCTTAAAAGTCAGGTCAGTGGCCTGACACCAGTCTTGGAGAGGGTAGAAATGACATTAGTTTAAGGTTTGTTGTAGGGCTATTGCATTGTTTTACATTCCCCAGGCCCCCTGGGTATTCATCTTATTAAAGTTCATGGCAAATAGACTGTTCAAAGCATGAGCTCCCCAAAGTGCCTGTGTACAGTGTGCTGTGCAGGGAATTGCTCATCTGTCATCAGCTGGAGAATGATCCACATCAGGCCCTGACACTTGAGAATGATGACAGCACATGCTGGATAAATGGAAAGTTCTTGCTTACAGCAGAGACGTATTTCATCTGTTCAAATGTCACAGCAGTGCTGTCAGTCCTGCTGGGGGGGGAAGGGCACCTTCTCAGCTGCTTCTTGTCTGACCTCACAAAATGCACGTTTGAAGTCAATCTCACAACTCAAATGCTCAACAGGATTTGAAGAGCCAAAGACAAGTTAAAGCAGTCTCCAAACCTTCATGATGGAGCACATCTGCTCTTTGATTCATTTCCAAACCCACTTAAATTCTTCCCTGGGAGGGTGGGCAGGCCCTGGCACATGTTGCCCAGAGAAGTTGTGGCTGCCCCATCCCTGGAAGTGCCCAAGGCCACTTTGGACAGGTATGGAACAACCTGGGCTAGCGGGAGGTGGCCCTGCCCATGGCAGGGGGTGAAATGGGATGAGCTTTAAAGTCTTATCCAACCCAAACCATCCTCTGATTCCATGATTATGTTCCCTAGAAATCTCAGTTTTATATCTTAATCACTCTTCTTATCTCTATTAGTAATGGCAAACTGAGGCAGGTTTCTCAAGAGAAGCAGGTCAATCAGCTGCACATCTCAGTGTCAACCCAAAGTGCCCAATGCAACAAAGATGGATTTGCTTTAACCAAAACTTCAGAGTTACATTCACAACAGCAATCAGGCCAGCACTTCACACAGGTGCTCCATTTGGTAGAAAACAAAAGAAACATTTGATTTAAAAAAGTAGTTGAGTGTATTTCTAACCTTAGGTATGTTGGTGTTGTTAAATTTGGGCAGATGTCCAGCTCCTTTGCTCATCCAGCTGCCATCAGGATTCCTACACTTCATTGGGTTTAATTTTCAACGAAAGCACATACCTGTTTGAGCAGATCTCTGCTGTTGGGTTATAATCTCTTTCCTTTTCTTCAGCCAGTCTGAAACTTGGGCTGGTGTCCATCTTTGTGTGTGAACCATGTCAAACATTTCATAATCACCAAAAAAAATCAGAAATCAACTGGTAGAGCTTCCTTACTGGCTAGATTGGGAGATTCTGCACTCAAAGGAACAGTCAGGGTTTTGGGGACTTACAAGGCAGGTGCTGATGTAGCAGTGGGATCTGCATTCCATAACCTTGAGAAATTAGTGAAGAAGGGAAGATAAAGCCACTGTTAAGGAAAAATTCATTAGGAAACACTTCTGTTTCTGATGCATCATTGGATGCAATTAAATTTTTGGCAAGAGGAATGGTATTAAATGTTTTGTCCAGAAGGTTATTGTAGCTGGAATTGAGAGGCTGGACAGCTAAACAACACTTGTCATCAAAACAGAAAGGAGCAAAGTTGGCTGTTTAGCAAAGTGCAAGGAAGTGCTGACCTTCCAGTGGGAATCTGGGCTGGATTCCTGTCAAAGACGGTGTTCCTGATCCTTCCCTGTGTGAGGGGGAAAGAACCTGCTTCCACAGGTGGGATACAGCCTGACCCATGGATACAAAGTGCTGATGTGGTTACATACCATGAGGAATATATATTAATCCTCTATCATGTGAAACATTTAATTCAATCATCCTGCTTTCCAAACAAACAAACAAAAAATGCAAACCCCAAAGAAAACAACAATGAAAAAAAAGATAACAAAATAAACAAAAACCCCAAACAGAATAACCCCATTAAACAAACAAAAAGAAACCTCAAACCAAACCCCAAACATCCCTTCCCCTCCCAACAGAATCCAAAGCAAACCAACCAGGAAAAAAAGGGAAAGGAGCACATTATTCACATTAGTTCTGCAAGAGTTAAATCGCACCCTTTTTATAAAATACAGACTTTTAATTTCTTACCTGACTTCAGCAACAGATACCTTAAATAACACATATTATCAATTATTACCTAATTATGCAGAGATGCTTCTGGAGACCTTTTTTTTTTTTTTTTTACTTTTATGTGTCACAATTGTGTCTTTTAAAGAAAACTCATTAAAATGACACATACTTTGAAGAGAGGATGTGCTTGTAGCTCCTTCACGCCCTCTCTGAGCAGCCTGGAGAGTTGTTTGCTGCCCACCAAGAGCTGGATCTCTGCAGGGATGGTTTAGTGCCCCTGCTCCTTGTGCAGCCAAGTGCAAAGAAGTGAATTATGGAGCACAGCCCTGTTTCTTGTTATATGTTAAATATTTTAAAGGGTTGTTTGGCTGGTCAGTGTGGGGTTTTCTTACCCTTGCAAGAAGGAAGTGTTTCTTGTCTTGGATTCCTGTAGAGCAATTAGCTGTTTTCAGACAAAAGAATAACTAATCACTCCAGTCTAATCAATCCAAATAAGAGGCAAAACAAAGACCCTTCTGTTTAGTAAGAAGTTACAAAGTAAGACAAACACATCCTTGAGCTGAAACACATCTTTGTTTAGAAGCTGCAGGACTTCTCATGGATTTGATTTAGGAGTGCATCCAAGCCCTCTGCAGAGCTCTGGTGAAGAGCTCAGTTTAATAAAGCAAACCATCAGGGCCCTGCGCAGTGGTGGGTGGCTCTGAGCCGCATAAACATGTATTCCTTGTCCTTTAGCTGTGGCTCACACGGTAACATCCTGCTTTCCTTTCACTGTAATAAAAGCAAGGTATCAAAGTGTTCTTCAGGGGATTTCCCCTGGCTGCCAGCTAATTAACAGAGTGGAACTCTTTGTATCGTGGCTTTAGACTTTGCTGATTATATTTACCAAGAAAGGGTTTTCAGTTGTTTTATTTGCTGGCTTTTTACTTACAAGTCAGATGGAAATGAGAGATGTTCTGGTTTGGATGATCTGTCTCCTCATCTTCCACACGCAGGGATGTACCTTCTCTGGTGCTCTCTGGTAATCCACTGTTTATTTTCACTGATCTTGCTAAATATGATCCCAAACAATTTAAAACCAAATAGTTGCATGAATTTAACTTCAGAAATAAGAGGCTGTTCTTAAGAACACAGAAAGATTCAGGGAGAGAGAATTGCAGCAGGAAAAGGGCTGGAGATTGACCTCCCAGGAAGGTTTCACTGAAAGAGTTGGATAACCATGCCCTGTGTCACAAACTTGCTTTCAGTTTACTACCAAACTTGTTTTGGGGAGAAGAAGAGAATGATCTGACTGTAATTTAATTGATGCCCTATTTCAGTTGTTTACAACCTAGTAAAGAACTAGTCCCAGCAAACCACAAGGTCTAAAAAATCTCCCTTGTAGTTAAGTCTCTCCTAAAAGGAGATATGCCATCCATGCCATCTTACCAGAACCCAAATATATATATAAATAAATAAACATATGTGTTTCTTGGAAAGGTCATCTCTGCTGAAATGTTAATGAGATGTTGGTGCTGTTAAATATTAATAGGCTAAAGTTCAAGTACAAAAATTCTTTCTCTTACTATCAGTGTAAGTAACTGTATGTTTTCTAATGCTACTTGTGTTCCAGAGATTATTGTGGATGAAGAAAATTTCCTTTCAGCTTTCTTCTTCTCAACTTACTGCTCCCAAGAAAAGGAGGCTCATAAATTAGTGCTCACTGGAGTAATAAATTTAAATTCTTGTAAGCATGAATTTAAACCCAGCAGTGCTGCTGAAGAAACTCTTAATAAATTAAACACATTAATTTCACTTTACGAGATTATTAAAACACTTAAATATTATTAGCTGGATAGCCTGAGAGCAGTGGGCTTCTGCATGGAAATGTGTGCAGTGTAAGGCTTCCAAAAAGTCCCAGTAGATGGAGGATGCTTAGTGACTCTTTCCACTTACTCCTCATTCCTTTCTGAATTCTCTGTGTAGCAGCCTGGATTTTTCCTGAAATTAATTGTTTTAATTATGGCAAATGGCTTGAATGGCTTCTGTGTGAAGAAAGAATTAAAACTCTGGGAGGGTTTAGTGCAGAGAGGGGACATAAAGAGGGCACAGGATGGAGATATCCCAGTAATGAATTGCATACACAGAAAGTAAATCTGGCACTTTCACTGATCCCTTCTTATAATACAAGAATCAGGGGACTTGTAATGAAACCGAAAGGCAGCAAAATTAAAGCCATTAAAAAAAATAAGTGTTTACACAAATGCATAATTAACCTGTGGAATTAATTCCCACGAGAGGCCAGTGGAGCCAAGAGCTTAGTGGGGTTCAGGAAAGGATTAGAGGTTTCCATGGATAATGGGAACATCTGTAGTTGTGTTGGGTGGTGTGAGAAGTGTAAAGGGAATACGGGACAGCAGCTCCTGCTGAAGGCAGTGACAGGGAGATGGAGTGTGGAAAACATCCAGAAAACAGCACCAGAAAGCCAAAGCTGACACAGGGAGGGAGCAAATGAGTGAGGTAGGGAGGAACCCTTCCATCATTGTGCTTTTCCCTCAGGTGAATGAGACTGTGCCACTGGTTTTGGAAGGAGGTTGCAGTGATGCAGCCATGGGAATGTGACACACAGTTCTCTGCTTGTTGTGCCCCAGCCAAGCCAAGGACAGAAGTTTTAACATCAGGGCAAAACCAATTTGGATTGCTGCTGTCTCATACAGTTGTTACCAGAGTGTTCCTGAAGAAATGCATAATAAATAAATATAATTCATCTTTGGGAGGCAGAGTAATTTTCTGAGGCAGAGGAGATGTGGTGCAAGGGGAGCTGGGTGGGGGCAGCACTGCTGGCACTCAGTCACTGCTCGTGCTGCTTTGCCCATCCCCTCTTTTAGTGTATCGAATTTTTCTGAGGCACTAATATTTTAAATCCTGTAATAACATCATTTCTACAGACATAAGTTGTCCACAGTTCATTGAGTTCCTAAAATAATCCATGCTCGCTTTTCTTGTCAGGGATCTCTGCCAATATTCTGGAGACCAAGGCAATTTGATGACCTACATGACATTATTATTAAGCCTATTTTCCCCTTTGCTAATAATAATATTATCCAAACTAGGTTCTCAAAAGCTCTCTGTCCAGCACATGCAGGGAATTGTTCACTCCAAACACAGATGTTGTAGAAATGTAGCAACCATATGGCAGGTTGGAGGTGGGTTTCCATTTCGATTTTGTTCATTAATCTCTTCGGGCTCTCTATCAGAAAGTGCCCAAGGTATTTTGACCCCTCCACTGATGATCTTCATTAACCCATTCATGTGAGAAGAAGTTTTTTGGTTGAGCATCACTGAGTGAAAGCAGAAATTCCACCTCAGCACTGACAGGTGTCCCAAAGGGCTTCTTGTTCAAGCTCAATTGATTTTGCAGTAATCTTCAATGTTTCCCAGACCATTTATTTATGACCTATTTCATTCTAGTTGATACTTGAAAGCTTTGAAACATGGTAGGGCTGATCTTAGGCAGGTCAGTAGCTGCCCCACAGCTGAATGTCTACACTGCAATTCCTGTTACTCCTCAAGTAACACAATACCTGAATAATATCAGTATTTCTAAAGCAAATATTTGAACCTTGAGTACCAAATTACTTCTGTGTTGGAAATTATAACAAAATCTGACTCACAACTTTAAAATCATCTAAATTTTCAAAATTCTTTGGTTTTAACCACTGTTTGTATTTATGGTTCAAATTGTTAGGGTCATTACAAACAAGATTTACTTGGACCTAAAAGCTTTTCCTGAGCTTGAAATACTATGATTTTAGACAAGATAAAGAAAACATAGTAAGTGAAAACTCCTTCCAGACTTCTTGTGTGACCGGCGTGGTCTGTGACATGGAACAGACACTGTGAGGGCCCTTTGCACCACAGACCCCACTCCTGTGTGCTGTCCTGGGCTCTCCAATGCCCATCCCTGTCCTGCCTGGGCTGGGTCATCTGCTGCCTTGGTAATCCCTATTGTAGAAGTTCATTGTTGTGTTGAAATAGGTGCCTTTAAACTCCCAGGGGTTCTCTCTCACAGCTGCCAGAACCCCAGTAGCAGTAGCAGCTCATTCTGAGTGGTATTTATTTAGAGCATTGTCTTCTTCAAACTCATCTTTAATGTGCCTTTTGTTTGAGAGCTCCTTTTGTAATTTAGTTGAAGCTGAATTATGAAAAAATCCTGATCTAAATGAGTCACTGTCCCACTAGAAAGAATGTGACAAATATTAAATATTCTTATGTCGTTTGCAGACCTGAAAATAAATCCATTCTTCCCCTTTAATGCCATTCCTTTATGTACTGATGATTCATTTGGTGAAGCATTTTGGTGCCAATTTTTTTCCTCTTCCCAAAGCTAACAGGTGTTTTTTGGATTTGCCTCATCTGTTATGAATCACTGTTGAGTCCAACTGGAAATTTTCCATGCAAGATCTGGGCAGTGCCCTGCACACGGAATATTGTGCACCTGGTCCCAGTATACCCAGTCCACCCTCAGCATCATACTGGGTTTGGCCAGTCAGTACTTGACAGCTGGTTCATCAGATCCACATCATTGTCTGTGCAGGGTGGATTTATTGTAGTGGATTTATTGTACAGAGCCCAGGGCACCTGTATCACATTATGGAAATGCAACTGCTCCTGCCCTGGGATGATGTTTATTGTGGGAATGTGATTCAAAGTCCAGAATTGTTCCCTTTTCTAAAATGATCAACACTTGAAAACAGTAACATCAAGTTATCCTTAGGCAAGAGCTGGGGGTATTTTGCAGAGTGGTGAAAGCTTATTTTAATAAGGTTATACTGTCCAAACTCTCATCTTTTTAAACTAAAATGTTCTGCCAGATTGAGATGAAGTAGTAAATTATTCAAAATACAACACAAGTACAAGTTCTCATCAGTGTTTGCCTTGGCAGGCAGTGGTTACACACATTCAGAGTCACATGGAGCAAAACTGTCCCCCTTTGGTAGGAAATGCCAAATGGTGTTTGACAAATATTAATTTGATTTGACTTGATTGTAGTGTGATATTTTATTTGCAGGAAGCTCAGACCTAATTAAAAATTATTTTTGACATATTAAAATCTCATGGAACACATCAAACTCCTTTAATTGTGCTCTGCTAAACTAAGGACTCACTGTAGCCAGTCCCAGTTTGATCTGCTTCTACAGGAGCAGTAATTGTTGTAATACTGAGTAAAGAAAGATTTAAAACAATTGTGTGTATTTTCTGCTCTGATCTCTTTGATTGGGTGATAATTTTTATATATTTAATTTGTCTCTAGGTAATGTAGGGAAAATTATTTCTTTAGAAATCGGCATTACTATATTTTAGATTGCAGTACTCTAAAAACAGAGAGTCGTATATCAAGTTACCCTCATCTTTTGGAACTGAGATTGTGACTAAAATATGAATCTGATTTTGTTATTGCTCCTCATTTTAATAATTCACCTCATTTAATAAAGCTGTTAGCACTTAGACTTTGGCTTATACACCACTTTTAAGAGTGGACAGGGAAAGTCTTGACCAAATACCTATTTTTTCCTTAGAAAAAGAGGTGTATAGAAGAGTTAGCAGTAGTTTTAAGATTTAAGGCTGGAATGCGCAGCAGTTGCTGTGGCTGGTCCTGCTGCTTTCAAGCTTCTTTACAAACTAAAATCACTTGCAAGGTTAATTAGAACCAGGGTTGTTTCACTGTAGGTTTAACACTCTTGAAATGTGCTGATTCAGATGAGAACACTGACAGGGTTACTACTATGGCTGATTATCTAGGCCTTAATTATTAGATAATTCAATTCAGGATAAATAAGGCCTTCTTGGCAGAATGGCTCTCTGCCATTCGTGATTAATATTTCATTAGGCACGAAGCCACGAAAGCACTTAAGCAGGTGCTCAATTTTAGCCACTTCAGTCAATTATACTTAGAATTAAGCATATGTTCCAAGGCTGTGCTTGACTGGACCACTGTTCCCTAAAGATGACCTTTACCTTTGTCATTTCTATATATGAACATTTTCTGTGTTTGCATCACTAAGGACTGAAAGTAAGAAATGCGCTTATTCCACCCACAAATTAAATGTTGTCACACATTTTTCCGACCCTTTTTCATCCTTTCATGTGATTTTCTCAAAAGCCTTGTTTTCCTTTGTATCCTTTGGCTCTCCAGGTGACAATAACATTAATACTCTATGAATTATCAGTCTTTAGAGACGCAAGCCTATGAAATGTGTGTGCCTGTTGACAGAGTGCAAAGTTTTTTCCACCTTTTTCCCTTGTAGTAAATATATTAAAATAAGTTGTAGCTTTTCTGTGGCTCACCAGCCAAATTTCACCCATTAACTTCACATGCTGGTTTTTGTATCACTGAGAGGTTTTGATTTGCCAGTATTTTGAAAGATACCAATTAAAAATCATAGGCTAAAATTGCAAACCTGAAGTCTGTGGTCAGTTTAATATGTATTTTTTCAAACCTGTGAGGGTGGGATCTGCACAGTGGAACAGGGAATGAGGAAGGGTTGAGGCGTCTCCTACTATAACCAGAGAAATATCCAGCTGTGAGACAAGTTTGGAGAGTAAGAAAAGTCGTTCTTAAACTTATTCATGATGACATTCAGGTGCATTTCTTTGCTACCTTTCTCATTGCAGATGAATAATTTCCAAAGCCTCTATTCTCCTTACTGATCTAATTTCGACTTCTTTATGCTTTGCAAATTACAATGTCGCCACATCTCAGGTTCCCTGATTTTCTCTCTTCTTTCCACAACACTGTATTAAAGGCTTGTCCTCCACTTGTATTTCCACACCCTGTGGTCTTGTTGTGCATCTGTTCTTACAAAACACGTAGTGGTGGCTTTCAGGAGATGGTCATAAATACATGGGATGTCCATTTTAAAAAGCAGTGAGGTCTAGAAAAAGGGCATAATTGATCTGTAATGGCATTGCACAGGGGAAAAGTGGAACAAAAGACATGGATCAAGTTGCAAATGGACAATTTGTCCATTAAATGATTTCACTGTGGTCACAGACACAGACAGCACTTGATGGTTCAGGATGTATTTGCTGCAGCATTAGTGGGGTTGAATCTTTCTGATAGGATGATGATAGGTTTGAAAATAGGGTTTGATCAATTTTATTTTTGAGTGGCCAAATCCCAAGAGAAGTTCAGGTGAATCTGAAGGAGTTTTAGCCACTGGAGAAAGAAAAAGGGGTTTATCTGGCATTCCCATAATTTGTAGGTTATCTCAGCCTTGGTTTCCCCATCATATGCAGTCTGAAATGTAAGATCAAGATATTTCTTGGTCAACAAGAAAAACCTTCAGCTTTCATAGCAATAAATATTGGAGAAATATCAATCAGAGTTTTCAAAAGTGTTAATCTACTGGAAGGTTGTATCCATGATATGACTGTGTAACTTTAATAAGTCATTGTTGAAATGTATTTATTTGATGTCATTAATTAAAACATGGTGGCTCCATAGAAGAAAAATAAAGTGGGAAGATACCTGGGATGTCATCTAGACAAGTGGCCAGAGGGAGATGGTTTGATTTGGATTAGGTGTTTTATTTTGATTTCTTTTCTTCTGTCATTAAACTATAAGAAGAGGGTATGATTTCACTTACTACAGGTTTCTGGGTTATATTTGGATTACACCAGAGATGATATATTCACATAGCTCAGAATTCCATGTGTGGGACATTTAATGTCTGAATGGGCAGCAGGAGGTAACAGAGACAAAGCAGCCTAGGAAGTACACTGGATTTTTGTTATTCCATGATATTGTTGTTATTGTATTATTTGCCTGATGACAACAGAGTTAAGAAGTGGTTTCAAAGCTCCCATTGAAGATGGGAGCTGTTGTTTCCCTCATTTACACGTCACTTGTACCCATAGAGCACGAGGCAGTTTAACTCAATCCACGCCTCTGGAGAGCGGGAAAACTCTGTTAGATTCCAGCTCACCTTCAGAAGCGCCTCATAAATCCCTTTTGCTGATAAAATCAACTCAGAATTTACTGAAATCAATGGAAAATGATTAGCAGAAATGAGCATAAAATTCGCCTTGCAGTCAATATAAGGGGGAGGTTTGTGCTGGCTCCTGCAGAGCCCAGTTGTCTCTTCCTGCTGGGAACATCGATCCTTTGGTATTCCTGTCTCGGGACCTGTCTCTTTGTCTTCCTTTTTCATCTCAGAACAAAGTAATGTGTTCTTCAACTTTGACCAAAGAGATTGGCAATAGTACAGGAGGAATCATCTCACCTGTCCAAGACCCATTAATACTAACAAAAATATGCTCTAAATGAGACATTTATACAAATCAATATACATTAAAATGTATGGTGAGCCGAGGCAAGCCAAGCAGAACTTGTTCTTTAATCTTCATTAAAAATAGAAGATTAAAGATTTGTCTCCTCCCTCCTAATGCAGAAAGGTATGGTAAAAGGAATGTGACTCGAAATTTTAATGTAACAGCACTTAAATTTTATCATCTATACAAAATGGGATTTTCAAAGTGGAAAAAAATGGCTAATGCATTAAAAAAAAAAACAAAAAAAAAATCCAAACCAAACAAACAAACAAAATGTTCGTGGTTTGCATTATTCTATAATGACATAACATTTTCAGAGCAAGATAGAGAGACTGCCATTGGGAACAATTAGGATTTTTAAGTGTGGACAGGCTGAACTGAGATCTGTGGCCCCATAGCAGCATTTATCTTTTAATGTCTGTGTCTGGAACGTGCTCACTTCCACCCCTCCAACAGGGTCAGTCACAGATGTCAGGGAATAGTCAGTGCATTAATAGGGAAACTATTTTGATGGGAAGAGGAAAATAAAAGGAATTTAGGGCAGAATTGGGGAGGTAGTGATAGGTTTCATCTGGCCAGCTGCCAGATAGCCTCAGTAAAACGAGGTGTGTGAGGTGTCTGCAGCAGCTTTGGTTCCCTCCAGACAGTGGATGTTTGGGATGGTCTCACGTGTGAGATGTGCTATTGGAGAGGGACAGCAGGAAGTCTGGTGTGTTCACTGCCACCTGTTTTCCATACGTGTTCCTAGTGCATGTATTGCCACATTCATGGCTTTGAGAGTAGAAAGGCAGCCACAGAGTCATGGAATATTCCAAGTTGGAATGGATTTATCAGGACCATCAAGTCCATCCCTCAGCCCCACACAGGACATTCCCCAAAAGTCACTCCCTGTGTCCCAGAGCATCATCCAAACCCTCCTGGAGTTCTGGCAGCCTTGGGGCTGTGCCCACTGCCTGGGGAGCCTGGGCAGTGCCCACCACCCTCTGGGGGAAGAGCCTTTCCCTGAGATCCAACCTGACCTTGCCCTGAGGTGTCAAACCAGCTGACAGGGTATGATTAGGGTGTGGAGGCTGCCTGTAGTTGAAGTCTTCATTAATAATTCTGAAGTATGAAGTAGGAACCAGCACAGGAAGGACATGGAGCTGCTGGAGTGAGTCCAGAGCAGGCACCAAGATTATCAGAGGGCTGGAGCAACTCTGCTGGGAGGTAAGGCTAAGAGAGATAGGATTGTTCAGATCAGAGAAGAGAAGGCTTTGGAGTGACCTACTTGTGGCCTTCCAGAACGGAGCTGACAAGATGGAGAGGGAGTATTTATAAGGATCTAGAGTGACAGGACAAGGGAAATGGCTTCAAATTGATAGAGGGCAGGGTTGGATTGGACCTTAGGAGGAAGTTCTTTGCAGTGAGAGTGGGCAGGCCCTGGCACAGGGTGCCCAGAGGAGCTGTGGCTGCCCCATGCCTGGAAATGGCCCAGGCCAGGTTGGATGGGACTTGGAACAAGAAGGTGTTCCTGGCCATGGCAGGGGAATTGATATTTAAGGTCACTTCCAACCCAGACCATTCTATGATCCTGTGAATAAAAGCAGGCTGCTGGTTTCCATTCCCACCTCTGTGCCTTTTGGGTGACTTTCTTTTTTCCCTTTTGTTTTCTGCTTTCTCCTTGAGATCAGTGTGAATTACTTCTGCCTGCACTGCGTCATTGTGGTCACTCCCACTGCCAGCACCTCTAATGCAACAACAAAACTAGCAATGAATCCTTCTGTGAGCCCTATAAGGAGCAGAAGAGGACTGCAACCATCTCCTTTCTCTATTTACACTAACTTTTTAAGTGTATCTTCTCTTTTAGATGTGATCAGCTGAAGTACTTTACAACTGTTACTAATCTCACTTTTTTTATCAGAGTACTTGCCCATGGGCATAAACAGAGTGGAGTAGGGCTTTCATTTCCAGCTTCAAGGACCTTTTGTAGCTAAAAGCAAGCTGCTCCTCTTACCCATTAGTCTATCGCATTATTTGTTCTCTCAGATGCACCTTTTTCTTCTTTCCCATTTCTCGGGACTTGCAACAGTTTTCAGGAGTTTCAGGGGGAGCGTTAAGAATGCTGTGTCAAAGGGGCAGAAAATGCTTTGTAGTCCTAAGATAGAGCTGCTTTCCAACTGGTTTATTTTCCATGGAGATTTAAAGTGAAGAGAAGAGAGGGCAGAGAAACGATAGCGGCAATGGGGATAAATCCTCAGTAACTCTGAGGATTAGAACTGATTACAGTCCTCAGAAACTCTGGTTGTAACTTCCTCAGAAGTTATAATCCCGCTGGCAGAACAGGAGGGCACGTGGAGGAGGAGGGTGAGAAGCAGCAAAGTTTCCCTGGGGTTTTTAGGCAGAGAAACAATCCCACTTTCACCCGTAAGTGGAGGGAATTTACAGCTCATTTGGCTCCTCAGGTTTGTCTGCTTGGAGCTCGATCCATGGGGTTTTGGAGTTGAAACAAAGACACCAGGTACAGTCAGTCCTTGCTAGTCCTGTCTGGTTGACAAACTGCATCCCCTTTTTTGCCTGACAAGCCAGATAAGGAATCTGGTGTCCAATAGCATTATTACTCAATTAGTTATCTTTGTATTAATTTCTTTCCCAGGTTGGAGGGCAAATCCATCCTTGGATGAGTCCCAAGCTAGTCCTGCTTTCCTTCCTTTCCAGCTCCTTCTTGCCACAAATCAAGAGAGCCAAAGAGCTTAGCATGTATTTTTTTTTAATATAATCTCTTATCACATAGCTGGGTGCAGGTTTGGATTTTCTCTATCCATCCATTTTTTTCGCCATGTTTCTTAATTTAAATTCATTATTGAACATAGAAACACTAAGCCTAAGGACACTAGAAAAAGATGTTTTAGCCATATATTGCATTAAAATGGCCAAAGCCATCAGTACATCCCTTCTTTTATGTGTTGGATTATTTTTCAAGGTTTTTTTACTGTCAACAGCTAAAGCATATGGCTTTTCTTCAAGTAAAAAGAAGGTTTGGACTGTCACTGTACTTCTTATCCTCTAAAAATCCTAACTAAAAGCTAAGCTAGTCTGGCTTTTAACAGGAGGCAGAATTGAGCAATGAAATGTAGCAAATGTCTATTCTAAGTTTCAGGCAACTCTGGTGCACTGCCCAAAGTGTCACTTCTTTAAATATGCTGCTAATCCTTAGAACACAGCAGTAATTTGAGCTCCTCCACACTGAAGGCTGAGTAAAAATCATCTCTTCCCTTCTTTTGTCCTTTGGCCAAATGGATTAGGCTCTTTGACCCAAATAATTTCTTTCTTCAAACTTCTTTTAGCCGCCCTCTGAATGCTTTGAGAAATCCTAGGGAAGTAGTGAATGTTTTCCTACTTCCAGTGATTCTCCAGGATAATTGAGGATTTATACCTCACCTGCTGGCTCAGCACACTTGTCTTTCTAATGCATGTCAGGGGTGAAGGTGCTGTGTGTATATTTGACTATTCCATCACTCCAAGCTTGATAGTCCTTTTCTCCCTCTCAGTGCCATCACAAACCAACCTCATGATTAACCAGTGCTGTCTAATGCACCACGTTCCTCTTATTTTGATTGTGCTGCCTGTCATTTTGATGGACTTAAGAGGCTGAGTGTGTGATGAACACAAACCTTGGTGTATTTATCCCATGGAGTGCCGTAACAGAGCTTGTTCTGTCAATATTCACAGCTTTCATGTCATGTGAGGGTTCCTTCTTCTGCCTCATCCTGCTCCAGGTCCTCCTTAGGGCTCTCCATCCCTGTTTTGCTGCTGGCAGTGGTGAGGGGGATGAGCAGGAGCTGCACCCGAGGCTGAGCTGGCAGAGTAAAACAAAACGTTGCTGAACACTCTGAAAATTCAGCCCCTTTCAGGAAATTTTCATCAGCTCTCAGGAATTCAACCAGGCCCTTCATTTTTCAAAACCAGCCAAGTGATTATTTCTTGTGCTGGTTTCCCCTGGAATGGACAGAGGTCGGGGAATATAAACATTAGTAAATGCAATGGAAATTACTCCTGTTTCTTCAAAATCTAAGGAGATTCAGACTATCAGCATCTTTTAAGGGCTGCAGAAGAGGAATTTGGAGCAATTAAGATGTGAGGAGTCTATGTTTTTCTTCAAACTTAAGGGAAAGACATGTAGGTGAGTTCTTGCTGGGATCTGGAGCCAAAGGCAGCAGGAGAAAGATGGATTTTTCTCCTGGAAGTTTAGTTCTGAGAAAGGCAGGTAAGCAAGACAAGCTCTGGAGGTAAAAAAAAAACTTAGGGGATTTGCATGAGACATCAGGCTTTACTTTAAATCCACCAATTGATCTTTTTTTCCCCAAAAAAGGACACAAAATATTTGATTTCTGTAGTCAAACTTGCCAATTTCTGCTTAGCACGAAAGATTCAGGCTGGCAGAGAGAAAACACTTTGCAGTGTATCTTGGATCTTTTCCTTTCAGTAGGGAAGCACATCCTTCTCTCGGTGCACAACTGGCTTGAACTGCAGTGCTTCTGACCAGCTGCATGTGAAATATATATAAATATATACACATGGGGTTTTTTCCCTCAGAGAATCTCTCCCCAAGGTGGCAAAAATATAATTAAAGAGCCCCCATTCCTTTAAAATGGTCAGTATCTGTGAGTGTTAAGGATTGATCATGTTTTATTTCCCCCAGTATGTTGACTTTTGGACACTATTAAGATGTTGATATCCTCAGCTCAACCACTACAATGCTGGGGTAAGAAACAATTTTCACACAAGATCAAATTTCAGAGTGGTAAGTGATCATTTGATGACAGGAATTTTTACTCCAGAATGTTCCTTGTTTATTGTTTTCCATAAAGGAGGCTCTGCATGAAGTCCTGCATTAAAAGACAATAGCATGGGAATGGAAAAAATTAATAACCTTTGATGTATGTTGGCAAAATAAGATCATATATATGTTGGGGCAAAATGAGTTTCACCATTAAACTGTTGAGATGAAATAGCAACAATTTTAAGCACTGACAGAAAACAATTACTCCAAAATCTGATATGAGTTTGTGGAAGAAGGCAGCAGAAAAACCCCGAGACAGAGATATTTCACCTCAATTCCTTCAGAGAGGCCCAAGGGCAGGAAGAACAGGTAACTAAGCATATCTTTTGCATACAAATAATTCCCCATTCTGCATAAAGTTGAGATAGTAGGAAGGAAGGAAATGAAAACATGGCACTTATGTGAAGATATTGTGTTTCCTTGAAGTCAGATGTTATACATCATCCCGAGCCCTGCGGTGGGAAAGCCAAACATCCATTGCTGAAAGCATAAGGAGAAAAGGCATTAAACTGATAAAGAGACTGTGTTAAATGTCAGGAAGGAAACTCAGAGCACTTACTGCATAAGGGGGAAAAAAAGTCCTCTCTATTACCCACTAAAAATGGGAAAAGTTACTATTAATGAGAAAGACTGTATTGTTACTGGATAATAAAAATAAATTAGGACTGTGAGGCGCAAATTTCATTGTGGGTGCATCAGGAGTTGCTCCAAGTGGTAAGTTATGACTCCATTAGGCAGTGTAGTGTGATGGTCCACTTGTGGAGTGTTTCTTACATTAACTGTCCATTTTAATACTCAGCCTGGTTGATTTAAAATGCAGTGTAAGTTAATTAACTCTTTCAGCAGTAAGATTATCTCAAAGAGCCAAAAAGTTATATTCGGTGTTAATCACAGTGTAGCTACAACTTTTTAATTTGAGTTTTTGTTATTGGACATTCAGGACTAGTGCAGTGCCCAGCAGTGCAGAGCATTATCAAATTCTTCATTTAATCCAACCTGTAACTACCTGCAATTCACACTGAAGGCTAAATACATAACAAACGATGGGACTGGGCTGGGCTTGTAATTGAAAACCAATCCCAAGCCAAACATTGGTATTTACAGTGGAAAATAAAAGCTTGTGTTCAATACCATCATTCTGCTATTTTCCTGCACTATAATTTCTCCTGAAAGATTTGTTGTGCTCTATAATTTCACATTTCATTCTCCTGGTTAGATTTTCCGCTGGATTGTGATTAACAACACTGAGTTTGTTCAGATTTTGTTTGCGTAAATGGAAAGTTATCCCTGAATCCTGTGGTTAAGAGGGATAAAGTGGAGAGCTGAATTTCTTTCCCGGTGCAAGGAGCAGGTTTAAAACTGTCATATTCATAATGGTGGGTAATAATGTTTTAATATCACACAACTCAGCAACAAAACACCTCCAAAAGACGACTTTGGTGGAGCTGTGCTGCTCCCACCGCCCTGGGCTGAGCAGAGCCACAGGCATCAAGGTTCCAGCTGGATGTGCTGCTGTCCCACAGGGTTCAGTCTCCCTGGATCCAGCCTTTGGTAGCAGAATGTTTGCTTGAGCAGATGTTTGGGAATCGATGGTTTCTTTCATGGCCAGGGGGCAGATCCTGCTCCTTCTCTCTGAACTCTCTGTTCCAGCAGGGATCTCTGTGGAATTTCTTTCTGTTGAGAGCGATGCTTTGATTACCTCCTATGATTTCACACAGTTTGAAGCCCAGCTTACTGTAATCTTGGCTTAACAGCCTCTTCAGACCGGTCAGGTTTCCAGCTAAGCAGCTCTTAGAAACCTCAGTTAATGCTTTTTGTCTCAGAGCAGAGCAAAAGATTTTGCCATCCTTGATTGTGAGATAAATGGCTCCGATATTACTTTCAATGAGAGATTTCCCAGGTTTTTCACTTGAATCTTATCACCATATTCCCTGGATTTCAAAGGTGCCGCATTAGCTCCTGGATTTCATTTTGCTCTGTGTTATCTGGTTGACACAATCTCTCCCTTTCTTTCTGCTTTTGTTTAATTGTGATTTCACATCTCTCACGCCTCTCGGTTGCCTGCTGAGATGTTTTTGTCTAATCACAGACAGATCTGATGGTTTTCAGGAGCACCGCTGCTCTTAAGAAATAGCTAAAAACATAACTTGCTTCTATGTTTGAGTGCATATTTATCACTTCTGGGCCCATTATTTTACTGAATAATGATCCAGTCTCACAAAGACTTTAGAGCATGTTAAACTACCAGCTGCCTGTAGTTTGCGGGTGTCTGTTTAATTGTTTGCAATTTGTTGAGATATAAAATGCCTAAATACATTTTCCTTCCGTGTTTATTCTCTGAAGGCTTGCTGGGATGGAACTAGGCCTTTAATTCTTAGCCTAAAAATGAGACTTTACTTTAGACTGGAAAGCTTCATTTTTCAAAAGCAGATAGACATTTTCCACTGCGAGATTATGGAGGTTTGCACATTCTCAACCTCCTGCAAGCTTCACTTTCTGCCTCAGACTTGTAACCAGGCTTCAAGGATACTTCTTTTTTTTTTTATTAGCCTACCCCCCAACTCTCAGAGTAGAGGTGGATGAATTTGTGTGGATATCTCAGGAACCAACTCAGAGCTCTGTCAGTATTTGGAGACTTCAGAAGTCCAATTTCTGCTGCTGGGCTCCTTCTCCCCTCCCGTTTGCACATCCCTGTGACTGAGGCAACCTCAAAGCACAGGAACAGTGTGTGAGCCTCTTTCACAGGCTCTGGCTTGGCATCTGTGAGAAAGCTGGTCGAGATAAAAAGTTGCCTTCTCTTGACACAGAATCCTGTAAACCCAGAATGTGAATCCTGGTTTTTACGAACAGCAAACCCCTAATATTCTGCAATTACACATAAACAACTTGGCCAGCAACAGCTCAGTTAGTACAGAGAGATTTTGCCAGAGCCTGTATTTGCTCTTGCAGCAGCTCTTTCTTCAGAAACACCTCCCAGCATCCTTCCTCCCACAGTGTGGCTCTGGCACATGGAAACTCATTTTCTTCCCCTCTAACTATCAAGAACACTTCCAAAACCCTGACCTTCATGCTGACCTAACTGTGAGAGCTCAATTCTCCTCAGCAAGGAGGTCTGTGTGGCTTTTTACCTAAATAAGACATCTCTTAAGTACATCGTGTAAGCTCAGCAGAAAGATCAGTTTCCTTCAATATCTGGGAGAGGGACAATGCTGGGAATGTGACAGGGATGGAAAGGAGTGACAAATGACAATACAGCAGAAATATCAGGTGATCCCACCCAAAGGCACCATCTGTGGGCAGTTGATGCCCCACCAAAGGACTTGCAGGCAGCAAAGCAAATCTTGTGGATCACTCCCAGCCCTTGGTTCTCTCCTCTTTTAATTCCATCAGGCTTTCTCCAGATTTATTGCAAAAAAAGATCTCTGGGTTCATTCAGGATTTTGTGTACAGAAAATGAAATATCATCTCACTTGCCTGTTGTTCTTAAAGACAAGTTAAAACCAAAAATGGTGGTCAGCTGATTTAAAAATATCCACCAGGAACAAAATAAAATAAAAGGGGTTAGCAGCCAGCAGCTTTTGCAGCAGTGTGCACCTCCACCAGAAGGAATAATTGCAGACATAAAGAGAAGCACACTGAAAAATGCAAGACCAGATTCAGAGAGTGACTCCATTTTGGCAGCTACATTTTATTTTGATTTCCTTTGTTCATTTTTCCTGAGGTTGCTGGCACCTTGCTAAGCAGAGACCACACTGATTTAAATTCTCCATCACAGAAATGTGATGGGCACTGTAAAGAAGACAGTGATTATATTTTGGCAGTTTATTTTACTTTATCACATTCCTCAGAACTGATAAACTCACACCAGAAGAGTTAGAATTGGAATGGTGGAGACTCGGAGGCACATCCTGGATACTGACTCTTAAAAATTACAGAACTTAGTAAATAGATAAAATAAAGCTTGGTTGGTGTGATTTAAGGAAGCTGAACTAGATCTGTCATAGATTCCACTCTAATTTTAGAGCAAGTAAAATGATGTGGGCTAATTAGATATCAATATCTAAATGTTCTTTTAGAGTGAAGGGTGAAGTTGCTCCAGCAGCATCAACAGTGCACATCCCCTACATGCCAGCAACCAACTGCAGCCTGACAGCATTAACGCCAATTCCCAGGATATTCTGTGGAAGAACATTTCCAGTTCTGGGTTCAAAAGGAGATTTTGCATGTCTTTACATTTTGGTCATGCAGTGGGAGAATGGATTGGAGGGAGCAGCACTTGCTGCTGTCTACCAGTAGTTTTGTGTGGCTCCTGCAAGCCAATCTGTGCTTTAGTAAAGAATATTTTTAGAATCAAAGTTTGACTCTGCATAGTGTGTAATAAAGAGGAACAATTCCTGGTGAGGGAAGCTCTGTGTCTGTACCCATGTGAGTGTTCACATTCAGCATCATCTGAAGTTCAGGAAATAATCCTTCCTTTTGACAGGCAGAATTGGAACCACAGAGGGGTATTGACTAGGACAAATACAGCATTTGTTCAAAAACTCTCTCTCCATTATCATTTCAGTTTTGTTTGCATGAATCCTGCCTGCCTGCAAATAGGATTTGCAACTCTGAGCCAGATTTTAATTCAATAGAAATCATAGTGGAGGTAGCCATGGTAGAATCACAGCTTTTTATTCGAGTAGAAAGTGTTGAAAGAGTTTCACAGCCAAGCCAGACCATTTGTTTGTTGTTTTGTAGTCAACGTTTTACAGCCTTCTCTTAGTACAAGCTGTTCATTTAAAAGAGGGAGGAAACTGGTCATGGAATGAGCACCAGGGATTATCTTCTTCCCTGGAAGAGGAAAGTAGTTTTATCTTCCCCTAAAAAAAAGTTGGCTTGGAAGTCTTCAGATAGTCTGACAAAAGTTACCGAATAGTTTGATTTGAGGTGAAGGACTAGAGAATTCTGTGCTGTTAGACTGGGGAGTTAATGCTGATATTGTTCTTCCTCCTGTTGTATCTTCCCAAAATAATAAGGTAATAGAATGTTTCCTGAAAGGAGAGTCCACTGAGCTGCACTGAGTTTGAATGCTATGGGGATTCACCAGAAACGGGCTCATTTATTTGTAAATTCATTTCCCGTTCCTGTTGACTCTGCGGAAAAAGCCAGACATTCGAGTCCTAAAAAATGTTTACCATTTGGGCTGTGAAGATCAGTCAGTCACCTCTGAGGGAAAGACAATGCAGGTGCCAGCACTGTTAAATGAAGGAGGCACAGGTGGGACCACATTCCTTTATTCCTTTATAGCTTTGCTCAAACAATCTAATAGGATTTGTGCCTCGGAGCCTCCACAGGAGCAAGCTGGGGGTGTCCTGGGCAGAGAAATGTCGGTGTGAACCTCCTGGCTGCAGGGCCTGGCTGTTAAAAGAAGATGAGCATCTGGGGGCTCCTTTGCAGTGGTCAGAGATTTTGCATAAATGCCTGGGCTGAGACGACTGTTTGTGATTCTTGGGGATTAATGGGTCTGAGGGACAGGGCCAGCCAAAGGCAAGGAGCAGCTCTGGTCAACAGAGTGATTTCTGGAATAATGCAACCCAAATGGAGCTTGGCTGGCCTGCTGTTGCCTTATTGGTGAGGGGGGAATTTTAATCCCTTAAATTGTGATGGGGAGGTTGGAACTGGATGGTGTTCTATATCCCTTCCAAACCAAACCTTTGTGTGATTCTAAGAAATTCAGCAGCTCTTTTTAAAGATGCTTCTCAGACTCCATCATTCCTTCCTGTTTAGTGGTGCTTCCATCACTCTCCATTCCCAGGATTTTTACCCATATTTTTCTGGGACAAAGCTGTAATTGAATGGCACTGGGAAGAGGGCTTAAGGCAGGGATTCCTCAATGCTGTTCTCCAAAACAAAGCGTAGTTATGTTTTAAACTTCCATCTGTCATATTCCTGTGCTGGTGCCCTTTCAGTGGTTGAAAACATAAGATGTCCTACTTGTGATGGTACCTTTCTATACTATTTGTTTAGCTTTAACTTATCCTGAAAATCTGCAGCATTTTTTTCTGTAGGTTTCCTGCTCAGCAGTTTTATAACACTGCAGAGAGAAAGTCTCCAAAAGTCTTGGCACTTGTGAGGAGATTCTGCTTTGGAGCCCTGAGTGCAGTTTGGTTAAAGCTTTCACATAATCAGACATATCAGTGCTGTCAGTTATTCAATGTGAATTGCTGGAATTTATCTCTAATCCAAATATAATCAACTTTCCTGCTTGCACATGTGATTATTATTATTATTTTGTAGTAGTAATTAAGAGATAGGCATAGCAGAAATGTTTCAGATTCATGGAAGTTTCCAATGAAAATTTAATTTTATTACTCTTAACACAGTACTAAAGCTACATGATTTTAGATGTTAACTTTCAGTTTCCATCTACCAACTTGTTTCATGCTTAAATTCTCCTTTGGGGGCTAATTACAGCCTTGTTTATGTGGGGTTTTTTTTAACAAAAGCACAACTGGCGTGACTTTCACCTGCTTGTCTGGATCTGTGTTAAGGGCAGTGGAGTTGGGAATGATAAAGGCACACAAAGGCAGCAAAAGGGAGAGGGAGGGATCGATGAGACAGCACCGAGTGTGGCAGAGGAGCCCATGGAATAAACAGGAGCAACCAAAGCCCTCTCTGAGCTCTTCTGAGCCTGCATTGCTCCCTCACGTGCTCATCAGCTTCAAAATTTGGGGCATCATTCCTTTGGACTTCACTGACTAAATAGTATGGGATTGATAACTAGAAAAGTGATTTTTTTTGGGGTGGTAAATCAAGGCTTGTCATGGGGTATGTAAAGTGTTGCCTGTTACTTTTCTTTCTCAATCAACAAAGCACCGAAGTTTCAGGAAATTATATCTGCAACAGTAATAAACCTAAAAAAGGATAATAAAAAGTATCAGGTTTTGGCAGTGTTGTGAAAGCAGGTGGCTGGTCCTAAATCTAATTCCTGGGTTTTTATGGAGTGGCAGTAAAGAGGAGAGCAGACAGCACTGTTACCCACCGAGCTGGAATTAAATCCAGATTTGTTTCAGCAGGGCATTAATGGGGTTCCTGAGAGAGAGAATCTCTGGCTTTGTGTGGCAAATCATCTGGACAGGGAGGTTTTTGAGCTGTGACAATATGTTACCATTCAAATTTTCACAAATTAAATTCATTATACCCATTAACACATTTCCATATGAGATGTACCATCAATTATCTTTTTTGTTCAGCCTTTTACAGTAACTAAGCAGGATTTCCTTTGCCTTTGCTTCTCGTGTCTGGGTGGTTCACATGCCTATGCTAGAATTACTCATTACTAAATGGAAAAGTCCATGTATCTCTGCTTAGTTTACCTTCTGGAAAATACATTCTGAAAGGCAGAATGGATCAATCCCATTTTCTCACTCCCCTATAAACATATTAATGACAGAATTTTGAATCAAAATATCTATTCACCAAAAAAAGCGGCAAGCAGAGGTGGGTTCACAACGATATGAGCTTGCTGCTTTCTTAAAAATGTGTTTTAAATTCCTTAGTTATGGATTTAATATACAGTAAAACCCACTTGCAGGGGTTCAGAATGTTTTCTACAAGCGTAAAAAGGATTTAAACAGAATAATCAGAGCAGAAATACTCTGTACTGGCCCCACCCAGCCCCAGAAGAGCCCAAAGCACAGGTACAAAGAGTTTCTGGGTTCCCTGACTGACCACGCTGTGTTGGGTATTTTGGCACCTTCTGCCTCCTCTTCTTTTGTTAAATTGCTGAATTTCAATATATTGTCTAGTTTAGCTGGCGGATTCATTAGCACAGGGGTTGTGTGGCTGGAGGAGCAGATAGGAAAGGTTTGGCCATATAACTCAGTGAAATTCTTTGTGGATTTCTGGGCCTTTGAGCTATTTATTTATATTTGGGGCAAACTGAAGCCAACTTTGCCCTTGAGCAGCTGGTCATCTCTATTTTTGGCTGTGGCTTTCTTTAAGGTAGAATTATTTGAATTGCTCTACCAATATCCTTCCAGTCCACTTAATGACATGAGCATCTCTAATCATTACTGTATTTTTGTCCTCACACTTCCCAGGTTTTAAACCTCTGAAAATAGCTCAGGAAAAAATCCCAGGAGCCAGAAGGGAACACTAAAATGGTCAATGTGTTGTAAAATATATAGGTCCTACAATAGCAGGAGGTGAGATGAGTGTAACACTGATAAATATTAACATAGGGATAAATTGGTCATTTTTAGCTGGTATCCCATTTTAGTCAATCATTTTAATTTTGTACCTAGAATCCAAAGAAAACTGGGGATGGAAAAAAAGAGAAGTGAAGGCTTAATCATAGTATTATTTTAGGAAGCAGAATTAGCATGGATGCAGAGATATGTGTCCTCACAAGGGTAACTGAAAGGCATTTCTTTCATCCCATCAGAGAGACTGATCAGGGCAAAGTCATTTACAAATTTAAAATACAGACCAAATGTACATTAATTTATTACTTTATGCAGACACTTGGTTAAAAAAAAAAAAAAAAACAAACTTAGTTTTCCTTCTTAATTTTACTGGTCAGTGCCTAATTTAGGTTGTCTAAATAGGCTTTAAATGAGCAGAGGGCTGAAATCCACCTTTTCTGTGTCATTATCCCAGGCTTCTACAATGGCAGGAGAGCATTTCTTGATCCTCAACCAGAAACTCACTTGTAAAACACAAGTGGGTTTATAATCGAAGACAACAGGAATTCAGAGGTTATGAAAATATTAATGACCATTGTTATGTCTTAATATCTAGTAAGAAAGTAGTTACAGGAGATAAAATAGCCTGTTACTTTCCTTTCCTCTACTGCAGATACACCATAAGTGTGTAAATAAGTTTATTTGAGCAGCAAGGCAATATTTATCTTTTTTTCAAAAGAGGGTATTTTAAGAATTTCTATCTGATTAACCGAATTGTGGTATCTTACCATCTCAAGATGTACATATAGTTTTGACAGAACTTTGCCATTCTTAGGAGTTAGACATTTAGAAATTCACATTTTTGGGGTGATTTAGCAGAAATGACTGCCTGGGTTACTTTCCTATGCCCTGAACATCTGGCCTGGTGGTGCTTTAATTTCACTGTGCCTTTATGACACTCAGGGAGGAGGTAACTTAATCTGGGTTTTAGTGCCAGTCATTTCAATCCCTGGCCTTGGATTGTGGGTGATTAGTGACAGAAAAAAAATAATCCTGTGTTATTAAAAATTGGGGTGGTTTCCAGGGACTGACATGATACGACTTTGCTGTCACCAAATGTGTCCCCATCATTGGTGAAGCCACAATGGACATGCTGAGACCTCCCAGTGCATCCCAGTACTTGGTCAGTCTGCGAGAGGGTTGCACACTGGTGGAGTTCTGTGTGAACTTCTTGCACACAAACCACCCCGTGTCTGTGCAGAAGCAGCAAAATGAGTTTATGTTTGGAAATTTGATAAATGGAGGAGCAGATGGCACTTTGTACGTGTGATGAACTGATTTGAAGTGATTAAGACAAGTGTAAAATTGGATTTTGAGCATCTTAAAAAGTGCATGGCTCACTTACTTTAGGTTTCATGCAAAATAACTCAAGTTCTGTGACAATTTGGAAATTTGACTGAAGGAAGGCGTTAATAATCCTGGTGGCTCTCACTTCTTGAGGGAGGGAAATGGCACAGACTCCCGTGGTGGCAAATCCAGGATTTTCCAAAGGGTATTAGAACTTCTAGTCAGCTGGAAACAGGAGTTAAAAATGAACTTCCATGCTCTTTATTGGCTAAAATGTTGCTTTTAGTGTTATGTAAAAAACTTAAATTGTTTGAAATGTTACTTTTAGTATTATGTGAAGAAACAGCTCACAGAATGAGGATTCAGTCTGCATCTATAATTTGTAGTTTAAAAAGTGAATTATGGTATATAAATATGGCAACTTCATATCAGTATGATTACAGAGGAAGGACTGGGTGGGTTTGCAGCATTTAATCAAGTTTACTTTTTGGTCTCAGCGTTGCTTTTCTGACTCTGTGGACTTTTGAATTCATTTTGAGTGATCTCTTGTGAGCTTCACCTGTTTGTACCCACCCTAACCAACCTAAAGGATTGCTGTTTAATTAGGATTGACTTACACAGCACAACTCAGCCTCAACTCCTAAATATCCCCATTTTTGATCCTCCAAGCCACTGCCATCAGGTTTAGCAAGCCCTGTGTGCAGGACTAGATGTACCTGCAGCTCCTGCACCTGTACCAGCACTTAACATTCTGCCTCACGAACGTCAGCGATTGCATATTCACCTCAGATCTGCTCCTGTATATTCATGATGGCTCCTCTCTGAACAAACAGTTCCAGCAGATATTATCAAGGGGAATGCTGAAATAATATTGCACAGTCAACACAGATCTTAACTTGACCTTTTTTCCCAGCCCAGAAATATAAATGTAGCCAGTCTGCAGTTGGGAAAGTCAATGAGGCAAACCACTCAAACCTGCTGTCGGTACAAGTTTCTTGCTAATAATTTTCTGGTCTGAACAATCTCCTGCGATGCAGAACTCCCACTCCCATCTGCAGGCCAGCTTGTGTGCCACACAGCTTCCCAGTTTAGGAGCGGGACAGCCCGTGCCTGAGGCTCTGAGAATCTCAGCTGAGTGCTGCTTGGGGGACGTGGGCTCGGAGATGAAGGGCTGTTGATGAAATCCGACTCCAAAAACTCTCCCGAAATTCCCACAGTTCACTCAGGAGGGACTGGGTCTTCTTTTCAGTTGTGCAGCTAAAAAGCACCATCGTGGCATTCAGAGTGCAAAGCGTAGAATTCAGTTTTGGTTGGTTTTTATTGGTAATCACATCAGAGGTTTCTGAATGAAAACAGAGTGTGGAAATGATGATTGGAGGGGAGCTCTGAGTCAACCAGCCCATCGTGCTGCCTGAACGCCTCTAAAACCACCACGAGGTCAGCTCAGAGCTTGTCTGGTTGAATCCTCCAAACCTCCAAGGATGGGGATGAGTTGCCAGGCAGCATTTCGGCACTAACAAGCCAAAAAAAAATAAACCCCCAAACAAACTAAAAAGCGCTGCGCAAATATATCAGTTAAGTCATATTTTCACATTTTATTTAAACTGGTGTCTGTGGCCTTTGAAGGATTGTGGTGAAAGGGAAACTGGCAGGTTTTGCATAAATAAATTCATTAAATCTCCAGTCTGAAATTCTGAAGAAACAAACAGATGATGATATTGGTGTAGTGTGAAGTGCCAGTAAATGGAATAATGGCAAAATACACATATTTGAGACAAATATCTAATTTCATTATGCTGCCATCCCAGCAAAGGCAAAATGGAACTAAACTAATGATCATTTGGAACATGTTCTTCTATATTTTGCCTATACAAATGCTGTTGACTGTGTGTTACACAACATTTACCTTATTCACAAATGGGAATTTTAATATAATGTTTTTATTTGGAAAAGATATTTGCATATGCACTCCTAATTTTTTTTCTCCTGGAAGATAAATTATTCTCTTTAATACACAGGAGAAATAAGCTGCCTTCCCACCAGCTTCCATAGAAATGTAGTTCAAAAGTCCTTATGATGTAGAGGGAGATTTGCATCTCCACAAAAAAATAAGAGGCTGTGATTTTTACCTTTGTTTAAAACAGTTCTCTTTTCTCTTTCCTTTTCCTACCTGTAACTTTATTTATTGAATGTGCACTAATTTGGTTTCAAGGAAAGTGTGGTAAACAGATGGGGAAAATATTGGTATCTTTTTGCCACCACTAAGCATCTCACAGCCAGGAAATATTTATACTTGTAAATAAGATAACATTTAAAATATCTCTTTGGAAAGCCAGGAAATGATTCTTAAATATGGAAAAAAATACCTTTGTAATGAGATGTATCTGTACACGTTGCATGGGATATTAGACACTAATTTATACAGCCCAAAGTGTGTTCACCTATTTTCAGTTTATGAGCACGGATATACTGGGAACAAAGCTCTACCTTTGGAGAAGATAAGTGCTTTTTAGAGATCTCTGGGGTCTCTGGGGTTTTAATTAGGGATTTTTATAGCTTTTGTATACGAGCTTCTAAGACCTTTTTACTTCAAAATAAAATTCAGATTTTTTTGTGTCCTCCCTTGATCAATTTTAAGGCCAACAATAAAGGTGGCAAGAACCTGTTTCTAAATACTAATGAGTGCCTTTCTAAAAGGAGAAGAAACATTTGACAGTGTGCATGGATAGGTGTACAGAGATCTTTAAAGGGATATTTTACATATATATAAATAATTCCGGAGCATTTGTAATTAAAGGAATCATTTAAAAATCATTAAAATGTAGGCATTGGCTGGTGATGGCTGCATTGTGGCACATGTTGTTCCATGCAGGTCTCAGGATGTGATTGATGTGCATTTATATCTCTATATCCTGCTAAAATTCAATCTGTTTCTTGTGCTGTTGGTTAAATTGTTTTGGTTAATCCTGGCTGAGATGGTGGTGGGTTTAAAAACCCCAAATCTGCCCAGGGACAGTGGCATTTAAGCCCTTAGAGTGCAAATGAAGACATAACCCGCTCCCTGAATGGTTCCAGCAGCCCCCTGAGCCTCACCCATCATGCAGCAGCCCAGACTAAAACATGAACAACTAAATGTGTAAATATAAAAACAGTTGTTTAAGGGAGGGTTCCTGCTCCTCTGCCCTTCCCACCCAGAGCACATTGGGATGTGCCTCTGGCTTGGGAATGCTCTTCTGCACTGGCTGCCCAGAGAGACAAGTGTGTCCTGGGCTGATCTTACAGCAGAGGAGGGGAGATTCTGCCCCTCAGCCCCACTTAGCTGAGACCCCACCAGCAGAGCTGCCTCCAGCTCTGGCTCTTCCAAATTCAGCAGGATGTGGAGTCCAGGGGAAGCCACGGAGATGAGTATTCAGGGAGGAAAATAAAATAGCAAAGAAGCTGTAGTTCCCAGAGAGCTGGAGCAAGTGCCACCATCCTCAGAGACCTGAGACCAGCGCAGACCCCGTGGAGGTGGCACAGGGAACCTCAGCCACGCAGGAATTCGAGTTCTCAGCTCTGCTCTCTGATGTTTGGGAGCTCAGGGATGCTCAGGCAGCCCCAGGTAGATCAGCACCACGTGATGCCCTGCTGGCACCTCCTGTGATGTGGTGACAAGTCACTCTGGTGCCAGCCCCACAGCAGGACTCGCAGACAGCTCCGTCGTCAGAAGCTTATTTAGAGATTAGAAAGATGCAGAGTTCGTTCGGCTACAAATTATTTATGGGGGGGAAGTTTTCATGGCTGTTGTGAAATGCTGCCTTCAGCTGGGTTTCAGCTCTGTCAAAAGCTGTCTGAGTCAGCACAATATCAATAAATAGTTGATGGCGAACCGCGTAACACATATATTATAAATACCATTTATCCCTGGAAAAGAGCACAAGTCACAGTAATTGCTGACAATCTAATTCAGAGAGGCTTTTTCTTTTTTTCCCTTTTCACACTTCTGTGCATCATCTGCCAAAAGAAACCCCCAAGACTGGGGAAGTTTGACTCATTGTGTGACGCAACAGGAAACAGATGGCAAAGCCTTCACCGGGTTTAGGGTTAGGCCACGTTGGGTGGAACCTCCAGCAAAATTCATGTGTTTAAAAATTAATGACCTCATTTCTGAAACTGCTGGCAAAGGGTGTTTTTCTTGCACATTCAATACATCATTTGTTGTGACTACTTAGAAATAGGGGCTCATGGTGTTCTTCTCTTTAGTTTCCGTGTTTTGAGTAAAAGGATTTGTTCAAGAATTTTAGTTTAAAAAAATAATTTCAGATCCAACAGTCCTAATGTTGTTGTGACTATTTTTATAGGACATTATTGCAGTTCTTATAACTTGTGGTATATATTTGTGCCGTGCCTACTAAAGCCTTGTATTTGTATGCAAATATAGATGAATGCATACAAATGTGTCTTAAAAGTTGGACTTAATGATTCTATAATTTTAAATAAAGGCTCTGACGTGTTGTGGAAAAGGGTTGGACCTACAGGATAAACAGGGGAAAAGTAGGAAAATAAACCACAAAAATGATGTCATAACTTTCACTGACTCAAAGGAGTTTTCTTCCTCCAAAAAGACCTTTACACAAAAATATTTATACCTGAAGCTGTGGAATCAAGAGCCATACGTAGTATCTTCAGCCACAAATACACACAAGAAGTCTTTCTGAACACAAAAAGAATTTCTGTTACTGTGCAATTTTGTATTTTAGATTTACCCCTAGATTACTCTCCCTGCCAGAAGCTGTATTTATTCCCACTGAAGTCTTTGTAGGGATGAAGTTGTTGGACGAAGGAAAAAAAAAAGGGTGAATATGCTCACATGGGAGTATCAGGCCTTTTCTCAAAATCTGTGGGTTTTCCAAGTTGGGATTCATTTGTGGGAAGATTGTGCTGCTGTTTCTGCCGGGCGGGGGACATGCTGAGTTCAGAGATGTCGTGTCAGTGTCTGCCACCTCTGCCCTCCTTGGCTTTGTGAGCCAGGAAGTTTGGGAAGTGTTGGCAACAACTCTCTGCTTCCCCATTTTGATTCCAACCTGAACTCTTTAGCCTTGGCAGCAGTTCTCAGGGAGGTGCTCTGTGGGTGACCCAGGACCTTTGCAGGTGCTGTGTCTCATTTGCAGCTCCACCCCTGGTGCCTCCCTGGTCATTCCTGCTCTAACCTGTGTCCTCCCAACCTGAGCTCTTCTGTCGTGCCCGGACCCGCCTGGCTCTCACAAAAGGTCTCTGCATCTTCTCCAAAGGGGCTAAAAATGCTTCAGATGAGGGACTTCTAAAATCATGTTGTTTTAATGAATCCATTTGGCTTTGGGCACATTTCTATCAGCCTGTAAGCACGTCCTGCAGCTCTTTTTATTGACTGACAGGTGATATTGCAGCAGTCACTCAAGTGGCTGTTTTAAGATGCCTTGGGTGATTTGTCTATGCTGTGATGATTCATAGTTCCATTTTTATTTCATAATAAAGAGAAAGTGAGAAGGATTCTGTCTTCTAGTGCAGTTCTCACTGCACTGGATTGCCTACCTGTATCTGTGATCACCTCTATCCTATCTTAAAGTTCAGGGGGGGAAAAAAGTAAGCGTGGAGTAGCACAAAAACTTCTTTATAAAATAAATCTCTCTCATTTATTTCTGGCTATTGACTTTCTGCTGTCTGCAAGTTATCGTCAATACCTGCCTCTGTCTGGAGTAAGTTTTTGGCATCTTAAAAGCAAATGTGGTCTAGAGCTGCCAAAGTCTTGCTTTATCCAAACTTCTCAGTATTTGAACCACTTTTTTTTTCTGTAGTGTGTCTCTGCTTCATATTTCCTGCCTGGATGGACCCTCCTTCTGAAAAACATGCTGACTCTGAGTGAATCATAGAATTATTTAAGTTGGAAAAGACTTTTAGGGTCATCCAGCCCAACCTTTACCACTGCCAAGCCCTCCACATTGAGGTACATTGACTTTCTTCAACGGGGAATGGGGAAACACCACAAGAAGTGACACCAACAACATCCAAGACACAAGTGTGCTGGTGGAGTTTCTGGTGCAGAAGAAACCATTACCTCTCAAAAAATATTGCCCTATGTCTGGAAACAGCAAGCACAGTAAAAATGGTGATGGATGTGAGACATCACATATGATTTCACAGTTCTTTGGGTTCTGATTTATGGATGTTACTGATTTTACTGGCCACTTAAGTGTTATACAGAAATCACAAGATCTAATTATCAAAGGTGGTGGTCCTGTACAAATCTAACTGAAGTGAAGTCAGAACCTTCCTGACAATAGTCCTATAAATGATTTGCCAGGTTCTACTCAGATTTATCAAAAGAACTCTTACGGCAAAAAGAAAAAAAAAACCAATAAAAATGGATTGGTAGTGTGCCTGCTTAGGACAGTCCCAAAGGTCAGGAGTGTGGAGCAGCATGTGATTAACATCATTAGATCACTTAATGCAGCATCAAAGGGAGTATTAGAGGGCAAATACAAAATTAATCATTCGTTCTGAGCTGTAGATAACCCTCTAAAAAGACAGAGGAAAATAAAGGTAGGGAAGCTGAGGAGAATTTATGTGGACACCGTGTTAAAATCTGTATACGCTAGGGCAGTAGGTAAATTCTCTGGCTGTAGGGAATTCTGCCTCTTCAATCTCTTCAACACTAAAGAGATCATAAAACATGAAAAAAAAATTATTATTTAATCCAGCAGCCATGGCTTTAATTTTGTGCTTAGCATTAACTTACACTGTTCAGAAGATGTTGTCTGGCTTAGAATATTTTCAGCTTTAAATAATCACCGAGGTATCATGATTAAGTCTAGTCACTGTTTTTAAAATATCTCTAGTTTTAAAGTATATTTTTTCTGTACCAGTATCGAAAAACTTATCTCTTTCAGCTGGCCTGAATAACATTTTCAATCTTGTTCACCATGTAGTTTCTGGGAGGCTTTTAAGTTTGTTTTGATTTGCACTGCAAGGAACTTTGAGACTCAAATATGGAATTTCTGAGGAATCAATCTAAGAACTGATCTTATTTGATGTTTTCTCTAGTCCTCTGGAGAAAAATGAGAGGATGCTAATGGAACTGGTGGAAAAAATGGGATCTATTGTAAAAAGAGGGGGCCAGCAGTATCACAGAGAAGTCACTGAATGACATTTGACAAATAAATAGTACACTCTGTTCAACACCTGAGAGGATGAAGTGCAGTGTTATAGAGTGAAGGATAAACAATTTGAAAATGAGCAAATTGAAAGACTTTATCAGGTGAACATGATTGATAAGTGTGTTGATGCATCCCTCAAAGTGGGGCGGGTGTAGGAGATGAACTCTGGGGATCTTAGGGAGGGGAGATGTGGAATAGAGAGCAAGTGAGCATTGTGAGTGATCAGTTCAAGTGGCTTAATAAATTACCTCTCATCAGCTTAGTTATGGGAACGTGCCACATGGATTTCCTTCTTCCACTGTTGGCTGGACAGGGGTGACCCACAAAGACCCTCCCAGACATGGACCCTGGGCAATCCCATCCTCACTGGTCTCTTATCAGCTTTGGGAGATAATCAAGCTCAACCCAGCATTTATCATGTTCATTCCTAACTTTACTTTTGGAAATGAACCACCCAGGACTCAAACTAAATGTTTCTTATGTTTTCACCTTTCATTAATCAACCTCTAATCTTACAAAGAGGCACCTCATTAGCTGGGCAATGATCTAATCTTTATAAACTTGAGTATGATTGGCATTAATTACACTTTTTTAGTTCTGTGCTTAATGAGCTCTGCCTCAGTCGTTCCATTGCTGGGCCTGGAATCATTGTCAGACTCATAATTACAGAATGACTATTTCATTCTGTTTATCTATTTGGTATGATGACAAAACATTGCATTTCTTTTACTAATCCAGAAAATTCCTACTTGAGTAGGCATTAAAAGTCAACGATAATAAATAAAACTTGTTTGAAAACTATGGGAGGCGCCTCCTCATTTATGATGCTTGTATTTAATAGCTGCTGCTTGGTGTCTTCATTTTTGAAAAGAAAGTGCCTCATCTTATGAACAGAATAAATCAATTGGCTTTTGCAAAATAAGTGAGTTAATGGGTAAATCCCATTGTTGGCATTCCCTACATCGCTGCTGTGCATTACAGAGTTTTCTGAACTTCGGAAAAGATATTGTAGTTCTTTTTAATAATTTTTTTTTTCTTTAAAGCAGATGATCAGAGGTTTATCCCTATGACCCTTTCCTATCACTTTTCCACACTTTCCAGCTTCTGCTTCAAATTCATTACACTGGTTCCCAGTTTCTCCTCACAGCCCTGGATGCTGTAAAACTGCTTTTGCTTCCCAGACTTCTTTCCATAGAATTTATTTTTCTTACATGGCCTGTTTTCTTTGTTACTGGAGACAGTTGCAACTCATGAAAGTGAATCACCAGTATAGCTTGGTTAAGGCCTCACTCCTAATGGGCAGGGGCAGAATCCTGAGTGTCTCCCAGGTTTGTTTCACTCCGGGTCTGTCCTTCTTCCTTTGTGCACAGCAAAGGAAGGAAGTGAAGAGAACAGGACACACACACCCTGGTGGAGCAAGGCTGCCAAGGGAAAGAGCCTCTTTCACTCACTTGTCAGGCTCTTTTTTTCCTTAGTCACACCTTTGACAAGCTTCTGGCTGTCTCCAGGACTCAGTCCACCTCCATGTGAGGAGGAAACGACAAATCGCTCCAAGTTTAGGCAACAAGTTGATCAAAGACACTCTTGAGTGGTGGGACAGTCCCAGCCTCCTCCCAAACCAGCCCTTCAGCTGGGCTTTGCTCAGGTATTCAACCCCCAAAAAATACAGGTAGGCAAAGAAACTGACAGGCAAATAAAATGCCTCCAACACAAGTTTGTTTGACACCAGAGGCTGAGCTGCCACACTTGCCGGGGCACCTTTTGTGTTTGTGTCACCCTCGTGCTGCTCCCACCCCTCGCTGCTTCCCTGGCCCTGTCTCTGCAGCGACGCTCTGACTCAATAGTGATGGCTTGGAAACTTCAGAAACACCCAAACTTTAGAGCCTTTCCAAGTGGTTGTTACTTGGTTTTAATGCATGTACAGAGCCAGATTTTGGATAAGTAAATAGATCGTACAGTCCCAAAGTCACTTGATGAAGATCCACATTGAGGACAGAACAGCTTTCTGAGATCCCTTGGCAATCTTATTTTATGAGGATTTTTTTTGCTTGATTTTTTTTTCCCACTTCTTATGTGATGCAGTGGAGGAGACGGCAGTGGTACAAAAGAGAGGGTAATGCCTAAAAAATGGAGAGAGCTGTTCAGTGATTGTGTGAAACAGGAAAGATTACTTGGAAAATCCACATATTAATCATAGCCTGGGGACAACACACAGTATTCTATTAGACTGAAAACACCTCAGTGTAGAGCATGAGCTAAACCAAAAGAACTCTTGTGCTCCAGTGACCAGCCATGGCACTGTGTAAAAACTGGATACTGGATGTGAAAACTGTTGTTAGCAAAATTTGTGTAGGGTTTTCTGTAGCAATGTAAAAATGATGAGTCCCTGATAGCTAATAAGGCATTTATCTCCACATTTTTTATGGATTCCAACTGCAAGATATTGGATATTCATGTTCTGGTACCAGTACGGGATCTTATACCCATCAGCAATTAAACTTTCTCGGCAAATACCCCTCAGATCATCAGAGTGAAATTTGGATTTGATGTCCTACCCCAAGCTCTGATATTTCAGTAGTTGTTTTTAGTCTGGAAACATAAAAATCCTTCCTTGTGATTCCAAGGCAAGGAGGGTGTTTCTGGTGCTGTTGTGTCACAAGCATTGTATTTTAAATGTTCCATTTTATTGTTTGTAGGACAGGTGGACTCTCACTGTGGGCTCTGCCTCTGCTTTCAGGGTTTGCCTTGACTCAGAATCCTCCCACACCATGAATTCAGCTGACCAAGGACACCATCACAGTCACTTCCCCCACTGAGTATTCCCTTTGCAGGGTAATCATAATGATTAAATCCTACCAGTGTTTTTCACATGAAATGAGAGTCATTGTCATAGAAATCTGAAGAATATCAACATCAAAACCGCAATAAGCCACAAAACTGAAATTGTGGACTCCTGGTCTTCCATTTCTATCCTTGACCTTGCAAATATCAGTTAAATATCCAGGTGTTACATTTGCCTTCTGAATATTGGGATCCTTCATTTGAGAATGGGGCAGCAATTCAGACACCCACCAGCACCCTTTCCTGACAGAACACCTCCTGCACTGACTGTGTTTCCATCTCTGATCCCTTCTGGCAAAAGTCTTACACATTTCCAAGTCACAGCTCATTCTTTAACTCCTGCATGTGCAGAACAGGCTTGGAACGGACTGAGCAGCACTTGTGAGCATCATCACCCAGCTGCTGGTCCAGGGAGGTGGGAACTGCGACCAGCCCGACACTGCCTGAGCCCCCTCTGCATCAGTTTGATTTGGAATGTTCTTTGCAGTCCTACAGTTCCCTCTTCCACGGTCTGCAAGGCCTAAATCTGTCTTTTTTGGGTATTTCTCTTTCCCCTCTCACTAATCCTTGATGCTTTTTCTGCCTTTGAAAGGGTTCTGCGTCATTCTTTCATGCTGTGAGTTTGTAATGATTTCCCATTTACATTTCTCCCTTTCAGGTCAATCTCCACTTATTTGAACAGCAGCTTCCCTTAAAATCCTAGTGCAGCCCTCTCTACATGCAGGTAAAAATTTATCATTCTAACAGACTTGAAAAACACTTTTATTTTCTAATTATTTATTTAAAATGTATCTCTTCTAAAAAATTCTGAAGCACTGACTGAATATACAAGTTGCTAATGGATAATGTTTATGAATTATCCTCAATTTCCTGTGTACTAAGCCAAGTCCAATTTACTTAATTATTGGTTAAATCTAATTCTGACTGTGCCACATTTAAAAAGAAAGAAGAAACTGAGACTTTGATTAAACTTTTTGTAATAACTAATTGCCAACCAAAGAGAAGTAAAATTCAGTGTGGGAAAAGTAACAAATTGGATTTTGCTGTTATAGTTTTCTTGTGTGGTGCATGCTTAATACTGTGAAATCACTATGAAATTGCCATTATTATTCTTCAATACAGAGATTCTTTAATGCAATCTCTGCAGGTAATTTACTCCAGAGAACAAGTAGGTGTTAGAACATGATAAAATGAAATTTCTGTAAAAAGCCTGTTTCCTGTTTCAGGCCAACCTTGTATTCCCAGGGCTTAGCATGGAATTTAAGGTTCGGGGTTTCATATGTTAAATAAAATTGTGCTTGACCATCACACCAAGAAAAAAGTAGCAGCAGCAATGTGAATGAAATTATCTTAATCTTGCTGGAGATTGAGCAGCTTTTAACTCACACTGAAGCTACTTTTTGAGGCAGGTGATTTCAATTTAAATAAATGTAAACTATTTCTTATAAATTACTAGATGTGAACTGACAGTGGGAACAAAAAGGACAGTCTTACTAATACTTATATTGGGCTTGAAGCTGACTGTGAAATTAAAGAAACCTAGAATGGCTTATCTGTATTTGTAAAGAAAATCAGTTGTCTTTTAAACTAAAAGATGAGAGATTTAGAACAGATGTTGGGAAGGAATTGCTGGCTGGGAGGGTGGGCAGGCCCTGGCACAGGGTGCCCAGAGAAGCTGTGGCTGCCCCAACCCTGGAAGTGTCCCAGGCCAGGTTGGACGGGGCTTGGAGCAACCTGGGCTGGTGGGAGGTGTCCCTGCCCATGGCAGGGGTGGGATGGGATGGGCTTTGAGGTCCCTCCCAACCCAAACTATTCTGGGATTCTGTGAAAATTAAAATTGTCTCTTCACCAAATGTGAGCTCCCAGCTCAGTGTAACCCCTCACCAAAGCTGAGTCTATGTTGTATTCACTCTGGGATGTTTGAATGGTGCAATCTGTAGAGCTGCACTAGGAAACAAAAATAACATTATTTCTACTGGTCAAAAGTATAAAATTCTTTTAAAAAATGCTAATATTTTAATTTCAATGTAAATAAATCACAATTTGATCTTGATTTTCCATGAAGTTGCAACTGTCCTGCTAAAATCAAAGGAATTGCACTGGAGCAAAAACAAAATAGGGAAACAATGCCACAAAAAGGTAAAAAGTTGTATAAATAAGCAAAAAGAACAATGTTTTTTGGCATAACAGAGCCTAATGTGATAGGTATGAATTAACAGAGCTAAACTTTGAATTAAAGAAGATGTGCCTCAGTGCAGTATCCTCAAAAATTTCCCAAAGGGGCTCTGCAGGTTCATAAGGATTTGGGCTGTTGGGAAGGGAATGGTGGGGGAGGAATCCCAGCTTCCCGAGGGCAGTGGGATGAGGGGAAGGGGATGAAGTTGATCCAAGGTAGTCCACCATCCCTGAAGTCAGTGGAAGTGAAGCAGGACAGCAGGTGCTCAGGTCCCTGTGTGTGTCAGAGGTTTTAATCACACCCAGAGGAGTGGTTTTCCTTCAGCCTTTCCCATGGATGCCTGGCAGGATCAGACATCCATTCCAAACTTTCTGGAGGAGGCAATACATGTTGAGGAATGTGCAGCACCCACTTTCTCCTGCTCTGCTTTCCACCTCACATGGGGTTTGCAGGTATCGTGTTTGTTGCTGAGGTTATTAAAATGCTGTTTTATCCTGGGGGTGAGACAAGTGCTTAGAGGAGCACATTTAATGAGGAACATTGCTGGAGGTGCACGGGGAGGGAGATCACTCCACACCGTCTCTTAATTGCATCACTTGAGGCAGTACAGGTTGTATTTTTGGAACAGCACTTTTTGAGCCTGGATGTGCATCCCTAATGCTGGCAGGAGAAGCAGTGAAGGGGCTTCCTGCCCCTGCCAGTCCCCACACCAGCCATGCCCAGCGGGGCAGGGCTGTGCCCATTGGCCTTGTGACGTCTTCCCTCTCAGAAGTTGTCACATCAGGGGATTTGGGGTGGGAGCTGATCCGAGAGCAGCCCCTGTGCTCTGCCGTGGTGCTGCTCAAATGCAGGGAGCAGAGTGGAGATGTGTCTCAGCCTGGCCCAGCCCCTCCAGTCCACAATGCTCTGTGAAGGTGGTGGTTTGTAGACATTCCATAATAATACTGCATTTTTGTCATGCAAACGTAGGCAAGAAGGGGTGTCTTTTGCTGTAAATACCTCTTTTATATCATGGATTTCTTTCTGTGAGTTTCCAACTGTGTGTACTGTCCCACCCATGACCCCATTGCCTTCTCCCAGAAATACTTTGGGAACAGCGCCCAGCACTGTCAGGGGTCTTGTGGAAAGGGCCCAGACTCAGCTGGGCTTTGAGGGACCGTCTGTCACTCTCACTTTATCCTTTCTCCTGTACTTGTGGATACAGACATGAATTATTTACCTGTCTCTAATACTTGAAATTCCTGAAGTCTCAGTCTCCCTGATATTTGGGGCTGAGAATGGCACAGGTCACTGGTGCCACGCTGTGTGTACAGAGACTTGTACCCATTTACCACTTCTGCCTTTAGTATCTTCCTGCAAGTTTAAATACCTCTGACTTTTCTTCCCCTTTCTTTCTTCCCTTTGTCCCCTCAATTCCCTCCTCTCCATCCACAGAGAAACTTAACTTAAATGTTTCAGCTCTGGGGGAGATGGCTGAGGGCAGAAGGATTCCTCAGAGACCTCAGTTGAGGTACAGTGCTAAGAAAAGAGAGGGAAGAATATGTTGCTATTTCTGCCTCCTTGCGCTTCATCTTTAAAAATTCACCAACAAACCAACCTCTGGTTCTGTTGAAACATTATTCTTTCTGGAGTGACTTAAAAGTGAGAAGAAAATATCTCTGTCTGGATTTCAGAGGATGTGAGAATTAAATAAACAATGGAATTTCTGCACCTTCAGCAATACTAATGATTTCCTTCTCCAGCCCAAGGAGAGGTTGGAGGTCAGAAAACAGTAGAATTTAAATTTACCAAGGGCTACTTTGTGGGAAGAAAATCTCAATGTTTCTGTTTCTATTTTGGTTTGTCGTGACCGATTGGCGCTTTTTCAGTGTAAGTATCAAATTTCCATCACACTCGTGAATGTGTGTCTGTCTATTCATGTACCTGTTCACTTTTTTAACACACTTCAGCAGAAGATATTTATATCTCTAAGGTAATTCCCAGCTGTTGTAATACTTCCAGATGCAACAATAAAATCATATGATTTAGAGACACTAGTTCGGTTTAAATAAGCCCAAAAGTTACCAAGTGTCTGCTACCTTGTAGCAGTTCTCTAAAGTGATTTGTATTTTCCATATTTGCTCAGAAAAAGCTGAAAGGAACATGGTAGGAGATTTTATTTCAGTCTTTCTAATGATTCATAATTAACTTTGAGGGAAAATGATATTTTTAACTTCAGATTTGCATCGCACGTCAAAACTGATCACTTAGTCATGTTAGAACTCTATTACGAAAATTCCAACAAGGATAGTGGCTATTTTTATTCCCTGGTTTTCTGTACCTGTCTCCAGGGATGGGAAGAGGGCATGGAAGGAGTGACTGTCCTGCAGCAGAGGCACAGGCTTGGTGGGCACTGGTGGAGAGGAATGAGGGAGTGGAGAAGGGAAAAGGAAGACAGTTCAGCACTGAGTTGTTACTGTTTTTTGACAGTTATATGAACAAACAGGAGACATTTTCATTCTTCATAATTTAATATCAAAATCTATAGGAAGAATTAGAAAACCAAACAAAATAGTCTGAATTCCATATACAGCCATCAAGTAGGGGAGGGTTAGGTTGGGTAACAGGAAAAGGCTCTTCCCCCAGAGGGTGGTGGGCACTGCCCAGGCTCCCCAGGGCAGTGGGCACAGCCCCGAGGCTGCCAGAGCTCCAGGAGGGTTTGGATGATCCTCTGGGGCACAGGTTGGGACTCTTGGGGATGGGCCTGTGCAGGGCCAGGAGCTGGAATGATGATCCTTGTGAATCCACTCAGGATATTATTTGATTCTAATGGTTCTGGCTTTTATTTTCCTCTTTGCTGCAGATCTGAAGCTCAGAACCACAGGCTTCTTCCATGAGGAAAAGTGGGTCCTCCTGATGTTTGATTTCCTTTCCCCAAATGTACCTTACAAAGGGAAAGCTTCTACATAATAACCACAAAAGCAGTGAAATGTGTCATGTTTCAGAGCTAAGGCAATCAGGTGCAGTGAGTTCTTCCTGTAAACATGCACTTCTAGGTCAGGATGAGTTCTAATCCTGTGCTTAGAGGATGGGAGAGAGGTAAACTTAATTTATCACACATTCGATTTATTTAACCCCACTGAAATGAACAGATTGAGTCCAGAGGAAGAGTGGAATAACGTGGGCTTTAATCAAACCATCTCTTTCTTCTGCTTGAGCTTGCTTTGGATTTTATTTCCTAATACTGAATGCAGGTAGTGTGCAAAAATAATAAAAGGATGTGCTATTTAATACAGAATAGTTAAAGGGAATTAAATCCTCTCTGGATCATTGTGCACATTATTATTATTTTGGATATTACACAAGTGTATCTCTTGATGCAACCAAATTAAATTGCTTTCACGTATATACAATATAATTACACTCCACAAGGGATAATGCAGTAAACACCATGTTTCAATGTTCAATATGCATTTAAAATATTGATTAAAGATGCAGATAATATATTCTGCATCATTTTGTAGGACTCATATTTCTTCCTAGGAAAAAGGGCCTACAGCCCCTGCTCTGAGCTGTTGGCACACCAAGGGATGCAGCAGATTAAAACCACAGATGACAACTGGTGGCATTATTGAAAGGGTGGTCCTTGAAGGGGAGGCAACTCCTTCACAAAGTTTCTCCAAAAAAAACTGAATAATGAATTTTCTAAACTATCTTGTTATTAAAATCTGGACAACCAGAGGGAATATGATGCTTTCTCTGTGCTCTGCTTGAGCTCAGGAGTTGTGAAGCAACGGGCCTCACCTCAGTGTTTGGTAAATTAGCTGGAAAATAACAATAGAGTAATAATGAGTGTGATATTCTAAGGATAAATTGCAGCAGTCCCAAAAGGAAAATCTTCTTTCCTCCAGAGTGTCAGCAAAATAACAGATAACTGAGAAGTGATACCTATAATTTGGTTTGGGTTTTAAAAAGCTGAAATAATCATTAAGGAAACTCAGAGTAATCACAGGGCAGGGCATAATGAACTTTCATGGACTAGAAGCTGCTTAAGGAAGGAAAAAAAGAAGGGAATAAACAGGTTTAGCAAGTTAAAAAATTAGAGTGAAGACTTAATTCTGGTTTAATGTCTAATGGATGTTATTTATGGCATTGGGTGATGCATTGGCATATACACACTCACGATTCAGATAACTGGGCAGTGAAAGGTCCTTCCTATCAATCAAAACCAACTCCACATTTTCTTCTTTAGCAGCTTTACTCAATTACCAATAACTGTCATTCCCAGAAAATCTAAATAGCTGCAGAAGGAAGAAGTTTTTATTACTTGATAGATGGCTAACATTTTCAAGTCTCCAGTTTACAGGGCTACAGTCGAAAAGATCCACCTTTATTTATTTGCTTTCATTATTAGGATGACAGCTGGTGTAATAATTAATTTGCATGTGGGTATAAACCTGTAATTTAAAAAATCACAGATTTTATGGGGGGGAAAAAATTATAGTAGATCATCTAGTCGGTGCTCCTGTTCAAATAGAAAATTCCCAGGAATCCATTGTGCATTTTGTGGAGATTATAAGTGACAGCACTGAGCATTTATTGAGTTTTGTCCAGTCTCATGGATTGTACTGTTACTATCGTTAGACTTGGTCATATTTGAGCTCTTTAAATGATCTGGAAGGGCAAAAATGAATTATTTTTTCGATCTGAACACAAGGATGTGCTTCATAAATGAAGTTTCTTTCGTTTTCAGCCCCAGGCTGTGTGTGTGCATGTGAATTCATGCGTGTTCACACATGGGAAGGAGCAGCGCACAGGTTTTATGGGCAGAAGGTGTTTCATGTGTTGAATGCGCATTCCAAGGGCTGCCACATCTTGGGAAAGTTGCAGGACAGCTGTCAGATTTATAGAAATAGGCAACAATACATGAGGGTGGATAGTTTTCCAGAAAACAAAAAAAGCATTTGGAGTGAATATTAGGAAGAAAGGCTCCTAAGCCGGGGTTGGGGAAGACACCAGAAGGGTTTACTGACAGAGGTTAAAGAATCTGCTTCACTGGAGATTGGCAGAGCTGCACAAACATCCCCGAGGCAGATGCAACAGCAGAGCTAATTTAATAGAGAACAGAGTCTGGAAATTTAAGCTTAATTACGTTAATTGGTGAGACAGTTGAGGACAGGGAGCGGTTGGGATCTCTGCTTTGAGGGTTATCAGAAGAGGCAAGTGTGATCTTTGGGGCAGTAATACCTGTCTGCATTTCTGTTCTCACTGCACTCCAGGGATTTATGAATTTGAGTTCCTTAATGAGCTTCTCAAAACCCTTTTTAAGCTTCAGACTCCCCTGCCCTAAAACCCTCCCTTGTTTATGGACTTGCATCCTCACAATTCTGTTACTCGAGTCTCATCCAGCTCTTGGAGAGCCTGGATCAGTGTAAAGGAATGGTTTATTCTGGGATCTCAGTGGCTTTAAAAAGCTGCAAGTTTTGGTCTGAAGCTCCTGCTGTCATTAGTATGGAAAGGATTCCTCCACTGTGCTAAATTCCACAAATTATTGATTTCTGTCAAAACTCTGAAGGTGCTTCTTAGGCTCACAGATATTTTTAAGTTTAATATTGGACAGTCTGAACTTCTGTTTGATATTGCGTAAAGTTTTCTCTGTCTGGGAGGGTTGAACTGAGGGTCAGTCTGTTCTATCCCTGTCACTCAGGATGCTTCTGTTTAATGATGTGAACTCCCTTTTATTTGATTAGGGGCTTATCAAACAGCCATGCAGATTTTATTACAGGTGTACAACGATGATGTTTTGTTCTATTCCTTGGATGGATGAGTAGTATTTTTACACAAATCTATGTGAACACCTTAATTCTTCATTATTTTATGAAGAGGCCGCCCAGTGAGCTGTTTCAGTGGAAGGAAACAAAGATGTTTACACATACCTGGGGAGGATGGTTTGATGTCACAATAATAATAAAAGGTGTTGATGTGATCATAATATCATTTTCATGAAATGCAGGGGAAAACAGCCTTCTATTACTGATGAGATACTGATGATGAATAATCAGCCTTGTATCTCAGGGAGGTAAACACAGTCTGGGGCTGAATGTGCATCAAGGGAAATCCTTCATGCATTTTCATGAGCCTTTGCACGTGGATGATTTTCTTGGATTCCTTTGCTTTCAGCCCACTTGTTTCCATCAGTGTGGTCATGCTGGAGCAGCCCTTTCCCAAGCACAGCTCTGGTTTCACCCTGGGCAGGGAAGTGGCCATGGAAGGGGTGCTGGTCATGCAGCATCCTCATGGCTGGGCACTGGAGACAATCACAATCATGGAGTGATTCAGGTTGGAAGGACCTCTGGAGGTCACCAGGGAGGGTCACTTGGAGCAGGTGACACAGGTGGGTTTGGGATGTCTCCAGAGAGGGAGACCATGCCCTCCCTGGGCAGATGGTCCAGTGCTCTGATGCTCTCACAGAAAGTTCTTCCTTGTGTTGAGGTGGAACTCGTATTTCAGTTTGTGGCCATTGCTCCTCATTCTGTTGCTGGACACCACTGAAAAATCTGGCACCATCCTGTGACAGCACCTTGGAGATACTTGTATGGATTGATGAGATCCCCTCTCAGTTTCCTCTTCTCCAGACTAACCAGGCCCAGATTCTGCAGTTTCTCCTCATCAGAGGGATGCTCCAGACCCTTCATCATCTCTGTAGGCTCCACTGGACCCTCTCCAGTAGCTCCTTGTCTTTCTTGAACTGTGGGGACCAGCTTTGAACACAGAAGTGCAGATGAGGCCCCACTAGGACCAAGTACAGTGGGAGAAGGCAGGGAGAGCCAGAAGTAACTAAAAAAGCGAAGGTAAGGGAGCAGAATCCGACACAAGGGGAGAAATAACTGCAGAATTTCACATCAGAGAGAGAGAGCAAAGAGTTATCCCTGCAGAGGTTGTGGAGAAGCAGCTCTGCCCAGGCTGGCAAGGAACAGACACAGAAATAATGTTTGCAGCTCTATTTTTAACATGAAGAAGCCCCACTGTAGGACTGGTGCTCACATGGCAAAGATTCTTGGTTGCAGTGATGCAGACACAGGTTAAGCACCGTCTCATCCCGATGTTCAGCACAGGCATGTTCCTGGAGGAATGATGGATTCCTGCTGACACAGCTTTCCCTGTGATCTTTCCACTACTATTTATTACACCAAATGTTCAATAAGTAAGGCAGTTTATCTCTCTATCTCACACCCTAATATGTGCCTGAATCTTATCACTGCTGTGGAATCAATGAAGTTATGCCATGTTGTAGTATAATGCCAGTCTGTGTGTCTAAATACATGTTTTAAGGACATGATAAAAGCAGCTTGAATGGGACAAGCCATTTATAAAGGTCAGCTCATTAGTGAAACTTCACATAACTTTATTTTCCCTCACTAATTTTCTTGTACAGACCTGTCTTACCTCATGTTTGCCAAGTAAAGCCCTCACTTTAGTATAAAACCCTAAAGGAGATTTGTTGGTTTTAACTCTGAGGTACCCAGTAACAAAAGGTGTAGAAGACACAATAAAAAGGGAAAAAAGCCAGACCTAAGAGTATGTTCTTAGTAATGAGTCTGTCACCAACTGCTGCTGTGATTAGAGAGCTGGATTAAGTTCCAGTGATGTCCTGGTTAACTAAGAAAAATATAAAGCATCATAGAGACTTACTTGGTATTTGAGAGTCTTCCAAAAGGAATTGTTCATTTTAAGCCATATGTTTTTGTCAGTTCTAGTTTAGGGATTACTAGATGGAGTTACACCAGCTTTGGGAAAATGCTAGAAAGTAGGTCACAAAAATGCTGAAAATCTGCCAAAAAGTTGTGTCAGTTTAATTTTCTGTTTCATCCTCTACCTGATAGTCCTAAGGTGCTTTTTAATTTTTTTTCCAGGGCTACTATTATGCAAATAAGTGGGCTCTCTTTTAGTTCAAATTAATCTATTTTTGCACTGGGAAAGGACTATGGAGTAATAAAACCCAGACAAACCCAATACTTGAGTTCTTAGTGATGTGGGGCTTCAGCTTGGATTCCAGAGTGCTGATTCAGAACAAGATGTTCTGTTTGAAATCGGTGCAGGTTTTCCTAGGTGAATGTGATGTTTTTTTAATTACATATTTAGCAATAAAACCTTTGCTTGTTGACTTACTGCAGCAATATTTGCAGTTCATAATAGTGAGGCTGAAGAAATCTCTCCTGTGCTTTTTATCTACTTGTTATCACAGTGTTTAGAATATAAGTAATGAAAATGTTAATGTTTATGGATTTATTTGTTTAGTCATAGTTATCTGCTTGCAATAATGTTAAATTTTGGCCATATTGTTCTGATGCTGTTGCATAACTTAGCCTAGAAATTAAAAAAATTACGTTTATGGGTGTCATAGGATTCTGTCTTGAATTATGTATTAATAACTTTGCCTCACCTTACCTGAAGGCAAATTCTAGCACTTAAGTTGCAAAAGGATGAGAGTTGAAGTAAAAACTAGGATTAAGAAGGTGTCAAGCACGTATTTCTAGTGGAAAATCAGCGGTGTTTGGGGGCATATGGAAGACACCAGGCAGTAAAAAGTAACTTTATTTCTTTGCCATGTTATAAATCACCGTAGTCGGGTTTTTGGGGTAGTGGCCAAATTCTACCAACCTGTGCCTTAGATATCATGCATAAACTTAAGCTGATAAAACCAGCTTCAAAAGGAAAGTAGATCTCAAGCAATTCTTCCTTTTGACATTGAGTTTTCATTTTTCTGCTGGAAAAAACACAATACTTTGGGTTTTGGGTGGCTTTTTGGTTTGGTTTGGTTTTTTTGAATGCACTCTGATTTCCCAACAAAATGCAAAATAAACACAATTAAAACATGAGCAAAAGCTTCTGTAATATGTAGAACAACTGGAATTTAGCAGAGCCCTCCCCAGTTCCTGTAGCTCGGCTTTACCTTTGGTGGTGCCTCCTCCAGAAGGCAAAGTGCAGTCATGGAAGAGCTTGTGGTGGATGTTCACTCCCAGGCCGGGGAACAGATGGCACTTGGCTACCTATGACTAATTCTGTCCTCCTGATATTGTGAGCGCAACAGATTGAAGAATGCCTGGGAAAGGAGCTGTGGAGAGGCAGCTCATCTGCAGACCACTGAGCAACTGGGGTGCGTTGAGTTCTCTGCTGTAAGATCTGGTTTCTACCCACAGGTGTATGAGTCTGGCATGAGTTATTCCTCTTTTCTCTAAAATCCCTCCTTGATCACGGGGAATTTCTGGAAACTTCGAGTACACGAGCACTTCTCAGCCAGGCCAGCTCTGCAGCGCTCGGGGTTGTTTCCTACAAACCAGTCAAGTGAAAAGCATCACCTTCAATTAAATCCATTCTCTCTCATTCCTATAAATCAGAGAACATCCCTTTAATTTACTTTCTGGTGTTCTTTGAGATATTAAGTGCCAACAGTGATGCCGCATATGTTACCTGTGCCATGGCCACAGTGATGGGGCTGTTATGGGAAGAAGATGAGTCAGTTTATGGTGATGAATTTCGTTTTAATGACTTTGCAAAAGCAAAAGGATCGTTGTTTGGGTGTAGGTAATGTCAGTGCAAGCCATGAAACAAAATCTTCTTGGCTGGAACTTCAGGTCCACAAATGTCATAATTGTAAGGAAAAAAAATGAGTCATAAAAACATAAGGTCGCCCTAAACACAAGATTTCCTGAATTTATGTTTTATTCCAAATATTAAACCTTTAACAACTTGTCCAAAACCTTTGTACAGAAACAATGTCCTGCAGAAGTCATGCTGAGAAAAGAGAATCTTAAAGGTTACATTACACCTTCAAAACTTTGTCTTTTGTTTGTTATCAACTTTGGTCTGAAAGGCAGAGGGATGAAATTCACACTGTCAAATGACCTCATTGCTCTCTTCCTGACCCTATGGTGGTCTGTAACGTGAACAAAGAATTATGTCAATCCAGTATTTTTGCACTCATTCCATCCTCACTTTCTGTTTTATTTCATCAGCTTTTTTTTATTATTATTATCCCAGAAAGAAGATTTCTGTGGGAAACAGTTTGGGCTTCTTGCACAGGGATGGAGAGAGGCAATTGGAGAGCTGTTTTGTTTTATTTTTATCCTATTTACAGTTCTTAGTACAATTACACTGTTACACTGAATGGACACAGCATAAGGATATAAACGGTTTTATTGGGAACTGCTGTTCTAAGAGGGAGCACTAACAATTGCTTTATAACAGAGTGAAGGGAGGACAGAGAACACTTCCCACAACACTGCTTTAAAATGTAAGGATAATTGGCTGGAAAATGGGGAAGAAATTAAAAACAACAAATAAGGGTACATCCAGTTGTTGAGATCTAATTGCTAATCTCCTCCTCACAGTTGTTCCTGGAGGTTCCCCTGGTTATTAGCAGTCAGAATTCCTCCCAACCACCTGAAAATATGGAAACATGGAGCATTTAGGTCTTTGCCTCCCAGGATGGCAGTGGCACGTGGCTAAGATGTTTGCTGCTGAGGTTCTGCTGAAAGAGCTGAAGTCAGACACTGCTCAGCTGCACTGAAAAATTGCATTCTTCATCAAATCCCTTCCCTAAATTAGTCTGTAATCTCAGATTAAAAACCTCCCAGTAAAAGCTCTGGCTGCTGTTGGCTCTGAAATGATACAATCCTTAGTTTAAATTCATTAAATAGTCATGTGGAAAGGGGAGCAAGGCATCTGTAATAAGCTAAAATTGCTGACACAGTACTCATAATAGGTTCTTTCCCAGAGGTTTTTATTGCAGTTATATAAGAAATCATCGACTTATGAAGTTCAAAGAAACTTTCAAAACAGATCTTTTTTTTTCGTTGCATTTTCTGAGCGATGTAGCAGGAGACCATGAAGATATTGCTCATAATAATTAGAGCTGTGAAACCCTGGGAAAAGATGCCTTGGGAAAGGGGCAACTTCTTTATTTACAGGAAGTTTGAAGAATACTTTCAAATGGAGAAATATTTAAAATCCAAATTAAAGTATCCACTGACTGGGAATCAGGTTAGTTAGGCCTTTTATCTTAATAACAAATCATAGAGGATGCTATGGAAACCTCAGCTACAGAATCACGATGCTCTTGTGCAAGGCAGTCTGGATTCTTGGGTTCTCTTTGCTCAGGTTGAAGCCAGTGGGATTTACACCATCAATAATCCCAGGATGTAACTAAAGACCATGGATTTACAGCCTGGAGCAGGAGGGGGTTCCTCAGCCTCCAGCACGGGCACCACATCCCAGTAAATAACAACTGAGAGAACCTCTCGTGTTGGAAAACCAGCCTGACTGTGGAAATGAGATCTGGGAGCACAAGGGGCCTGGGGGGTTTAGTGGAGTTGTTTTGAGCTGAGAGAGAGGGGACAACACTGGAAATGAGCTGGGGAAATGAGCTGGGGAAATGAGCTGTTTCACAACTCCTTCACCTTTCTTAGGGAGCCACGGAAAAAACACCACTCGGGGGACTTGACATACTTTGTTTCATTATTCTTGTTACAACAAACACTTAAATCATGTTTTGTTGGGCTTTTTAAAGGCTTTTTTTTTTTTTTCTTTTTTGTAGTTCAGCTGTCTCCCTGACTCCAGGCATCAGTCCCTTATATTCCAGTCTATCCTCTTGCTCACACAACTATTAATATTCACACTGGACCAACACTCCAATTCACGGTGGAAAAGCGCCCTGAGAAATGATTTCTTTCCCAGCCTGCAGAGTTCACTGCAAACGACATCCTGACCTCTGCAACAGCAGATTCATTAGTTTTGGCAGGAAATCACAATTTCTACTTTGAAAGTATTGATTTCCCAAGAAAATACCGAAATGCCTTGTCATTAACACCTCTTTAGACATCTACAGCAAGGTACATCTAGGTCGTTTATGTGAGATTAACTAACAAACGCTGCTCTTTTTTTGGACAGAGGAGGCCCTGTGAGCACATTCCCAACAACCACAGGACATCAGTTAAATATTTCTTTCCCCACCATCCATAAATAAAACTTCTAGCCTAAGGGAAAAGCATCCCATTTTCTCTGTTTCAGAGAAAAGTCTGAATACTCAATGAACCTTGCACTGGGCCAACACACAGTCAAGATCAGTTAGGCAAAACCATGTGACATTGTATTTTTACTTCTGGTCTTGTTTAGAATTTCAGTTCTAGATGTGGAAGCAAGGAATTTCACAGGGAAATCAGTGTCAGTCAGTATCAAGGACTGACATGAATATTCTGTAGTTTAAAAATTCTTGGCACAAACTTTGGGACCTGCTGTGGATCTGGAGAGGATAATCTGTTTGATGGATGATTTATCTTAGCTCTAGGACCATGTTATGCTTAATTTTATAAAAGGGAGGAGGACTAATGACACCAGTGGGATTGTTCATAGTGCCTGACATTTGCAGAGGTGAAAAAGTCTTTGAGTAATTGGAATTGCAGTGAGCAATAGTGTGGATGTCCTGTCACTCCTACTGACGAGCCGAGATTGGAAGGACAGCTCTCTTATCTGGGGCTCCAAGGTTTATAAAGAAACTGCCATTTATTAATCCCAGTATCTCTACAGTCCAACCTCTGCCAGAGGGGGAGAAAGTGCTTTTTATTCCACCTGTCCCACCTTCACAGTGAGATTGCTCAGGTATGGAAAATAAGCTCTGGGTTTGGGCATCTTTCTCAGTGTTTTTTTACACTGCTTGTACAAATTCCTCTCCTCTCCAAGTCAGAGTTGTAGAACCAGAATGGATACGATGGGGATTTTAAACTTTTCAAGTACAAAAAAAAGTCTGATTCTTTCGAGGTGAACATATTGAACAGTGCAGTAATTTTAATCCTTCCCACAAGAATTCACGAGGTGTACAAAGACAAAGGTATTTTCCCCAAATTACTCAAATTCTGCAAAGTGAACACGAGAATTTGGGAGGTCTGGGGGTGTTGTACAGAGCTGGTGCCAGGGGATGTGGTGGGAAGTGCCTTTCTGAGCAGAAATCCAAAGGTTTTCCTATTCCATCACAACAAAGACGATCTGTAGTGATACCTTCTCGAAGAACCAACCTAAAAAACCTGCACCACACGCTGATATATTTTTTAGCTACGTGGTTTTCATAAGAGATATTTTAAGAATACTGAAACTATTAAAGTCTACTTTAGGTACCTGTGCTAAATATGATTAACTGGCTCCATTTGTTACATTTCTTTTCATTTATGACAGAAGATGGGGAGGAAGAAGGGAAAACGGTCTGCTAATTCTGTAACACATTTTCTGAAAAAGAATTTTTTAATAGACATTTTCTAATTGCTGAAAAAAAAATGTCAAAATTAGTATTTCTAAAAAGGTTTGGCAAAATACACAAGAAATATTCAAATTTCTGTATAAAGTGGGGTGGTATGGAGGGAAGGACTGGTCTCTGGGTCATGGATATTAACACAGGAACTTGCTAAAGACAGAATATTTTGTTTGGCCCAGAATATTTTGTGTTATATTGGAGCATAACTTTATCTGTGAGCTGAGCAATCCCAAATTGTGGAAATCCTCCTGGACAGCACAGGGCTGAATCCACCTCCCCGATAGGTAAGGAGAGCTGGGCACAAAAATTGCTGTGTGAACTCTGCCAGCATCAGTGGCACTGAAATATCTCTGTGTAATAGAGGTCACAAAACCCCCAGAAAATTGCTCTATCATAATTTCTCTTATCCACTTTCTAGTCTTGACAGAGAAGAGAATTGGATTGCTAGATCTAAGGTTTTATAAAATAGAGATGTCACCGTTAGCGGGTCACGCAATGTAGACTTTGTGCAGGTATGCACTTACTGTACTAATGCAAAGTACAGTTCAGGCCATTAGTTAAATTTCATTTAAACACAGTGTATTTATGCAAAAAAAAAAAAAACCAAAAAAAACCCAAGTGAATTCAAATGGAAACCTGCACAGAAAAATGATTTTTAGGGTAATAGGGAGAAGAAAGAACCTAATTTAGGGTTTGCTCAGTGAGAATGGATAAGACTTTTATCTGCCAGTATCTGAAGGGGTTAAGAATTGGGAGGAAATAATCCTGCTGGCACAACAACCAATGGGTCACAAATAAACAGAGGCTGGGAGGAAGATTAATTTTAATTTTCCAAGATGAGAGGCTTCAGATCTGTCTCTCGGTGATTGTGGTGGGGTGAAGGTCTCAGCATTTTAACTGTGTGTGTGGGTGGGAGCAGCTTTTGGGAGGGGTTGTCCTGGACAGGAGACACCACTCAGGTTGGGGGGGATTTACTGGCATCCTGACAGCACAAAGGCCCAGTCACACCTGGCACAAGTTTACAGCAGAGTGAGAATTCATTCAGAAGGGCCAACCCAGAGGGCCCTGAGGAGGCTGTAGCAGGCATGTGTGGCCACTGCTGGGACCACTGATCCATGGGAACCTCTTGTTAGTCCTGGCCTCTGCAGGGATGAAAGGATTCCAGGTTTGCTGTGTGGAGCAGGAATGTTTTGACTTTCCAAGAAGACTTTATGTGCAGAGGTGGAGTCTGGGGGACTGAATCATGGTGGTGAAGAACAAAAGCCCTGATGCATTTTGGCTCAGGTGAGGAGAGGGAAGCTTGTTTGAGAGAGAGATGGATGCAGATAGCCTTATGGATGTGTGTGGAATTCCACTTGAGTTTTCCCATAGGGTTCCTGTTTCATGGCCAGGTAGCTAAACTCACCTTTAAGCCCAGCCCTGCTCCTGCAGGTGCAGTTTCTGGACGACCCAAGTGAATGATGTGTGTTATTCCTGCCTGGTGTGGCCCCACAGTGGGAAGGGCTGTGCAGCGCTGCAGGGTGATACTTTGGTCTTACATCAGCCTGGAGACATCGTGCAGTGAGTAAGGGTGGGGAAACTCCCTAAAACCCTGGCAATTCCTCATCCAAGGCTTTTCTCTCCTTTGCAGTCCACGGAACTTGCTGTTTTACCTGTGAGGTTTTGGTGCTGAGAGTGAGAAGTTTCTGGTGAGGATGCAGCAACAGACTGGATGGAGCTGAAGAGGTTCCGATTAGCAAACATCACCAAGGCCTCTGCTATTCATGAGCAGCTTCCTGGATCATCATCCAGATGGGTTTGGAGCTCCCAGTGTGCTCTTTAGTACTCTGAGTATAGTCCTGCAGGAATTGAGGTCAGTGGTGAAGCCTGAAGCATCACAGAGAAATTGTAGTATCATGCCCAAGAACAGCCCTGTAAAATTGAAACTAATGTCGTGGCATTCTGTATTCCATTTTTCCACTTCAAATGCAGCAGCTCTGTAGATTAAGAGAGTTCTTTCACTAAACCCAGCCCTACTAACTCATACTTAGATCTTCAGCTCACACTTGGATCTGAAAGTCAGAGTTCTCTTCCTGGTGCCCTGTCATCAGTAATAAATGTTTTGCAGTGCCTAACTTGCACCTTGCATGGCCTCATTGCCTTCAGTGGGTTGATCAGATGTAATTAATTCACTCCAGAGTTGTTTAATGATGCATAAGAAGGAATAGATTCAAGCTCAATCTCGTAACTGCTTTGCCTCTGAAATCTAACAGGATTAAAGCACCATTAAAAAAATCCAAGTAGTTCTGTGAGCAGTGAAACTAATGAAGCCAGGATTCCTATGGATTTGTGTCTTGTGGTTGATTGACTATTTAACTGATTTATGTGAAGATTATTTTATCTCTACATATACCTCTAATCCCTTTCTGCTGAATATTTTGGCAGTTACACGCTGGTTGCTGCAGAAATTCCCCAGTAGGATCAATAGTTATTAGGACAAAATTGTTCAAAACCTGGTTTCTCTTTTACCTAACCCCCTGGCTTTGGAAAATTGAAACACTTTTGGTTTTTCTTACTGTCTTTTACTGCTGCATTTTGATGGGAAAAAGCACAGAGACGTAGTCATGAGCTTGATAAACTCTAATACTATAAAATAAAGGAAAAAAAGTGAAATAAAAAGAATGCTCTTCAAGATAATTCGCAGGACTGTGAGAATAAAAGGAAACAATCATAAAGCAATCTTGGAAACTGCCAAAAGGATAACAGTATTAGGAAGAAAATGTTTATGACTAAGACAAAATTGTTGGGAGTCAGATCAAGGATTTGGGGTAGAGAACCACGCTTTTATTTTACAAAACCTATTATTTTAAACACCTTTGGGAAAATAATTGTGCTTAAATGGAAGAGTAAGATTTGAGGTCACACTGTTCATGAATAGGGGACAAGTGTTTCTCTGAGCTCCCCCCAGTAAAACATTCATAGCAAAACAGTTGCTGGATCTCAGTCAGCTGTGGGGTTTGGAGCTGGTTGGCTCCTGAGCTCCAAAGCCATTATCAGAACAATTAAAATGAGTTTTCTTCATCAAGAGAAGGAGGTTAAAATCCAATCCTTCCAAAAAATGTGAAAATACTGACTTTTCCTGTGCCCCTGGTCAAACTCCCCAGACTTCACTCTCTATCTAGGCCATGCAGAGAGTGCCACGACAAGGGGGAGTGGGTTTAAACTGAAAAAGAAGAGATTTAGATTAGATGGTAGGAAGAGTTTCCTTGCTCAGAGGGTGGGCAGGCCCTGGCACAGGGTGCCCAGAGAAGCTGTGGCTGCCCCAGCCCTGGGAGTGTCCCAGGCCAGGCTGGACGGGGCTTGGGGCAACCTGGGCTGGCGGGAGGTGTCCCTGCCCATGGCAGGGGGTGGCACTGGGTGGGCTTTGAGGTCCCTCCCAACCCAAACCATTCCATGATTCTGCCTCAGCATTAAGGGAGTGACAATTTGCTCTCCAGTTTGGTAACCCTTTATTTTAGGTAATTATGTCATTTTTTTTTAAGCAAAGGATTTTAGTAAGCTCTGATTTTGGTTAATTTCTCATATGAGCATATTCAGTCAGGTCATTGTGTTTAAAGTTTGCAGAATTATATAAATGTCAAAAAAAAGAATGTCACCAATATTTATAGGTCCTAAGAAATGCACTAATAACCCAGATAAACAGTTGCCCAGGATGACAACACTTTTGATTAAATTTCTGTGGGTTTGCCAGCTGTGAAAGTAAAGCATGTGTCATTCAGAAACATAATAAATCATATTTTAAATGTCATGTCACCACTCACCAAGTTTTATAAAACTCAAACTACTCAAGTAGTTGAAAAATCTTCAAAGCTTTAAAGTGTATGAAAACCAAGGAATAGGGAAGTCAGGGAGAAGTCCAGTACCTGGGAATGAAATTAATGTACTTCATTTCACACAGACAAGAAAAGAAATAACATTTGTGTCTGTATGTTCTTTGCAACCTTTGTACAAATTCTATATTGTTATTTTTTTAATGTGTTAAAAATTCAGAGAATTCCAGATTTTTTTGTAATTCTAGGACTAGTCTTAAGCAACACTTTTCACATCTAAGAATCTCAGGTGGAACCATAACTACAGAGTTAATTATATTAAAATAATATAATTTACTGTGTCTAACATGGCTATAACTGCTGTTTTGCAGTGACAGCAATACCTACATTCCATGCCATAATTTGGGAATACAATTTGTGTAATCAGGGCTCAGATTAGAACAGACAGAGCTTGTTAAACTCAAAGTTATTTGCCCATTTTGCTGCTTCTGATTCTTCACTCCAGGAGAGTTTAGATTGTATTAATGTGCCTTTTGTTCAGCTGGAGGAAAATTCATTACAGGCAAATTCAATAAAAATGGGTCATTTTAATCAACTTGATGTATTTCTCCTAGGTCACTCTATTACAAATCAATAGTAGTAAATCCATAGTTAAGACTGTAACTTGCAAGCTGTTGCATAAAGATCCAGTGACTTCTGTCTCAGGGTCTTGAAGAAAAATGGAAAGAAAGAGCAATGAAAGTTTAATGTCAGAATCCTTCCAACAAAAAGATATTTTTCCTTTCTTTTCAAGATCTGTGATTAATACAGAAAATGATCTATAGAATCTTGTAACGTAAAGCCTCAGTGTAATTCATTTATTTATTCCTCCCTGATGAATTGTCTGCCCCTGCTTTGAACAGCCTTTCCACAAACTTCTGTGAATGAAATGTAGGGGCAGAATTTGGGGACTTGAGGTGAGAGTGGCTGTGGGAGGCGGTTGAATGATGGTGATTTATGTCCTTTAACTCCCCTGCTTTGGGAAGCTGCTCCTTTAGGAAGCTCAGCAAAGTTCTCCCAGCCAGGCAGAGAAGGATTTGAAGGCATCTTTCAAGGTAAGTGGCAATATGTAAAAGGAAATGATTTATTTTATATACATGAGATGATTTTTGAGAAAACAAGCTGGTTGTATTTCTTTGGTTGATATAAGGGATGGAACCTAAGGTGGAACTAAGAGAACTTGACTAAAATACATCACTTGCAGAGAATTTGCCTAATTAAATTGAAAAGTTGGCACATTTGTCAGACTTAGACATTGAAAAAAGAATAATTTATGAATCCTGGCAATCCCAGTTTAATGGTACAAGGTTCGGATAAAGCACTTCCTGCACCTTTTGAGAGCAGATCTCAAGAAGTAGGACCTGGAATTCTTAAAAACCAGTAACACAGAGTTATTTTAAAGTTGGCAGCTTTCAGTGCTGGAAGTCAGGACAGTCACAGTCCACTGGTGTGTCTGTCCAGGTGGTACTAAATGAGGTGGATTCGTTGCATCCTGTTCATGTTTCTTCCTGTGGGAGTTCATACAAATCATGGCCACATTCCCAGCTCTCCTGGGATAGGGGAGAGAGATTTTGTATGTTTTACATACAAATCATCAAAGTTAATTGCATAAAATGAAGCATTCCCTGCTTTAATCCCTGTATTGAGTTTATTTAGAACAGAAAACACAGGTACCTGGGAGATGTGAGGCAGTGCAGGATTTTTTTTGCTCTATTCCTTGATGCTGAATGCCAAAAGAATCATTCTGCATTTTGGTTTTGGAATAGACCCCAAAAAGCTTGTAGACACCAGTTTAAATTTGCTTTTTTCCTAATTAATGACTTCATTCTAGAGAGTACTGGAGTCAGAAATGATTACTGGTAATTAAAAATAGACAAATAAATGTTTGGGGAGGAAAAAAGAAGGCTGGAAACAAATTAAAATGGAATCAGTCAGAAAATTGCAGACACCCTGATTTTGGTAATGCTGGTTTAACTGTTGTTGGTTCAACTGCTGTGAAAGGAGACACCAAAGATCCTCTTCAATGTTAAGGTGAGACACCTTTTTTATGGTAGTTGGCTACTATTTATCACTGAAATCAATATTTTTCTTCTTGTAAAGGGGAAAAATCTTGACAAAGATCTGCCTTTAAATCTATAAAAAATGGAAAACTTTGGTGCCTCTTCTTCACCACCAAAGAGAAACATGTAATGCTGGACATGAAGTTTTGTTTGAATCAATATAAGTTGAAGACACAGAAATATTTCTTGGCAGTTTGGTAAAAAATGGGTTTGGTCATGATTTGTGTGCCTGAATATCACTAAAATCTCACTTGAGTGTTAAATATGATGCAGAGCAGGACCGTGTCTCTCTGTAATTGTCAGAGTTGCCAATGTAGGACAGTGCAAAGCAGGTTATCCCCCTGAGATGATTTTCCTTGCAGGCAGGGTGGTCCCATCCCAAGGAATCCGATAATTCATCCAGCCCTTTAATAAAACCTCCCTGGCCAAGATGAATTAAGACAGGCAATATTGTTTTCAGCCCAGTAAATCACTTGTGGGCAAAAACACTGAGCTCACAGTTTATCAGCAGAATGAAGTGGTGAGGAAAGTACATGGTGGGAAGTTTATCAAACTCCAAGTAATTGGAAGGAGCAGCAGTTTGGGAGGTGGGTGGCAATATTTCACTGGGCTTTGATGCAAACTCAATTCTGCTGCTCGAGTGGTAGCGATTTTTACAAGGTTTTAATAAGGGGACATCTGTGACTGTAGCCTTAGTAGAGTTCATGTCCTTTATAGCATCAATAATTTACAATAATTCAATAGGTACCTGCAGAATATAAAACAATTCTACTGGAAAATGACTTTATTGAAACCATCTTCTGTGGTTGAAGATTCTTTTAAGTGTCTGGTTTCAGTGCAACACAAAATAACATATCCCTTATACTTTTATCATTGCACAAGAGAAGACCTTGTTCAACAATCTTCTGGTGAAGAGAGTTGTTACATTTCACTTACTTTAGTGTGAGGAGAAAAATTTCTCATCTTGGGGCTGCTTCAGAAGAATTTCCAGTATGACTTGAACAGCAAAGCATTTAATAATTTACATACTATCTATTTTAAACCATGTGCCTAAAGAAGTGCCTGATATGTTGTTCAGATAGTGTTCAGTAAAAATGCATAGACCCACTTCTAATCTTGGTCACATCCTCCATCCTCCCAAAGCCAGCCTGTTTCTAGGGATTGTAATAGAATTATCTCCACCAGGGAAGAACTTGGAGCCTGATGTGCATTGCAGTGGCTCGGCTTGCTCTGAGAACAAGGACTTGGGGTGCTGCTGCATGAGAGGTTGGACATGAGCTGCATTGTCCTTCAGGTCCCTTCCAGCCCAGGCCATCCTGTGATTCGGTGGCAGGGATGGAGGGGCAGCCCTCTATTTGAGTCTCAAAGTGCTGAAACCATTGTTGTCGCATATTCCTGGATTTCATCCTGCTTTCTGAAGACATAAATGACCGTTCCATACAACTTCTTGTCTTTGTGTGAACTCCCTGAAGCTCTTTATCTGAAAGAGAGAAGTATCAGTATTTTCTATGAATAAAACTCCAGATTGAGTGAAATCATAGAAATATGGAATGGTTCAGGTTGGAAGGGAACCTTAAATTCACCCAGTGCCACCCCCTGCCATGGGCAGGGACACCTCCCACTAGCCCAGGTTGCTCCAAGCCCCATCCAACCCTGGCCTTGGACACTTCCAGGGATGGGGCAGCCACAGCTTCCCTGAGCAACAGACCCTTTCATAGAAATCACTGTGATAAAGGCTGTGGTTGTGCTCACCCTCTGTTGTTCACCAGGGAATCTACACGGGAGATCATCCTCAGACAAGTGCCTGGAAATCAGTTTGTGTTATTTCTAGTTTTCATACAGTTTCTTGCTCTATAAGTCTTGTAATCACTCAGTTAAAAAAAAAATAAATAAAATAGAGTAATGTGAAAACACAAATAACAAGCAAATTGTTATCTGTGCTTATATTTTCCTTAGTTATTTGACATATCTTCTAATCTATTTTGCATTTTTTTCATCAGCTTTGGCAATAATTCAGTTGTCTCTGGACTTCTCAGCCTTTCAGGAGGCTTTATTTGGTGTTAATTCCCTCCGAAATCAAGTGAGTTTGGCAAGGGAATTCTGAAGGTTAGAAACCCATTTCTAGTCTCCTGGAAATCTTTTCATTTTCATTGTTGTCACAAGGCTTTTTCTACATTCCCATTACATAAGTTAAATTAAGAACATAGGTCTAGTCATAGTCGTAATCAATTTTCTGATTATGTAGAGAAGGAAAAAGTGCTGGAGCATTAACAATTTTTAAAAGTGCATTTAAATCATTATTCATTTATAGGGTTGCATTAATTTCTGAATAATGCAGCACTGTAGATGGATGATTCACAGCCATGTAAAGTCTTTTGTAGTCATTTAGAGCCTCATTATATGAATCTATCACTCACTGTTTCCACCCACAGACACTTCTTGAACTGATGAGGCAAAATCATTATGATGCAGATAAAAGGGAGAGCCTGGCAAAACAAATACAACAACAATTTTAATTAGGCTAATGTTTTTAAATTCCCACAAGGTTATAAAAGTACACTTGCAGCCATTTCAAACACAAATGGATCAGGGCTCAATCCTCCCCAGTCTGAATATGGGATTGAATCCAACTGCAGCACCAAGCAGAGATCACAGCTCTTCCCAAGCCGGGTCTGTGGATCAGCAGCTGCAGGAAAAGTGGCATTTCCAGGTCGATGGCAGCATTTGCTGACTCAGCACATAAACCTGCAATGTATTAATGCATCAAAATGAAAAAAAAATGAACTCAAACCAATGGAAGAAAGACAGAAAGAGCAAAGCCCTGGAGACACCTGTGGGCCCCAGAAGGCACAAAAGGATGGAGGTTGGCTCCCAAGTGCTGACTTGCACGTTGCTCCACTTTATTTCTATTTGATTTGCAGAAAAGCTTTTTTTTCCCCCTATTTATCTCCTCAAATAATGACACCTATGCATTGATTATTTTTTCTACTTTGTTTTCTCTTTTGAAAATCTAATCTTTTGTTAGAGTTAGGACTGTGTTAATAATGGAAATACGAGCCTGTTGAGGGAGGCTGAAGTGTTTCATCAACCAGAAATAATGTGTTTGGTTTCATTTACCTCCCCATGGAGAAGATTAGAGAGATGAACAAGTTAGGGTGAAGTACAACCAAGGGCTTTGATGAAAAGAAAGAAAAAGAAATCTGCTAAATTTAATATCAACTTTTTTTAGATCTTTACGAGTTATTTTATGAGCCATTTTTAACTTATTAATTTGCATGCACTTATCAGTTTTCACGTTGAAATTATAGGAAGCAGGAATTTCTATGCAACTATCTTTGGACACTTCTTGTTTGAAGAAACTTTAACTTTTCAGACAGTTTCTTTTTGTGTTTTTTTTCTACTTTTATGCATTCTTTTAAAAGGTGATGGATTTAATTCTTTAATTTCTGACAATAATTCACCATATCTTTTACCGTTAATACACCTTGGTGCTCAGACTTTGCCATCAGTCTCTGTGACTACTCCTTGTTCTGGAGCTATATTTTATTTATTAATCACAGAATCCCAGAATGGTTTGGGTTGGAAGGGATCTTAAAGCCCATCCTGTCCCACCCCTGCCATGGGCAGGGACACCTCCCACCAGCCCAGGGTGCTCCAAGCCCCGTCCAACCTGGCCTGGGACACTCCCAGGGATGGGGCAGTCACAGCTTCTCTGGGCACCCCGTGCCAGGGCCTGCCCACCCTCCCAGCCAGGAATCCCTTCCCAATATCCCATCTATCCCCGCTTTCTGTGGTGCCTCCAAGTTATTGCAGTTTTACCCAAACACCTGCTCCATAAACAGGCTTGAGAGCCTGTTCTATGTCTGCTTCCAGTGGTTGCTGTAGGAATGGCTCCCACATCCTTGGACAGTCAGGAAAGGCTGTGAAGGGGCACACCAGTGATGCCAGAAACACAAGAGCTTCTTCTGTTGGAGCTCTTGGAACCCTGTATGCTTTGAAGATCAGTGGAGATCAAGGCCACCACATGACTCCAAGATGTTCTAAAGCTCCCTGGGCACAGTTACCGAGACATTTGTTCTCACTGTTGAGTACAAAGGGTTCATGTTATTTGTTTGTTTATTTGCTTCAGATATTTGGGCAGAAATATGAAAAAGTTGCATGGTACAACTCACTTCTAAAGTCTTAGACTCTGAAGAGAGTTGTCAGGGCTGCTAAAGGTCAGCACCCATGTGTTAATTCAAAGGTGTTTATAATTTTCCCAGGAAGTTTAATTTTTTTAGAAAGGCAAACAGATTTTTGGCAGCTGGACTGAAATTAATACAGCACAGCTTGTGCATTCAGTGTTGAAGGCCTTGTGTGATGCCGGGCAGAGCCTCTTCTTCCTTCCAACAGCAAGTCCCTCACTGGGACATTTTGGATCACAGGCAAAATGGACAGAGCTGCACCTTTGAGCCCAAACCTTGCAGCACGTCCTGCTGTCCACAGGATGTGGGATATTTGCTTCAGCACCAAGACTGTACCTACTCCAGGGGCCACCAGCTGCTCTGCAGAGCGATGGAGATGACAGAAATCCTCTCTGCTAATAATTCCTGTTCATTATTATCCATGCCTCCCAATTTTTTCCCCTCTGAGCAGGAGGGGACAAGCAGTCCACATACAAAGTGACCAATTTCTCATGTTTTAGCCCCAAATGGTCACTGAGTGTTACAACCTTGCCCTTGCCCATCAAGAACAGGGAATGTGAAGCACTTTGCAATTAAATGTTCCCACCACCAGTCTCTCTCTCTCAGCTGCCATCATCTTTTAAACACCTTTTCTGGGGGGTTTACAAACAGGGTTGGTGTGGCTGATGGGCTCTGTGGGGTATTTGTGCCAGGTACCTTCACTGCTGAACCCCGCCATTGTCAGCTCCTGTGTGAGGGAGATTGTTATTGCTCCTCCAAAATAAAGTGTGCAAGAGTCAGGAGCAATGCATGAATATGTAAATGATGCAGAAGGCCATTAATGTCCTATAAATTTTGCAGCTTAGTGCTTTGCTCAGAGAGCGCAGCGGTTTGATTCCGTACGTATCCAAACACAGCCAGCAGATTGGCTTCCCCAAGGAAAGGCAGGTTGTGGAGAAGTTATATTTCTATTACCCAGCATTTGCATAGAAATGATTGCTTCCTGTGGGGCTGGAGGTGCTAAGAGAGTGAGGCAGAGAGGAAAAGCAATGGTAAAACACCACGACACCGTGATTATTTTTTAAACATAGAAAGGAGAACTTGTTATACCCACTTGCAGTGGTAATGATGGTGTCATTAAAGACGTAATCACCTTGTGGCAACGCAGGTTATTTTTCTGCCACTTACAAAAAACTGGTAATGATTAGAGATATATTTTTTAAAAATAAAAAAGTCTATTTTCTTGTTCTTATGGAAACCCAAAGTTTTAAACCCTCGCTGAACTGTGCAGTAGAGAAGCCAAGAACAGAGTAAGACACTTTCACACTTGGGAGCTGTTCTCCTGAGCACAGTTGAGGGCCATTAGTATGGAAATGCTGGGAAGATTAAAAATGCTGCTTTTCACATGGAATTAAAATCATTAGACATTTCTAACGAGGCCTGTTAAGTACAGAGATGCCATCAGGGGCTCGGGAATTCCTTAGTGGAGCTGTTTGGAAGGAGCAAGGAGGCTGCAGAAGTCCCTCTGGAGCTCATGGGTATCAGGCAGCAGCTCCATGACCGCCAGGGCTGATGGAGCTCTCCCGGCACAGCCCATCCATGTCCCTGCTGTGCCCCTGTGGGAACAGATGGATCTGAGCTCCAGGGATCTTCTTCCAAGGGTCTTCTGGGTTTTGGAGTGTTACAGGGGAAAAATCACACTTTGTTCCTCCACTGGTTTCGCTGGTGGGCTCCTTTAGTGGTGGAGTTAAAGTCCCTTGGTTTAGCCAGGCTTGCTTAGCTTTTAATTGTTCCTGCTTCTTTCCTAATTGCTCCTTGCCCGCTGAAGAATTTGGATGTGCCTTTTACAAACGGAGTAGGAGACAGGAGTCACGGCAGAGGGCAGCTGGAAGCCAGGCCAGGCAGTCCAGCACAGTTGTTTTGGAACGGGGAAATGGCAAATCAATTGATCATGAATGAATCTCTTGAACTGTGTAATGTGCAAACATGAGTTGAGTCCTTCATGGTCCAGGCACAGAAACATATCTTCCCTCATTGGAGAGATTTAAAGAGGAGAATATTCTCATTACGATTTCTGTCGTGAGGACAGATTGCTTTCTCTTGTTCCATTCTCATTAAAATCTCTGTCAAAAAGAAGCCATTTGGAATTTTAATGCCTTATATTTCTTGTAATCCACGATGTTTGGGCTGTAAGAAACTGACCTTTCCACTACTCTGTGATTTGACTGACTGATTACTTCCTCCTCAAGTCACCACCCATTTTTTCCCATGGTACAAAGAGAGGTAATTAAGGAAGATTTGCATGTCTGTTCGTTATTTCTTTCAGTGCTGTAGGTCAGACATGTCCTATTGTTGCAGGGAAGTTAAGAGGTATTAATCACTTTGGGTGAATTTACAAAGCATCCCTTCCTTTTTTCAGCTTTCATTGTTCTCAGGTGTGCTAAACGAGACTAAAATATGCAAGAACACTTTCAGGCATGAAAATTAATGATCAAGACAGAAAGTCACTAGAGCAGGGGCTTTGCATGGAGCTTGGAAAACAGCTATTTTGAAATCACAGTGTTGGCTGTGATTTCAAAATAGCTGTTTTCAACAACTCCATGGTCTTTCCACTCCAGCAAGAGATTCCCTTGCTTTGCTGAATAACTCACAGAGGAATTTAATGCATTTTATAAGCACCTTCTAAGAGAGTTTTCAATTTATTAAAGTTGCTTTCGGTGATTGTCTGTTGTGGGTGTTTATAAAGCCATTGTAGCAGCATTAACGAAGTATCTCCACTGACATATTGTCCTAACCTTTGAATATTGCTAAGGTGAAATCCTCTCCCTCACTGACATTTAAATTAAACTTATTTGCAGCATGCACTCCTGAATAAAAGTCCTGAATAAAATCTATTCCTGTCTGGCTGCACAGCTTTGGAAATCACAGTCTCCTAATAAAAACACATATCTAGAAAGGAGATTAAAGTTTACAGGCACCTACTTTTGAGCTTGCCATGTTTGCTAGATCTGAGTGTTCCAAGTTAATGTAGAACACTACAAACATTCTGTGTGGACAGAGATTTTATTCATGTGGGGAGAAATCTATTGTGAAGTTTAGTTCATCTTGCATTTGTCTGATACGTGCTCTGTTCAGTGCTTTTGGTTTGGTAGAGAAACACTCTCGTGTAAAAGAGGTTCTGCCCTGTGTTTGAAAAACCTGATTGGCCAAAGGTATTTTAAATGTTTCCTTTTTTTAATTATAATTTTGGTAATATTTTGGGACTACCACATCTGTGTGAGAATCACAGAAATAAATGTTATCAGCACAGCATGTTGGAGGAGGGAGAGGCGAGTTCAGGCCCAAGGCTGAGAGTGACCCAACCTTGCCTGGTAATTCTGAGGGAATTTTGGTGTGGGGGCTTGTAAAGCCGTTTTTGTGGGTGGCTCTACAAACTCACCAGCTCTGCACCCATCACCACCAAACCCTCTGCTTCACTGGGCATTTTGGTGGAAGTGGCTCATCTGAGCTTCAACCTTGTCCAGCCTCACACACCTCATATCTTCTGCCAAGATCCCATCACAGAGCCACTTCTGCTTCCTTCTTTGGCGTAGTAGAGAGGTGACTGAAACACTTTTTGTAGGCTGATTTGGCCATGTGTTGTGGTGCCTGCAGCATCTTGAAAACTGCATTTATTCACATATAAAAAAATCCAATGTTCTCAATCGTTCTTACCCAGAGTTCTTTTCCCAGAGTTTCCCCAGGGTTTCCATGAGGTGCTGTTGTCCAGGTCTTTGCCTGTAAGTGAAGAACCTGCTGCAAAGCTGCTTGTTGCTCCCTGCCTTCACACCCGATGTGCAGATCACCCATATACCGGTACCAGTGCTGGCACTGGGCATCCTGTGCCAGTATATTGTCTGTAGAACTCTGGGAAGGCAACTTCACGTGCAGAGGGAGGAAAATCTCCAGTGCTCCTCCTGCAGGTTTGTAAAAGCCTGGCAGTGATGGGGCTGCATTTCAATGCACTTCAGAAAGCTGCAGTTGTGACGTGACATTTCTTTTCCCGTGACAATCGTTGTCACAGAAATAGCTCAGTGCTCTCTGCAGAGGCTCCAGGGGCACGTTGGCTTCTGCCTGGCTGGTGACATTCCTACAGACAGAGGATTTAGTGGAGCTCGTGTCAGGCACGCACTGGAATAGAAAAATTAACTGAATAACCGTTAAAGTTTATGGAGCGCATTCCTAAATGTGTCCATGTTCCAGGGAATCTAAACAGAAGCAGTTTGGAACTCCTGCTGCTTGTTAATCCCCTCGTGCATGGGAGATATCAACTTCCATTTCCACAGAGAGGTGGGGACTCACTCACCAACACACAGCCACATTTCCAGTCACCTCTGTCCTCTTATTCTAAAGGAATCTAAATTTAACTCTGTTTGGCTATAAAAGGAAGGAGCAGAGTTTCTAAGGCATTTAATATGGGTGTGAAATGCTTTGAGAGTCCAAACTGGTTCTTTTTAATGTGTCTTGGGCCTTGCTCTGCTCTACAACATCCAAGTTATGGCACTTCAGCACCTGACCGATGGTTTAAAGTTAGAGAAAATGATGAAGTGTTGTAATTTGGTCTTAAATCTGAAGGTTTCTAATTTCAACCACTTCAGCTTTTGAATTTATTTTGCCCTATAACTTCTTTTCAAAATTCAGTGATGAAGCTCTGTGACAGATAACAAGGATGATCAATCAGCTTGTCAGCTTGGGAATGAAATGCTGCTTGGGAAGTGAAATCGCAGCATATGTTGAAGAGAACAAATAAGAAATTACTCAACAAACTCGTGGACGTTTGTTACTGAAATAAAATGGTTCTGAGGGACCACCTTGGGGGACATTTGGTTGTGAAAATTTCTTTGAATTCCTCTCTGGCCCAAAAGGATAGGAAAACACTGAATTAAAAGACCCTTCCGGGTAAGACATTCCCTTTGGACACCAGAGCTGTGTGTTGCCATCTGAGCCATCTCCTGATTGGCACCAGAAGAATCTAGAAATGCTTCAAAAACAGTTTCCAGTCCAAGTTTTCTTAGCTTAATTCTTCCTTTTCTCTCTGGTTGTTGCAGTGTTGATGGTAACTCTCCTTTGTGCCGTCCTAGTAAGGACAGTCATTGCAATTTCCTCGGGGAAAAAGTGTCTATATCACTGTATCATCTGAAAATTCAGGAAGAATTCAGACAAGTGAGATCTCATTTCTGCTATTGATCAGGAAATTCCCAGTGAAACTGGCTGGGGCAGGTTTGTCCCCTGCACTTGCACTGAATCTTCCTGATAATTTGAGAAGCATCACAAGAGACTTGTCTCAAAGTCATGATTTATAATTTGCTTTTAACTCTCTTGAGCATCTGAAAAGACAAAGTGCTGAGGGAAAACTCTGCTATAGGTGAGGGAAGAGAGCATGAAAAAGTCCTGGAAAAGGTGAATCTTTTGGCAGATGGAGTTTCAGGGGCTTATGAAGTGGCACTGAGATTAAACCTCTTTGTAAGAAAAGACACAATATGTACTATTTAATCCCTGCCTGGTGCAGCACTAGCTTTCTGAAAAACACAATGAAATTTAGTATTTTCATTGCTTTACTTACAACTTTAAAGCAATTTATTGTTTAAATGGCTGCAGCAAACATCTCCTCTCCCCTGGCTGATATAATTTTCTTAAATTGGTGGTTGTTTCTGTCTTCACGTTTTTCTTTCAAGTTTATATTTCAAATCTGCATAGAAGATTCCCCATATTTTCTCTGCAACTTGCAAATTTGCTGAGCCTTGGCTCCTGGGAGCCGCAGCAAAGACCATTTCCCTTTAAATGAATGAGAGAAGTCATCGTGCAAGATTTATTTCTGCTGCCCCATTTTTCTTATTTATTCCTACCATTCTACCCATTTGCCACGAGCTTCTTCACATTTCAGAAGCAGCCAGTCTTCTGTGAGAACAAATTGTGCTATTTATTTCTGCTCTCAGAGGAAACTAATGGTATAGTGGGTGAAATGTCCAGGACAATAAGGAGAACTAGTCCTGTGTAGCCCCAGCCAAAGAAATACATCTCAAGTAAATTGCTCTCAGCTGAAATCATGGGATGTCATGGAAGTGGGAACTGATTTGTGTTCCGTTCTTTGTGTTTCTGAAGCATCAGAACGTGCCCGTGGGGAGGAGAAAGACAGCCTGGGCATCACTATGCAAATAATTTGGTTTTTTGGAGCGATAAAGTGGCAAATGGATTTTTATTACATTTTTCAAATGCAATGTTTACCCTTCATCTTTAGGAGGATATATCTCTGTTAGGAACTGAGAGGGAAACAGCAAATTTAAAAGGAGGGGAAAAAAATAGACTTGTTTGAAATTGCAAGTGTTTCTGGGCTGTCAAAACTTCACTCCCCGGTTTGGTCCCAAGCCCCACTCCCCACAATACTCCGCAAATATTCCTGCTTTTGCTCAGCAAGCCCTGGTTTGGTTCAAAGTAAATAGAATCCAGGATTTTTTCCCCTCTCTTTTTCTTTTTGATGAACTCTACAAACACTCCAAAGCTGTCCTGGCACTCCAGGAGGACACTGGGCTGCCTGACACATGTTTTGAGCCACCCAGCCCAGCTGTAACAGTGTTCTCATTTCAGGTTAAGCTGAAAAATCATGGAATCATGGAATGACTTGGGTTGGAAGGGAATCAAAGATGTTGTTCCAACCCCACCGTGGGCAGACACACCTTCCACTAGAGCAGGTTGCTCTGACCTCTTCCAATTTGGCCTTGAACACATTCCAGGGATGGGGGATCTACAGCCTCTCTGGGCAACACAGAAACCTTCTCTTAGAGATACAGGGTTACCTGAGCTCTAGAAATGGCCTGGGTTGGGGGCTGTGGTGTGGCACGTGGTCTCAGAGGGGACCACCCCTGAGCCCTGCTGGTCCCTGAGCTCTGCCTGGAGCAGAAACCATGGAATGTATGGAATGTATGGAATGTATGGAATGTAGGTACCCACATCCACACCACTGAAGTTATTTCACTGCTCTTATTTCAAACAGGAATGAATCACGGAATCATTAAGGTTGGAAAAGACCTCCAAGATGATCGAGTCTGACCTTCAACTGAATCCCACCATGTCCACTAAACCATATCGTGGAGTGGCACTTCTGCTCATTGTGTGAATGTTTCCAGGGATGGAGACTCCACCTCTGCCCTGGGCACCCTGTGTCATTGCTTTGTCACTCTTTCAGAGAAGGAATTTTCCCTAATATCCAGCCTAAACCCCTCCTGGCACAACTTGAGTCCATTTCCCACTAGATAATAAATGAAGGTTGTGGCCTGAACCCAAAAGGTGTGGGACTTACCTCAGCCCAGGGAATATGTGTGCCAGGAGCTGGAACAAAGTGGGGCACAGGTGGAATCATAGAAATTCCAGCTCTTTAAAATATCTCATCAGGGACCTCCAGGCCTTTGAAATTGAGGCTTTACTGTGTGTAACATGGTTAGTAACGACTCCCAGATGATCTTTGCCCACATTTACTTTGCATATGGCACAGTTCCAGTGGACACTGCTGTGTTCTCACCGTGTCTGGCAGCAGGGGACAAGTTCATCATTTCCTTTGCAAATATGTACATCTGCGTACTGTCAAAAAATCACTTCTCAAGTCACTGATACATAAAAAATCTGATATTCTGGAAAGCAGTTTCCTCATTATAAGAAACTCCTTTATTTTAATTGCAGGAATAAGCTATGGAGGGACTGTAGCTATAAAGCCAATGACTATTTGTTTCTCTTTCCTTCAACTTGCTTTGCAAGAGGAATAACCCATGTGGTAAATATAGTTGTTCTGTGTTCTTCCCAGAGCAGATACCCCCTAAACCTAATGTGGATTGCCTGGGTTTGAGCACAGTCCAAGCAAAATTCATTCCCTAAATCCAAATAGACTACTGGACGAGTTGTGATATCACAGGGTGTCTCTGAGAGAAGTTTACAAGCTGACGGGCTGAGTTTTGCAGTGAAAAAATCAACTGGCTTTCCTGGGTGGGTATTGAAAGGAGAAAAAAAATCCTTGTAGTTCTGTAAAGTGGGATTTGCTGCCAGGGCAGTGGAGCAGGAGGCTTCAGTAAATGGTTCCTGTGCAATACAGGGCCCCGATTTTCATTACAAGTCTTGAAGAAAGTTACAGAAAACATAAAAAGCGAATTCAAACATACTTTTGAAACTTCCAGAGCTGCCTAAGCCGTAAGAGTTCATTTCATCAGATGCTACACTTTTCCCCCCAACATTTAAAAAAGAAAAGGCTCTGGAAAAGTAGCAAAACCGGAGCCTTTTAATTAAAGTTGTGAACAGCATAATTACTTCAGTTCTCACAACATTTGGGAGAGAGCTAAGTGTGATATTTATATATACACACTTGTCTGAGCACACACACAAACCCTCTGGAAAATCAACTCTCTTCAGTTTTTGTATTTTGGGGTTTCAATTTTGTCAGCTGTCCCAGAGCAATTAAGAAAAATGGTCTCTGTGAGATGCTCAAAGAAACATGTCCCAGTGACTTGAGAGATTGAATCAGAATAACATCAAAATGTGAAGATTGTGGTCGGGAATTTGGATCACGGTCTGCTGCAGGATTTATGGTGTTGCCTGGAGAAGTTGGGAGCTCTCTGGAAACTCCTCCTTCTCAGAGAACTCCTGTTACCCCTTCTCAGTGTAAATACAATTCAGAAATTCAGGTTTATTTCCTTTTTTAATTTTTTTTGCTTGAAGTGCTGCTTCCTCAAAGTGAGCTTTAAGGAACTCTCCATTCAAATGCTGCAGTTTGATTTGAGGCTTTGACCCGCTGTAAGAGCCCAGTTCCTTATTTAAGGTCTAATTCACATCTTGTACTGACTTTCACAGGCTTTCTTGTATGATTTTGCATCTCTAGTTGCACTCTATGAACTTGGGATTTACTTCATTTTATGCTATCAAAGTGATCATAGAACTCTGGAATTTTTCTTGTTCCTAGATTTGGTGAAAGATATTTATCTAGTTCTTATTTTTCATAAGGTTGGTTGTTTTTGTTTTCCTAGGATGGAGTTCTCACTCCTGAATGCACTTATCCTTCCTCTGTCACTGAGAAACCCTTTTAGGAATGCCTTTTTATCCCTGTTTGACTTCTAGCCCAAAAAAGGAAGAGTGTTTTCCAAAAGGTTGTTTATTCCTAAAGTGGCACTACAAACACAAATCCCTTGGATGTGGCTTTTTTTCAGATGGTATGTATACTAGTGGATTAAATTCTTGAGGTTTGGAGAAACGGTTTGGGATTCTGCCATAGAACCATGGAATGATTTGGGTTGGGAGGGACTTTAAAGCTCATCCCATTCCACTCCCCTGCCATGGGCAGGGACACCTCCCACCAGCCCAGGTTGCTCCAAGCCCTGTCCAACCTGGCCTTGGACACTCCCAGGGCTGGGGCAGCCACAGCTTCTCTGGGCACCCTGTGCCAAGGCCTGCCCACCCTCACAGGGAAGAATTTCTTCCTAAAATATATTGTAAACCAACCCTCTGTCAGTTTGAAGCCATTCCGCTTTGTCCCTCCATCCCTTGGAAATAGTCTCTCTCCATGTTTCTTGTAGCCCCTTGAGGTCCTGCAAGGCCACAGTGAGGTCACCCCAAAGCTTCCCTTCTCCAGGCTGAACCATCCCAGCTCTCCCATCCTTCCCTCCCAGCAGAGCTGCTCCATCCTCTGACCATCCTGGTGCCTCCTCAGGACTCTCTCCAGAAGTTCCATGTCCTTGCTGTGCTGGCCCCAGGGCTGGAGCAGCTCTGCAGGGGGGTCTCACCCGAGCTGAGGGGCAGAATCACCTCCCTCGACCTGTTTCCCAAAGATTGTTGGGTTTGTGGTGTGTGGCTTAAAACCACAGAACGATGGGATTTGTACCTCCAGGGTAGATGTTTAGAAATGTAGATGTTTAAAAATATACATGTTTAGATGTAACTGCATCTCCTGTGATCAAGGGGATGGCTTTGTTTCAGTCAGACAGGCAGCTCCTTCCCAAGAAACAGGGAAGCTCTTCCCTTAGCAAATAGGTCACAGAATCTTAAAAGGAGAAAAGATATTGCAAGGAAAAGGAAATAAAAAGCCATTCCAGCTCTCAAACTGTGCTGCCTGTATTTCTGTGACCAAGGCAGGAGTGAGCAGAAGCTTCAGAAATGCAGATTCACTGTCAATACTTCAGTGTTACCCAATAAAGATGCTTGTATGAACTATGTGTAAATATATATATAAGCATGTATAATTAATATATATGTAATATATGTATAAAATCTGCATATATAATAAAAGTGTATGATAAATAAAAAATATATATAAACACTATTTTAATTCACATACATAACAAGAAATGCATGATCGACAAGTACCACATACAATGGCACAATCACATCAGAAACAGTTATTTGACATCAACACTGTACGAATGAAAATAAAACTTTATTAAAAGTCTAATTTGAGGACTAGGGACACACAAACATTATGATATGATCAGACCATTTGACCTTATTTAACTTACCAAGTGATGGAATGCAGTTTCTCATATTCTCTTATTCCAGCTGAATTGTGAATTTATGACATTATTATGATTAACTGATACTTGCTTTTGCTGAGCCAAAAATGCCTCAGACAGCTCGTGGGTTGTTTTATGTTCATCTAAACTATTTTCATTAGCTTCTCTAACAAAACAAAAATCTTGAAAATGTCTTTATGTTTTACTCTTTAAAAAAGAAGTACTTTGAAATGAAACATGGGAAGTAAAAAATAGAAACAATTTTGCTTTGAAATGTTGAAACAAAAAAACACCACTTTGATGTTTACTCAGACTTCTTTCTCTCAGATGAGACAATCTTGTGAATTAGATAAAAATAGTTCTGTTGACCTGAATCTGCATTTTCCCCCAGATCTGTTCTTACACCAACACTTTGTCCATTGTCAGCAGGGCTCAAAATCCCATCCTGCACAGAGAGAGTGGCACAGGAGTTTATAAAATCATACATATTGCTATTAATGGCTCACATCTTTTAATATCTCCTTGTCTAAATATATCTGAGCCACTAAATCATTTTAGTTATTCCTAATGAATGGGCTTCCTACTGTTTTTATTTGCTTTACATTTGAAGTTATTTGGGCATCTCAATAGGCAACTAAAATCCTCAAAATTTCTGAATGTCCAAAAAATATTCTTCATTCCCAACACTGGTGTGGGAATTAATTGCATTTCCCCATTACTTTTTAATTAATACAAAAAACCCTGCTGGATTTCTAACACAACACTTCCAACAAAATAATTTTCCCTCATATTTTGCACCGAATTTTTCCCTTTGCTGGTGATTTCCTTTAAGAAAGGTCCAAGGTGTGTATAAATTCCTCTGTCTGTCTGTCCTTTTCTGTCTCTCTCCTCCCTTTCTGTTGTGCCATTCCCATCGGGATGGCAGTGCCAGGCTGTGCAACACGTGCCTGAGTTTTCCCAGGACAAAAGAACCAACCAATTTCATGGCTAATGAGGATATGAGTGTACCAGGGGGTACAAGTCTACCAGGATGGTGAAAATTTCTTCCCCTTTGATGCTGCACTAAGACAAAAAGGCTTCAAAATGATTTTGGGTAGATAGAAAATTAAGTTTATGGGCAAAAAAAGATTACAATACAGTGAATGTGCTCATTTTAAATGGTGTCTCCAGGCAATACTTAGTGTCGAACTGATTGCTTTTTGATTTGTAATTCTAAATATATCATAAATATTTGTTCTGCAGAAGGAGTTGCTGCACACAGTGGTTTTGTAACTATTCCAGTGTACATTGGGATCTATATTGACAGATCCTCTGTAGCTTTTGAAAAATCCTGTACATACAGCTCTAATTAAGGCTACATATGCCAGGATAAAAGGATCATTTGTATTTATATATATGAAAGCAAATCTCTTCTTTCAAAGCAAGCTATTTGCTTACTTCCTATTTTTTTTTGTTTCTTTATTTTCTTCTATTTTTAATACCCTTTTTGGTTTTATATAATGTATGTATCTGACAACATTCCCTTCCTGAGACTAATTTAGTGGGAAAGGCAGACATTTTTATTTTTAGAGACTTGATCTGAGTAAATGTTGAAAAATTATGGTAAAGCCAAAGTTTTCTTTTCTCTTGCAGCATTTCTATTCTTGTGCTGTTTCATAAGGTTTTGCCTTTCCTTACTTGTTGTGAAGTCAACACACCTTGACATGTTGACAACTTGCAGGGTTTTATTGTTAAGGGGGACACCAAATGACAAAAATACACCCTTAGATACACCTTCTATCCCTCCCTATTAACCTCACAAGGCATGTTTTGAATCTGTCACTGATTGGATTGCAAGATTTTGAGCTGCTGGAATTCTTTCCAACATATGCAAAAGTATTTCAAAAGTAGAATCATCAAAATAGCCCAGACTGTGCAAAACTACCCAGGAAAATGTTGATTTGAACTGACAAAAGTCAAGGGATGCCAGTTCAAGCAGCTACAGATTTTCACATTCTGTAACACATCTGTTTTTGCAGCCTCACACATCCCTGGCCCCTCAATACCTGCCCTACATTGAGTGACAGTGCTGCAAAAGTGACACCAAAGGACAGAATTTTAGACCAGTTTTAGAATTTTTAGACCAATTTTAGACCAATCTAGGCCAGGTCTTGCAACAGCTTCGAGGAGTCAAATTTTTTAGAATCCAGCTACATTATCTAAATAGTAAAATTATTTAAAAATATTTCCATTCAAATACTTCCTTTTTGGTACTTTCAGGGTCCTCAGCAAAGCACATCCCACTTTTTGTGCAAGTTGAAATGGTGAGGGAGAGAGAGGGAGCAGATCAATTATGTTCTATGTGATTTACTATGGGCAAAAAATTATTTGGAAGTGAATTGTCAGGAGTGGCACAAATTTTACTGCTTCACCCAGTAAGTTTGGTTTTTCACAATTCATGATAGAAAACTCAAACCCATTTCAGCCCATGTTGGGCAATGTCAGTGTGAATTACTCAACATCACATATATTAGTACAAAGGTATTGGAAAAGAGAATAAATGGGACTCTTTATCCTTATTCCTTTCTCCTGTGAGTTTTTAAAGATAATTTTGATCAAATATTGTGCAGAGTTTAGAAAGTAACATCCAGATTACATTTAATCCGTATGTAGTGCTGCTGGAGAAGGGGTGGGTGGCTCTGAGTGATGAGAAGACAAACCAGCAGCAACAAGATTGGAGCTCCATGTTAGATTTAGCCAATAATTAGTTCTAGATTTTTAAATTCTCATCATACAGGCACATGCAGACACATATATATGATAATCCTGTTACCTCTTATTTGCTTTAATTTGTACAGCTGTAAATTACATGAAATAAATACTCTTTCCACGTATTTAAATGACCTGTCAAATCCCAGGATTCAGCATTTCAAGCTCTCGCTGCAAAACCTGCTGCCTTAGGTGTTTAATTTCCTTGAAATGTCCTTTTTTATTATTATTATTTCCTACCAGCAAGAATGTGCTAAAATGTTTATCAAGCCTTGCTCTTTTCCCTGAGAAACTCAAAGTATAATTACATTTCATAATTATCCACTGCTGCCTGGAAGAGCCTTGTTCACCCTCCGGACCTGTTGTTCTGTTGCTGTTCTATCTCATGCACTGAAATTCTCCTCAGCTTTCTAAAACAACATTAATCCCATCAAAAGTGACTCAGATAATGTCATCAGCCATGACACGGCGTTCTCACAATGCCTTGCTTATGCTGAGGTATAATGTCCTCTTAGGTGTAATTAAATCATGCCAAGAGGATTTTCTTGGTGGGAATAAAAAGGGAGTGTTCAGGTACAAGATTGTTTCACTTCAGCCTAAACATTGACTGACACTGTCAGATGGTTGTTCGTCCTCACCTTGTTGTTCAGCATGTTATGAGAGGTCACCCCTCTCCAAACTGAATCATAGAATGGGTTGGGTTGGAAAGGACCTTAAAAATCTTCTCATTTCCACCCATGGGCAGGGACACCTTTCACTGGTCCAGGTTGCTCCACGGCCTGTCCCACCCAACTGGAAATAATGAGGCATCTGCAGCTTCTTCTGGGCAACTCTTCTGCCTCGGCTTGGTCTACCATCTCATCCTCAAAGACATGGCTAAATCAGGATGAATGAATATGCTCTAATTCCCTCTAATTCTGCATTTATTTCTTCCAGCTGGAGAACCTGGGGTCCTTTATTCAGCTGTAGGAACACCTAAAATGAGGGGAGTGAACCCCAAAATGGGTTACTTCAATCGAACCATAGCATAGAATTGTAGAATCATTAAGGTTGAAGAGGCTGATGTGAAACCAGGACAGGGAGAAATGGCTGGAGCCTGCTGTGGTTGGAGCTGTGGAGGGAGGCCCTTGTGGGACTGCAAACACTTCCTGCTCTGGGAACATTTGGTGCACCTTCCTAAAGACTATCTCTCCCCATTCCCAAAACAGCATTTTAGCTTATATTTGGCTCTCATATTCCCAACTTTGCTGCTGTCCTACCGCTGTGAGTATCCCCCCAACTTCAGCAGGAGAGCATTCCCCATGGAACCAACGGTGTGAGTAAAAGCATCATCATTTGGTCATCTGTTAGTTTTATTACCCTACTAAATTATACTGCACTAACCTGTTATTTATGGAGTACTGAGAGCACTAACTGCTGGATATATTGCCTCTGGTTGCTTCATTATCTTTTTAAGATGCAAAGCAAACCATTATGTTTGTTGTATTATCTTCGCCAGACTTTATTGCTTTCAGAGTTGGCAAGAGCTTTGAGTGTGTTACCCCCCGTCTTTGTTAGCCATAATTCTTCAGGTTTTATTTCTAGCCATCTCCTTTTTTAGGGGAAATGTTGCAGAAGTGGAATAGCAGCAATAGTTGTACTTACTAAATCATGAATTTGATCTAAAATATTACGGAAGGAATGTGCTCATTTTTAGCAAAGCCTTTGTCTTTTTTCCCTGTAGTCAGCTTTTCTCTAAAAGCATTTCAGGAAGGAAATACACATTGATAAGAAATTAGATGTGTTTAAACTTTGTTCTGGTTGTCTTTACATGCATCCAGGTGGAAAAGGAAAGAGGCCACGAGATCTAGAGATGACTCAGTTATCCCCAGAATCTGAGGTGAATAGGGAGGTTGAGTTCCTTCTTCTCCATGTAATGGTGAGTGTTTGTGAGTGAAATGAGTCTCTACCTGATGTGTTCAATGTGTTCACCTTCTCAAATTCAACCGTGACTTCTGCTATAAGAGCAAAATTTTGAATTGGTAATAAAGGCAAACAAATTCGTGATGTATTATAGACTCTGCCCATCTCCTCTTTGAAAGACAGGCTTTTATTAACCTCATTTATTCAAGATCTACATGAACTTCTGTGGGTGGCGTTTAAAAACAATGTACTCAAAACTCAAGGTAGCTTTCATCATTGCTAATTGCCTCCCACGGAAGTTCAAGTGGGTTCTGAATTCTGTGAAGAAGTTAAAAGAATGTCTAAAGAGTTCTGGTATTTAAAAAAAAAAAAAAAAAGAAAGATTGACAAGTTGCATTTGTACCTGGAGGGCCTTAATGTTTCTTCATCAGTCACGTAGAATTCTCTCTATTGTGCTTTTCAGAAACAGGGCTTGGTTTTTGGCTGCAAGTGTAAGATTTTTTCATCATCTAAGGCACTTCATAATTCTTTCCTTTCAGAATAGTTTATTAGAATGATGGAAAACAGTCAAACACTTTCCATATTGTGACTCTGAATAGGGAAAAACTATTAATATTTGATGATAATCCTTCTGCAGTAGACCAAACACAATTCTCTGCAAAGTGAAATAAAATGCAGCACGGCTGAGCCTGCAGAGGAAATGCCCAGAACTTGCTATTAAACTGTCTTTATTTTTAATAATTTATTAATTCTGTGATTAACATTCCAAATAACACACCTGGTAAACTGTACTGCTCCATACATCATTTTTGGATGCAAAAAAAATATCCTGTGGCCTTTTTCCTTAAAGTTTCCCCAAACTCTCAGGGCAAAAATCATCAAAACTCCTCAAAGTGGCTGTGGTCTTCAGAGATTACAGACACAAAAAGAATGTGTCAGCTTCCCCCTGAACAAGGCAGGTTTTACAGCCCCTCTACCCAAGCCAGAAGGGCTGTTTGCAGTTGAAACTCAGCACTAAAATTTCCATCAGTGCATTTTGTTTTCTATTGTTGTCCTCAATGGTGATAAGTTCATGGAGAATTGGTTTTATGGCAGAGGGAAATAAAAGGGTGGAGAAAAACAAGCCACCAGACCAGTGTTCTTGCATGTGAAGGTACAATTTTAAGAGCCCTCTTGGTACAGATAGACACGGAATTATGGTTAAGTTAAAGGGAAAAAAAAGCAGCAGAGCATCTAATGGAGGTGCTGTGAGATCTACAATTCTATAAAAAATATCGAGGAGGAGACTGCATTTAATCTTACTTTTTTTTTAATTTGATTTGTGATCATTTTAGGCAAATTAGTGTAGTGTATAAAACCTAAGGTTGTTTCATGATTGCACAGAGAATGCATTAGAAAAGGATTAATAAAAATACACATGATTTTCAGATTTTGTGTCATTTATTAAAAAAAAAAAATTGGCATCTATAATAGTGGAATTTGTGTGATATATATGTGTAGATGTCTAGAGAAAGCACAGCAACCAAATGATTGCTAATTTTGCAATACTGGGAAAATTAAAATCCTCATTTTTAGGAGGAAATCAGTCCGATTTATTAATGCTAAAAGTCAGCACAATGATAGAAACACAGAATGGTTTGTGTTGGAAGGGACCTTAATGCTCATCTCACTCCAACATCCTGCCATGGGCAAAGACCTTCCAACCAGACCAGGTTGCTCCGAGCCCCATCCAACATGTCCTTGAACGTGAAAAAGCCAAATTGTAGGATTTTTCTCCAAACACAACTCCTGGAGGAGTTTACCTGAATTCCACTGCCCTGAATCCAGAGTCATTTGAGTCTCTGAGTGATGCTTCCACATCTCCCCCTCCCGACTTCCCCCCTTGAGGTAATTTCCCCCCTCCCCTGTAATATACACAGCCCTGCTAAGCTCTTAAATAAGAAAGAAGCTGAAGAGCACTAAAAATATTTAAATTGCTGCCTTTCCAGTTTCCCTGGCTGCTTTCTAAGGGGCCTTCAAACACACCTGCACTGCTTCTCCAAGCACATTGTGCTGGCAGCCCTTGCAGACAGATCCCTTTTGCTTCCCAGCTCGTCTCCCTCCCCTGCCTGAGATCAAAATACAGCTGATTTCCAGCAAATAAACAGGCTGCATTCCCTGACAGGCTGTACCCACCAGAGTGATATCATAATGTGTTTCTTCTCCTGCTTTTGTTTCCCAAGTTGTCAATTAGCAGGAGGGAAAGTGTCACTCTCACCACAGGCTTTATTTCTGTGACCAGATATTTTTTTTTTTGGGTGCGTTGTTTGTCAAAGTGTCAGTCGTGTCAGCTTGCTGGGGGTTTTTGTGTCTCTGAAAATATTCTTAAAAGATGTTCTTTCATTATCTGGTGTACATTTAAACCAAGTGCTTTTGAAGTGATGTTGTTAGGCTTTGGAAACTTCTGAAGTTGACAACAATAAAAAAGACTGGGAAGTTGAAATACTTTGGTTTCAACAATAATGTTGGGGGTTTTTTTCCCCTTGTTAAAATATGTGACTTAGAATTTAAAAACAACAACAAAAAAAGGAAAATAAAAAGGAAAAGTTTCCCTAGTTTTCATATTTTTCACAGTACTATGTGTAAAGTTTCCACCCCCCCCTCCTCCTTTTGCAGCTCTTGGTGCTGTTCCCCTGCCTGTGGACTGGGGGATGTGCTTTCCCTGCCACATCTCTCCAGTTGCTCAGGGGCTGGAGGGATTCAGGAATATGAAGTGCCCTCCAGATTTAGGGATAGAGGTGCCAGCAGGATTTTGGTTGGCTGAACCTCCTGATCTTGTATCTTGTGTTGGAGTGAATCCAGAGAGGAGCTGGGGAAGGGGCTGAAGCAGCAGGAGAGGCTGAGGGAGCTGGGGGGGCTCAGCCTGGAGAAAAGGAGGGTCAGGGGAAAACTTCTGGCTCTGCAACTCCCTGACAAGAGCGGGGAGCCCAGGGGACAAGGGACAGGAGGAGAGGAACTGGCCTCAGGTTGCAGCAGGACACGTTTAGATTGGATATCAGGGAAAAATTCGTCATGGAAAGGGTTGTAAAGCATTGGGAGAGGCTGCTCAGGGAAGGGGTGGAGCCACCACCCCTGGAAGTGTTCAGAAAACGTGTGGCACTTGAGGACAAGGGTTAGTGGTGAACGTGGCGGTGCTGCTTGGCTGACACTTAGACTTAGTCTTGTCCAACCCTAACAAATCCACAGTTCTGTATTTTACTGTGGCTGTGCTCTTCCAGCAGGATGGCAATAAAGCCTTTAATTGCCCCTGAAAGTCAAACCTTAATAACCACTGGGTCACCTTTGTCCTGAAGGCTCTTTGCATTCCATGGGTCCTGTTCAAGTTAAATATTTATAGGGTACCTCTGAAGTAAGTAAGGAGTGTGATACCTGCAGCAAAGGGGCTGAGGGATTGAAGGAGCTTTTTCTCACCATGTAAAACATTTCCTGCTGCTGTTTGGCTGCAGCAGGTTGGAAAATTGCTGTGGGTTTGGTGCAGCACAATCATATTTTCAGGTGCAGAATGTTCTCAGTGCTGCCTCTGGTGAGCACCTGAGCAGGGGGTGATGCTCTTATACCCATTCTGCAAGAAGTGCACAGCTGCTGCTTTCTACTTTTGGAGGATATTGAATCCAACTCAGGGTTTTAAGGGTTTTTTTAATATTTAAAAAAAATCAAAAATAGTTTAAAAATATAATACATCAGGCTGTTGGAAACTGAGTATTTATTTTGTCATCATTCTTGAAGATAATTACTAAATATTAGGAATGTATTATTTCAAGCCTTGCAACTGCAGGTGTACTGATTTAGATTTATTTTACTATTAAATTTATATTTCTAGTTTATAAATAAAATTTATGTCATTTTATATACTGATTGTTATGGTTATTTGAAATTATCTCCAGTAAACAAAGGAAAACCTCTTATATCCATCTAACTACACAGATAACAGCAGGAAACTATATGTGTGAATAAAGGGCATGTAGATAAAGCATAAATACTCATAAAAACAAATATGCCCAATCTCTGAGCATGTTAACTTTTAACAGAGCTGCCATAGTATGAAAATATTCTTCACAGAAGAGGGAAACAATATTACAAGATGTTCTATTTTATATATGATTTTTTCAATATAAAAAAAGAAAGCAAAAGAGACCAGTGGGATCTTTTGTCAAGTAACTATTTTCCCTTGACATAACCAGTTCTGCAGAGTATGGAAAGGCATGTCTGTATATGTAAATATTTACCATAACAAACACATTCTCTACAGGTGTATGTATAGATGGGTGTGAAAAACACACCTCCAGCAGCTCAAAATATTTCCTCTCCAGGGTGCTGTTTGTACAGAAGAACAACAATAAAAAGCATGTTTTGATTCATTACCCAATACATAAAGAAACTTTGACTGTTGGAAATGCATAACTTTAAATTTTGACATTTTCAATGCATAGTCATTATTAAAAAAAGCTGGTTTTGGTTTTGTTCCCCCTTTACTTAAAGAAAAAATCATTTCATTTTGACCCATATATGTGTTTCTATTCTCATAAATATGCTTTATGGTATGGTGAAAAATGTATCCCCTCTCTAAGATCTGGTAGCAATAAATACAAAAATCTCTTAGGAATTATGTAGCAATAAGTAGAGAATTCCAGCTTTTGTTCTTCCCTTGTAAGGAAATATTGAATAGGAGGAAAGTATGAATTACTTCTCCAGAGCTCTAATGGAAGACTCAATAAGAAGTGCATTAAAATGCATTATGAGAGGCAAAAAGCCTGACCCAAAATTATTCTTATATGATATTAATGAATGGTTCTATTTTCTGGGCACTGAGTATTTAAATCATTGAATATCTGGAGTTGGAAGGGGCTCATGAAGAAACTGGTAATGCATGGGACACTTCCAGGGACAGCCTGATGGCAACACTCACTGGAAGTTATAAAACACTGGAAGTCATAAAAGCATAAAAATCTGTGAAGAAATATCAAAAACTTAAACTTGTTGGAAGTCTCATCATAACAGGGCATGAGATGCATCCAGGGCATGTTGATCTGAACAAAGTTGTCAACATACAGATGAGAACAAAAACCTTTGAGAAACAGAATAGTCTCTTGCCAGAAAAGGCATGGGAATTCTCTTCTGGTGGAGTTTGTCAGTGTAATTCCAGAGATGGTGTTGTCCCACCTGACATATATCCTGTGGGAAAATTCAGGTCCAAAAAATGTTGAGAAAACGCAGAGATGTTGTTGCTGCTCAGTGTAAGATGTTCTTTTAGCTGGTCTTATTTTGACACCAGGGAAATTTAACTTGCTCACAGCCCTGTCCAACCTGGCCTTGGACACTCCCAGGGCTGGGGCAGCCACAGCTTCCCTGGGCACCCTGTGCCAGGGCCTGCCCACCCTCATAGGGAACAATTCCTTCCCAATATCCCATCTAACCCTGCCCTCTGGCAGTGGGAAGCAATTCCCCCTTGTCCTGTTCCTCCATCCCTTGTCCCCAGTCCCTCTCCAGCTCTCCTGGAGCCCCTTTAGGCACTGGGAGGGGCTCTCAGGTGTCTCTGGAGCCTTCTCTTCTCCAGGGGAACATCCCCAGCTCTTCCAACCTGGCTCCAGAGCAGAGGGGCTCCAGCCCTTGGAACATCTCCTGGGCTTCCTCTGGACTCCACATCCTGCTGAATTTGGAAGCAGCTCTGCAGGTGGGGTCTCAGAAGAGGGCCAGAATCACCTCCCTTCCGACCATGTTGGTTTTGGTATGTGTGTGTTTATATATTCATAATAATTCTAAATTATTTGCAAATTATTTTTTTAATGGAACTACCAAAGCAAAATAAGGTGCCCTGAGAGTTAGATTGTCTCATTAGTTTGAACTATGCAAATGTTTGTTTTCTTGCACAGACATAAAATCCAATGTTATAAATTATTCTAATATGCTGACTGTCTGTGTGCTGTGGTTTATTTTGAGGTTAGTTATCCATGGTCAGAGGATCCAAACTGTACAGTGCCAACATTAAGGAGATGCCCCTTATCCTGCCATGGTAGGGGGTTGGAATGAGATGAGCTTTAAGGACCCTTCCAATCCAAACCCTTCTGTGATTCTGTGATCCACATGCTTGTCCTGTTTGGGGATTCACAGAGCTGGGGAAAAAAAATCCTCGAACAGCCTATTTTTCACCTTAAAGAATAAAGAAGAAAAAATTGATGTATTTCTCAAGTTCCTTGATACAACACAGGGACACAGCCTGGGTCACTTAACCAGAAGTTATGTGCTAAAAATGAGCCTGGCTAAATCATGTTCACCAGCTTCTCTGCAGGGCTGAAAATCACTGGGGCACACAAAATATTCCAACTATGGATGTTTCCATACCTGCAACTCACCTTTCCTCATGCTCTCCTGGGGTTTTACAGTTGTACAGGCAGGTTTTTCTCACTCAAATGTCACCCAGCGCTGCCACACTGCGGAAATGTCAGTGGATCTCAGTCACATGTTAAGCACACTATAAAATATTGCCTGAGCACAGAGGTGTTGCCCCAGCAGCCTTTTGAGTTTTTGATACACCACAGGACCAGTAAAAAGTTGCTCAAAAAAAAAAGGATTCAATTGAACTTTACAGTCCCAGACTCTCCTGAGTCTCTCCCCCCTTACCCTCTCAGCAGTATTATTTATCATGTATTTTTAGTTTCAATATGATGATCCTTCTTTCTGGTCATCTTGGTAATGTCCTTTGGTTTCAAAGAGAGTTTCATTTCAGACTATTTTATTAAAACCATTTCTTTTTGCTTTATTCTCTTGGTGTTGCCATGCAGGACATGCTGAGATGAAAAGAGGCTGCAAGAAGCTGAGCAGCCTCAGGAACCCTGCCAGAGGAACCAGCACAGAATTCCTTGATGGAAAACACCCTCACCCTGACACCAGCTCTCAATTGGGTTCATTCATGGCACGGTTTCCTTGTGAACTTGGTATTTAATGGATGGAAAATCAGCTTAATTTATGGAGAAAAAGTTTTTGGAATAACCAGACTGTTGAGTTATTCCAGCAGCAGAACTTCCACTCCATGCTCCTGCTGCAAAGTTTGGAAATTTTGATGTTAAATTCTGTGTGTTAGTGTTGCTGGGATGAAGAAATGCACAGGAAATAAATAAAATAATAAAATAAATAAAATAAGTAATAAAATAAAATAGATTTCCTTGGACGCATTTTAGAGACTGATGCATGTCCATATAAGTGGGGGAAAAGGAGGATATGCACAGGGAAAATTGTAGTATCCAGCTATAATTAGTGTGCCATCTGAAATTAAGTATTTAGCCTTTCCTGTGATAAATTCAATGTCAAAATACACCCTGAAACAGGACTCAGCAGCCTCATTTCATGTCATTTCATCCTTCCAAGCTATCTTGTCCTTATGTGCAACTCCACCTTCTGGTTTCCTGAGACCACTCACAACGTGAAGGGTTCATGAGTAATTTTATAATCAGCTTTGTATTTATTTCTAGATGTCACTGGGCAAAAAAATATTTACTTTCCATTTGGGATATGATAGTGAAAGAAGTGTGATGAAAGGATATTTCCAAAGAAAAAGGAAAAAAACCACCTTTTCAGCAAGCCTGCAAGTGCCATAGATATTATAAACCATTGAGATCTGGATAATTTGAAACTCTTTGGGGTAAAGGGGATTGATAAGAGTTGACCTGTCTGTGCACTGTGGATACAGAAATTCACCTGTCCCTTCTGAATTCATTTGCAAACAAATATGAGTAAGGAAGATTGTTACCTGCATCTCTCCTAATCAACAAATCATTTAGTGCAAGCACTTGAAATAAGGTAATTAATAGTTTAGATCATTCTGAGTTACATACTGCTGGGTTTTTTTTCTTTTAGATTAGGAAAATTTGGACCATGCTACAATTTTTAACATGCTCATTTTTTTTATTTATTGTGAGGTCTTTTTAATTATTACTGTTTGTGTAACCACATGTTCTTTTGAGATATGCAATTAATTTGGGAGAATTTGATGATATATTTTGCATATATATTTGAAATGTAACATCAAAAGGCTTAATAAAAGTGCTAGACGTGGACAGTTTAGGGTTGGCACCTACATCAAAGGTGAGGTGACAGTGACACAGGATCTCTGAGTCACTGGGGTTGGAAAAGACCTCTGAGATAATCCAGTCCAGCCTTGGACTGATCAGCTCGATCAGAGCACTGAGTGCCACGTCCAGTCGTTCCCTGAACACCTCCAGGGGTGGGACTCCACCACCTTCCTGGGCAGCTTTTCGAGTTCCTGACAACCCTTTCCAGAAGGAAATTCCTCCTTGTGTGCAAGCTAAACCTGCCCTGATACAACGAGCTGTGTGTTGCCTCAGCAGGTCAGTTCAAGCTTCTTAAGAGCTGTTTCCCCCCCTTTCTGTAACAACCAGCCAGTGCTGTAGGAGAAACCCAACCCCTGTCCAGCCTCTGGCCAAGGGGCTGAATTCTGGTGGGGTTTGATCCCTGGCTTACCTTCCTCTTCCACTCTCCCAAAAAGAGCAGGCTGAGCAAAGTCCTTCACAGCCAAGTTGACTCTTCAGGCATAATCTGGAATATCAATATTAGATTCAGGTTTTATAACTGTATTTTTCAATACTTAATTAATTTAAAACTTTGCAAACATCCTACAGTATTATGCCCCAGATCTCTACATTAAAAAACAAAAGAACAAACAAAGTGGCTGAAGCCATCCCTGTGAAAAGAAATAAAAGTTATTTCACCAAAGAGAATTCTATTTTGATTTCTAAGGCGCTGTTACGCAAGAGTTTCGGGAGAAATGGGACGAGGATAACAAGGAGGGGGTCGTTATCCAAGAGTTCAAAGGTAGGCAGTTGATCAAAGGTTAAATACAAGAAAAGGAATTATTCCATTCAAGTTAAATATAGGACTTTGTAACCTAAATAGATGCTTAGCTTCAATTAAAACTCTTGGNAAAAAAAAAGGATTCAATTGAACTTTACAGTCCCAGACTCTCCTGAGTCTCTCCCCCCTTACCCTCTCAGCAGTATTATTTATCATGTATTTTTAGTTTCAATATGATGATCCTTCTTTCTGGTCATCTTGGTAATGTCCTTTGGTTTCAAAGAGAGTTTCATTTCAGACTATTTTATTAAAACCATTTCTTTTTGCTTTATTCTCTTGGTGTTGCCATGCAGGACATGCTGAGATGAAAAGAGGCTGCAAGAAGCTGAGCAGCCTCAGGAACCCTGCCAGAGGAACCAGCACAGAATTCCTTGATGGAAAACACCCTCACCCTGACACCAGCTCTCAATTGGGTTCATTCATGGCACGGTTTCCTTGTGAACTTGGTATTTAATGGATGGAAAATCAGCTTAATTTATGGAGAAAAAGTTTTTGGAATAACCAGACTGTTGAGTTATTCCAGCAGCAGAACTTCCACTCCATGCTCCTGCTGCAAAGTTTGGAAATTTTGATGTTAAATTCTGTGTGTTAGTGTTGCTGGGATGAAGAAATGCACAGGAAATAAATAAAATAATAAAATAAATAAAATAAGTAATAAANTTTCAGCAAGCCTGCAAGTGCCATAGATATTATAAACCATTGAGATCTGGATAATTTGAAACTCTTTGGGGTAAAGGGGATTGATAAGAGTTGACCTGTCTGTGCGCTGTGGATACAGAAATTCACCTGTCCCTTCTGAATTCATTTGCAAACAAATATGAGTAAGGAAGATTGTTACCTGCATCTCTCCTAATCAACAAATCATTTAGTGCAAGCACTTGAAATAAGGTAATTAATAGTTTAGATCATTCTGAGTTACATACTGCTGGGTTTTTTTTCTTTTAGATTAGGAAAATTTGGACCATGCTACAATTTTTAACATGCTCATTTTTTTTATTTATTGTGAGGTCTTTTTAATTATTACTGTTTGTGTAACCACATGTTCTTTTGAGATATGCAATTAATTTGGGAGAATTTGATGATATATTTTGCATATATATTTGAAATGTAACATCAAAAGGCTTAATAAAAGTGCTAGATGTGGACAGTTTAGGGTTGGCACCTACATCAAAGGTGAGGTGACAGTGACACAGGATCTCTGAGTCACTGGGGTTGGAAAAGACCTCTGAGATAATCCAGTCCAGCCTTGGACTGATCAGCTCGATCAGAGCACTGAGTGCCACGTCCAGTCGTTCCCTGAACACCTCCAGGGGTGGGACTCCACCACCTTCCTGGGCAGCTTTTCGAGTTCCTGACAACCCTTTCCAGAAGGAAATTCCTCCTTGTGTGCAAGCTAAACCTGCCCTGATACAACGAGCTGTGTGTTGCCTCAGCAGGTCAGTTCAAGCTTCTTAAGAGCTGTTTCCCCCGCTTTCTGTAACAACCAGCCAGTGCTGTAGGAGAAACCCAACCCCTGTCCAGCCTCTGGCCAAGGGGCTGAATTCTGGTGGGGTTTGATCCCTGGCTTACCTTCCTCTTCCACTCTCCCAAAAAGAGCAGGCTGAGCAAAGTCCTTCACAGCCAAGTTGACTCTTCAGGCATAATCTGGAATATCAATATTAGATTCAGGTTTTATAACTGTATTTTTCAATACTTAATTAATTTAAAACTGTGCAAACATCCTACAGTATTATGCCCCAGATCTCTACATTAAAAAACAAAAGAACAAACAAAGTGGCTGAAGCCATCCCTGTGAAAAGAAATAAAAGTTATTTCACCAAAGAGAATTCTATTTTGATTTCTAAGGCGCTGTTACGCAAGAGTTTCGGGAGAAATGGGACGAGGATAACAAGGAGGGGGTCGTTATCCAAGAGTTCAAAGGTAGGCAGTTGATCAAAGGTTAAATACAAGAAAAGGAATTATTCCATTCAAGTTAAATATAGGACTTTGTAACCTAAATAGATGCTTAGCTTCAATTAAAACTCTTGGAAAAGGCTTTTGTGCCGGGGGGGAAGTTCTCAAAGTCAGGCAAACTTTGTTTTTATTGCTTGAAAGGATCTATGGGAAGAGAGTGAAGGATGGGATATCTCAATTTTCATTCCAAAATGTTTCTAGTTACAAAGGTATAGGGCAGAACTGATTAGATCCAGCTCAAATTGCAGCGCGCAGAGGTGGCATGAAAATATTTCAGCTTCTAAAGTTGGAGATGGAACAGGCAGAGCCTGTAAAAGTGTTTTCCCATGCCCTGAACTGAGGCAAAGGCTGGCAGGGAAAATGAGGAAAGGAGTAGCTGAGGGGAAGAGGAGTTCAACTGGGAGAGGGATTTCATTAGGGGAGTCAGATGGAAACTTGTAGAGGAAGCAGAAGCTGCCTGCATGAAAAATGAAACGCTCTTTCCAAGCATCACTGGCTGCTGCACCGGGAAATGGATATGGAATGTTAGCCCGGATTAATTGAGAGCTTCGATATGCAGAGCTGGAAGTTCTGTTTTCTGTCATTGTTTAACATGAGGGGAATGTATGAGGATGGTGTGAATCAAATAGGGCACAACAGAGGGGAGAGAGGAGACTTTGGGGCTGTTATTGTAAATGAATGTCCAGGGTCATGCCATCTTTTCAGAGGACACAAAGTGTCCTTACAGAGAACATTTAATAAATATATCTCTGATGCTGTAAATACTAGTGAGAACTGCTGGTTAGTTTCTCATTAATCTGCTAAAAATAATGACCAGTAGAATTAAATATATTAGTGAAACCAATAACAAATGGTTGGACTTGAAGAAGAGCCCAACACTCTCCAGGTTTCCATCTGCTGCCTTTGTTACTCTCCAGTACCTTCATATCCATGAGAAAAGAACACAAACCATCAAAGTACTCTAATTTTTAGGCAGCAACTCCTTTTGATTCAAATAATCAGTACTCCTTAGTCCTAGATTTCTATCCAAATTTAATACCAGGTACCAAGGCTGGGTTGGACAGGTTTTGTAGCAACCTGGTGCAGTGTAAGGTGTCGCAGCCCATGGCAAGGGATGGGATGAGATGAGCTTTAAGATCCCTCCCAACCCAAACCATTCTGGGACTCTATTAAAACCAGATATAAGAGTTTTTTTCTATCCATGCATCCAGGGAATCAGAAGGCTCAACTCCTGGACACCCCTGAGTTAATTCCAGCTCCTATGGGTGTGTCCTGAGGAGATGGTTTGGATATTCAGATCCACGTAGATGTTGAATATTTTCTCTGTTGCACAGCAGATCCTTCCAGGTCTTCCCATGATGTCAAAGAAAGCCATGGAGGGACTCCTCCAGGTCAGACTCTTTACACCTCCATCCTCATGGTATTTTCAAGAGTCAGTTAATGGCCAATAATGTTTTCAACAGATACTTTTTGCCCATCCTGCTTGAATGTCACTTTTATTTGCCTTCTCTGCTCAATGCAAATTGCTTCCATTTTAAAAAAGAGCTGGAATATATCAGTATCAGCTGCTTTATGGACTGACCCTGAATATAGGGGAGTAAATGGTGCACTATATCCACCTGAAAGAGCTCATGAGATTATTAAAAGGGACGCACTGGTCAGAGAGCATTTCTAAATTGCTTATTCCATAATTATTATAATGTGCATAATTCCTCATATGCATTAAACATTCAACTGAAATGACTCTGAATGTGAAAGCAACCATATAATAAGATAACCCCCCCCTTATTTTACATAATAGAATTTAAAATATTAATAAGGTAAATATATATAATGTGTTTAAGCGTGTACACTTCTACATGCACTTCTGAATTATATATAGATAGCATATACCAAATGTGTATTTAAACACTTAAACTTTCTGCATAGGCTAATTTGAAGTGTATTGCATCGGATTAAATTTTAACATTTCAGTTGCAAAAATTTATATTGCAATATATTTGTATTACTAATAACAGTGAAAACATCATCAAGCTTCGCTTACTCCTCAGGACCATATGAGATTAGTGCTTTCAGGAAATTGAAAAAGGAACTTCCAAACTCTTCATTACTCATCAAAAAATGTCCTGATTTAGCTAAAGAAAAGTTTTGTGTCTTTTTTTTTTTTTTTTTTAAAAAAAGTAGAATTACAATTTTAGTCTTGGTGACTGTTACTGGAGTTGGGAAAAGAGGAAAGGGAAGAGGAACAAAGGGGAAGGGGAGACAGGCTCCTAATCCTGAAGGGAAGATGAAGCTCCTCATGCTGAAGACATCTGAAGCCTTCCCCCCTCCCTGTGCCACCCCAATAGTGACACCACCACTCGCTTGTCACGGCCCAGTCCGCAGTCCCGCCCTGTTGCCAGATGTTGCCATCCAGCTGCTACTTCCAGGCTCCAAGGAAAAACCCAATTAACTGCACATGTGTGGCAGCTTCATTAAAACAAGCACAGCCAAGTGTGACACGGTTTTATCTTGTACATTAGTGGAACTGCAATTTCGGGGCCATCAATGTCTCTTTAACAATACAATATCTGCTCCTGTTCAACACAGATGCTCCACCCCATCCAATCACTCCTACAAGCTGCACCCAAGAGGAGCCCTTCGGAGTAAATGCATAACTTGGAAAGCCTTTGGAGTGACACTGAAGGCAAATGTGAGCTGATTCTTCATTTCCTGCTCACACCAATTAGTGGTGGTTTTCCTCTAAGCTGGCATAAGTGGGCACTTCTCTTCAGCAGTGAAAGAGCTGCTGTCAAGCTGCAGCAGTTCCATGGAGGAAGATCCAAGCTAAGGGAGGAGATCTGGAAGTGAACAGCTCACTGCTGTTACCTTTCAGCCACAACATGAGACAGGAGCAAGGGCAGTTACAGAGCAGCAGCATCCAAAAGGCAAGAAGTGGGAGCATCCTGACTTCTTTTTAATCCATAAACCCCAGAAATATTTATAAAGTCAACTGTTGTAGCTATAAAAAAAAACTATTGCTGAAAGCTGTAGTTTGTGTCACCTTCTCATATAGAAGTGATATCAGGAATTAACCCTGGAGCTGGAGACCTGGATCCTGACACAAAAACAACCTGGAATCACCGGTGTTTTATTACTTTTTCCAGAGGGTTTGAGTCTGAATGTGTTTAAGATTAATACAGGACACTCTGCAAACATCCTGCAGCTACTCACCTGGTAAGGGTGTGATTTAGAGCTGCCAACTCCAGAGTGCTCACCCCGGTGTGGTTGTTAGAAAGAAAACTCCCAGATATTTCCAGGCCTTTCCTCCATGTGTTGTATCATTGAAGGATTTTTTGGATCCTTCCGCTTTCCAACAGTGAGAAAGGTAATTAGACTGGAATACTACACATTGCTACAGCCACAGAATCATTGAGGTTGCAAATGACCTCCAAGATCTTTGAGTCTAAACTACAGAATCACATAAAATCTGAAGATAAAAGAGCAGGAGACTGCAGAGAGGTCCAGTAGTCCTGATATTCAAGAAATAGGAAGGAAAAGGAGGGAAATTAAATCCCGGTTTTGCAGTTTTTCTGTTTTCCCTCTCTTTCATACCAAAAGAAGAGCTTTCTGAGCAGAGGATGCCAAGTGTCACCCCAAAATCCATCCTGGCCTCGAAGGGATCTGCACAACCCCCATTAGCAGCTGCTCTACATGGCCAAGGTACCCAAAGCCTTTCCATGTTGAAACTGGAGCACCTGGAGTGCCAAATCTTTAGGGATCCACCTATAATTTGGGTACTGAGCTGTTTTACCACCAAACTTTAAAGCAAAAAGGAATCTTTTAAGTGAATGTTAAGCACAGTCACTGGAAATTCCCACTGCCTCTGAGAGCAGTTTCTTCCCATCAAATTTAATTGTGAACATGCTTTACCAGCCTCTTTACATCATCTGCTGCACTCTTGGGATAAAAGAATCTTTAACATGAATTACTATTATAGTAAACACACGACAGTGTTTCCTTCAGCGAAATAACACTCAGAGACAAACATTCATTAGTTAACCTTGAAAATTCAGCTTTAATTTTACAGCTCCAGGACAAAATGCTAAGAAACCAAAATATCTGACTAAAATCATACAAAACCCCACAACTTCAAATGACTTTTGCAAATGTCTCAGTATTTTTATAGATCAACAACTTGAAACATTGTTTCATGCTAAATCAGGCATCTGAAAACACTTGGGTTTATTTTATCTGGCCTTAAATGTTTTTCCCTAGTAGTGACTTGCATCGGTAAAATTAAAAATAAATATTATGACCCCAAATCCATGCAGGTAACATCAACTGCTTATTGCTTACAAAATTTGAGATTCATGATAACAGTCACAGTTGTACTCTGAGAAAACACAGAGTTTTACCTTCAGTTCTCAGTTTTGAAAGACAAGTTTCTCTGAAGAGCAACAGTGTTTAAAATAGAGATTTTGCTTCCCAGGGAGACCTTGTGCTCAGCCCTCAACAACACGGCCACGTGACTGCTTTATACACACAATACCTCAAGATGAACACATTGTACTGGTGTGTTTTCAGAGTAAAAAGTATTGTAAGATGAAAAAAAAAAAAAAGAAAAAAAAGAAAAAATTGCACTTTGAAAATTGAAAAACTGAAAGATTGTTTTAAAACTACGAGAAAAGCCAGTGGTGTGGCCGATGCTGTTTTCAGGCATTTCAGCTCCATTTCAGGGTGTAGTTCTCGCCTAATTGCAGCTGAAGGCCAGTGATTGTCAGGAGCTGTGAATAAAACAGAGAAATGGACAATTAGTAACCCTGCCCTGCAGATCCACAGCGTTTTGTGTTCCACAGAGGTACTACTGCTCATTTGCAACTACAACCATTTATTCCTCTTCCTTTGCTGTTCTGTTTGTATCACTATAAACATAATTTAACCAGCACGGAACTGGGAGTCTGACCACGCTGCTCTGATCCCTTCCTTCATTCAGAGGATCTTTTAGAACTGAGGTTCCTTTTATTTTTAATATAAAGGAATTTTTAAAAGGCAGCAAAACTTGGAATGAGCTGCAATTCAACTGTGCATATGATTTTTTTCCCATCCATTAGTCAACAGCAGAAGGAAACACTTCCTTTT
>VXBX01002496.1:596379-607961 GCA_013400415.1 Scytalopus superciliaris | reverse complement strand
AAAAAAATATATCAACAGAGCAAGACAAAGCCAAGGATATTTCTCCAATGAACTAGAACATTTTTTTTTTTATTATTTATTCTTAAACATGGAACACTAAAACCAGCAGGAATCACTGTCACCCCTAAGAGGGGAACTAAGAGGAGAGAAGCTCAGGGAAATACCATACAAATATTTAATGCAAAGTGTCCCAAAGGGGTGACACATCCCAGGGGACAGAATTTATTAGCCCGCTTTTCCACAGGGCAGCACTCTGGCCTTGCAAGAACAGACCAAGCACTAATGACTGATGTCAGGGAGCACTTCCAATCTTTATTAACTGTATGGAACAATAACCTGGCAAATTGGTTAAGACTGGAAGCAACATGATAACCCTGAATCTGCATCTTTAAGGCTTTAAAAAGCCTATCCAAAGGTGTGGCGCTGCAAGATAAAGCACAGGGGGTTTGAAAAGGAGACTTTAATCCATTAGATATATTCCATATAAATAGCTCTGCTCTCCTAGACCTGAAGCTTTAACAGGAATAGAAGTGCTGTTTCCTTTTTTATTTCCCCAGTTATCTTGTTTTACAGCTTTCTACACTCCAGTCCTTAGCCAGCACAGACCTACACTGAGGCAATTATTTGCCTTTACTTTTAACAGAAATACAATATCTGATGGTGGCAAATGTGCAGAGCACAGAAATTTCTGAGTCGTCCTCCAGCATCTTATTACACTGCTCCATTTTCTCATCTGTTGGGTAATTATGGGCAATTAGGGCTGAGAGAACCAAGGTCATTTTGGCTCCTTTCGGTGTGTTTGCCATAAAAGCTCTCTTTCAGTCTAACTCAGAATGGCACAGGGGGGAAAATCTGTAGGAGTTTGACTGAGTTGAAGTCAAGTTAGAAGAGGATTCTTTCCAGTGGTCCCAATCCCAGAGCAGCCCCTCTGTAGGTATAAACCCCCCGAGGTGAGGGGCAGGTTGACAGCAAAGCAAATATATAAATATTGACAATTTTTATTAGATAGAGAGCTAAATGTGTTCTTTTCTCATCCATTTTATTGGAATGCAGGGGGGTTTTTTTGAGCCAGGCCACCCTGTGCGTTGCTCTGGCTGGTCTTTGCATGTGTTGCAGAGGCCCAGCTGTCAACAACCAATAAAAAATTACATCTCACCCTTGTTCCTTTTCCGTTGTGATTCCTGGAATATGGATAAAATGCACCCAGCTGCATCCAGCGAAGGCACAGCTCATACTCCGAGTCTTGGAAGAAGCCACAGATATCAGCTCCTGTCTGAAATATTTAGATGATCTCATTGGAATACTACAATATCATGTACAGCATCAGGTTAATTGAATATAAGTTAACTTGTGAACTTACATATGATATTCCAAAGAGGCTGAAGTCCATCATCCCTGAAAAGGAAAATAAAACAACATTACTGGCTGGGATTTTTTCCCTCCTTTGGTGTGCTAATGGGTACATAGATAATAGCTATTGTAATGTTGAATGAGAAGAGAAAACAAATACACCTCCCATGATTTCTCTAATGTGTTCATGTTTTGCTGCTGCAGAAAGAGATGGGAGGTGGTTGGGTAGGAGCAAACAAAAAAATGAGTGGGAACACACAGGGCATAAAAGTGGTGGTGCCAAGGGTAGAAAAGAGCTCCCAGCACCTGGGGCAAAAGGAAGAAATAAGAAGTAAAAAAGGAACAGACCACAAATTCTAATACCTGAACTAAAGGGCTTTTTCAGCCAAAATCACATGAACACTAAAGGCAAGTAGGAGAAGGAGAAGCCAGGCCAGGTTAGACAGGGCTCAGAGCAAGCAGGGATAGTGGAAGGTGTGATGACTGAGGTCCCTTCCAACCCAAACCATTCTGGTTCAGTGATTCCATGAGCACAAATGTTTTCCCCCCACGTACCAATGACAGATTTGGTGAGCTGATCCCAGGCTGCTGTGTTATCCCCCAGCCAGTGCCCTGCCCACTTGCCACTGCTGGGATATGTGGAACGAGTGACCACGATCCCACGCTCCTTGGTAGCATTCTGCAAAGCTCTGCATTGAAAACAGACAAAGAAACGAGTTACATGAGAAATATTGCATGGGGATTTATTACATAGAAGCCTCTGGAAAGAAATATATGGGGTTATCTTATCATAGTGAGGGGCTGCACTGTGCACATCCAACCCGTAGGAGCTTTTTATGGCAATTCACTGAGACTCACACGTAACTTCAGCAGTTTTGGCCAACCTGTAACTTCAAAGAGACCTGATGGTAAAAAAAAAAAGGGGTTAAAATACAGTTTTCCAGCTCAGGCCAGCTTACATGTGGGAAAGTATGAATGAACATTTTCCAAGGGCTCCACAATGTGTTCCAGGGCACATCATTCCTTTCTAAAAGTACCTGAAAACTTGCAGCAACAGTTGAAAATAATTTAGCAAAAATCACAGCAGAAGGATCATAAGAATTAAAAAAAAACCCAAAAAAAACCAAACAAAAAAACCCAAACCAACCAACCAACCAAACAAAACAAATAAAACCCCAAACCAAACCAAACAAACAAAAAAAAGCCAAACAACCAAAAAACCCCATGGATTGGTTTAGAAGCAAACATATCAACCTAGTTGTTTTCTGCCAAACCACAATACTAGTCAGAGTTGCCCTGTCTCCAGTGTGAGAGCTCACCCCCATTGCCTAAACAGCTACTTCAACAAGGCACTATTTACTTATTTTTCTATAGGATTTGCAGCTTTAGTGACACTGTAATTACAGCAAAGATACACAAGTCACTTAAATTACCACAGCAATTAAATGAGACTAATGTGCCACAATTATTTCTTCGAAGTAAGTTTCCTAGGATCTTTTTTCCTTTGTAACATACTATCCAACATTTCCAGCCTCTGCTTGGTTTCCCTGTATCAATAATGCTTTGAAAATGACAGCTAAAATTTCAAATGTAACAACAGGGTATGGCACAAAAAGAACTCCTCAAGGATGAGCACAACCTGAGTGTTCTGCCTACCTGAGGCTCAGTCCTGGAGCTCCTGGCTCCATCCATGAGCAATAATTATTCAGAGCCTTAATTTACCTCCAATCAGTTCCTGGTATCCACTAATAAGGGCTCTGGATATGCAAGAACCTCATTACAAAAGAACAGCATTAAGGCAAGATCCAGAATTTTCTCTGTGTAACAGATGGAGAACAGAAATGACACCAAGTTACATTAAAAAAATGTTCACTTTTAAGTCAGTGTTTTGTGAGTTTTGTGTGCAATAGTTTGGACAGTTTAGTATTAGAATAAAATATTATTACAACATTTCTTCAGTTTCACAACTACTCCTTCAGTTACTACCAAAGAATAAATTGCAGACTGAAATATATATATATATATGTATCTATGTATATATTTTGCAGATAACATTCACAATAAATTTCCAGTGTGAGAATATCTGCATGAGCTGTCTAATTTATTGCAGTGATTTCTGTTACGGTGCTTCTCAAAAGAGAAGGAAATATTTCACTACATTTCAGTTCACACTTACACAGAAATGATGGCAACATTCCTCTTACTAGCAAGTTATTGCCTGCTCCTTTGGCCTTGCACAGCAAGGCTTTGGTAACAGGGGAACCACAGAGGGTGGCTTTAGGGAGAAACTTCCCAGAGCTTCCCTGTGTCTGACAGAGCCAATGCCAGATGGATCCAAGACGGATCCACCACTGGCCAAGCCCATCAGCAACACTGACAGTACTGAGATAACAGGTATGAGGGGAGGGGAAACATTGCTCCCAGCAGCAACTGGAGCTGGAGAGACAAGTGAGAACATGTGGGAACACCAGCCCTGCAGACCCCAAGGGCAGAGAAGGAGAGGCAGGAGCTGCTCCAGGTTCTGGAGCTGAGATTCCCCTGAGATCCCATGGTGAAGCCACTGTGGCCCTCAGCCCGTGTGGGAGCAGAGATCCACCTGAAGCCCATGGAGGACCCCACGCCAAAGTAGGAGGATGCACAAAGAAGGTTGTGATCCCATGGGATGCCTGCACTGGAGCAGGGTCCTGGCAGGAACCTGTGAGCCCATGGAAAGAGAAACACACGCTGGAGCAGAGGAAGAGAGGGAAGAGTCCTCCTGCTAAGGAGGAAGGAGTAGCAGAGACAACATGGGATGAACTGACTGCAATCCCTGTTCCCTGTTCTCCTCCTGCTCTGGTGGGGAGGAGGTAGAGAAAACAGGAAATGAATTGTGCCTGGGGAGAAGTGAGGACTGGCAAGAATTAAGATTTGATTTTAAGTGTCCTTATGCTCTCTGATTGGATTGGTTATAAATTAAATTCCACAATCAGTTGTTTTGCCCATGACAGTAACTGGTGCGTGATCTCTCCCTGTCCTTATCTCAATCCACGAGCCTTTCTTTATACTTTCTCCACTCTTTCCAGAGAGATGGATCATCCAGTGATGGAGCTTTGGGGGGCATCTGGAGCCCAGCCAGGGCTCAACCCACCCCACCCTTGCAATTCCCAAACCCCCTGTGACTGGGCTGACAGCAGAGGGATCAGACATTCCTTCCTGTCCTGTCAGCAATTTCACTCCTGCCCTGACTGGCAGCGCTGCACTGGCCCCCTGCCGAACACAACATCCGCTCCAAAATTTAAGCAGCCTTCATATTTTCTTTCTTTATGGTAATATCAAAGTTACCAAGGGCTTTAAGGTCGTTTAGACTTACACAGAAACACTGTTCCATGCTTACTTCTTGAATTGTAAATGAAACAGCATAGATGCATTATCATTAGATCAGACCTTATCTAAAGCAGGCTGGGAGACTATTCAGAGGACATTTGCCTTGAAACTGGGAAATAAATGCTTAAAAGTAAAGATTTATGCACACAGTTTGCATTTTAAAAGTCACCGTTCCCTCTTTTCACTTGTACTTGATTTGTTTTAAGTAGAGAACACCAAGCCCTTCTTAAATTAACAGCACTGAGAAACAATCTTCATTTTCTCTTACTGGATGTAAAGTGTAAGGGGAAACCAGTACCAAAGCCAGGAATTAACCAGGCAATCCCAGCAAAGCCTAGAAACAATAAGTACATTATATTTCAATTACAGTGATTATGTGAGACTCTCACTGAGCAATTACAGCTCCCAAAAGCTGATCAAAACCCTGTTCTGTGCTTTGCCCTGTCAATGAACACCTGAGTTTCTGCATCTCCTGCTCTACTTTGCAGTGCAGAGCATCACGCTGGGGGCCCTCAGGGGCTGTCCCATAACACACACCTCTGCTGGAAAGTAACCTGTTGTCTTGGAATGCGTTGGGGCAGAAAAACACTTGATGGTGAGTAATTGCATCTTAACTAAAGCATCTGAGCAATAGCTCTGGGGCCACCTTATTCTGTAAAGCAGGTCAGCACTGAAGCTTGTCCAACAAGACAGGGATGAAGCCTCAGAAAGGGTACACCAAGAATTCCTCCCCAGCTCAGTGCCAAATAAGCTTCTTTAGCACCAGACTTGGGTGAATTGTCTTTAAATTGTACTTTGTAAATTGTGTCTGCTCAGGGTCAGTGATTTTAAAGCTGCTAAACTCAAAGACTTTGCCAGTTTGTCCCAAGACAGCCAGGAATGCAGCAGCACCTCTGAGTAGGTGAGGGTTTTTCCCTCTCCCTGGCTCTTAGTGCAGAAGGGATTTATTGCAGTGGAAGTGGGGAAGCAGAGCTGCAGCTCAGACCTGCACAGACCCACCTCACCTTCTCCTGCAGCTCAGGCTCCCCCACCCTGCCTGCACCACAGGGGCGATCCCTGCGCTGAGCTGTGACCTGAGTGGAACAACACCAACTTCTGATTGAAGAATCAAAGATATCACAATGCAAAGCTCTCTCAGGCATCTTAAATAAAACTGATGAAAGTGTTTCCTATGGGAATGTTGATACAACATTAATTTGTAACATGCTCTGGCGACAGCAGGAAATAAGCAAACTTCACTTACTCGAGGGTAGGTTTTGTTTGTGACCATCCATAAAGATTGTGGACATCGTAGTGTCTGACTGGGGTCCCATCTGGAAGATACTGCTGACCTTCCATGCATGGAGATTTGAATGCTAATCCCTCTGACCGGGATCCCAAATCTTGGGGAAAAGGAAGAAAAATATTTATCATTTATTAATGATAAGCATGCAATAATAATTTAATTTTTCTTGCTTTTCATTATCTTTGGCATTCAGTCTCTATCAGGTCATTTATCTATTTCTAGTTATAAAAATGGCACTTCCAAAATGGACTATTTCCAATATTCCAATGTAGGCATCTGGGTCTGTACACATTTTAAAAGTGCAGTTATAGATGCTCTTACTAAAGAAGCTCAGAGTGAACAGAGTACATCAAAAAATACTTCAAATCATAACATCCATATAAACAGAAAAATGGGTTTGGTGGGGGTGTGGTCTGTCTGAATATTAATTTCCTGAAAATTCCTGAGAAACTATTCATAAAACTGAAATACAACAGCAAGCAACAAGAGTATGCTAATAAACCATTAATAAATAATTCCTAATTAGTACTACTTTACACCAGTACTTCAGTAAAGCCAAGCTAAGAAAGCAAAGCACTTCAAGCATTTGACTGCACAGATAAATAGTAATTAGAGAAGACACATGGATATTTTCTAAATTTTTAATTAATTGCATTATTCATCTGAGAAAACTGCAAACCAGAGAGCTACATTCTCTGCTGTGCCTCCAGCAAAGCACTCAGATATTAAATAGGTATCAAAATCCATATTCAGGCAAGGAGCTGAAAATAACTATTTTTGAGAAGTGCCACACAGTTGCTGTTCCCACTGAAAGAGCTGGGGTTGGAGTGTACCCCTAATCCCACAAATGAAGGGTCATGGTCACTTAGGGGCTGTGGGTTTCTATTCCAATCTTTATTTAGGCTTTTATACCCCATATACGAGATAAGAAATTATGTCATAACCAGAAGGACCTAAAACTGCTCTAAGGAGGGATCAGACTTACGAGGCATATAGGGGGGATTATTGAGGAGGTCATCTCTGCAGCCATCGACAGCCCCCTTCAGAAAAGATGCTGGTTCATTCATGTCCTAAAAACAAAGAGCAAAACCCCATTGAATTTGTTCCAAGCCTAAAGAACACATTACACTGAATTACAAGCAAGCAGCATTGCAGAATTCCTCTGGAGACCCTGCAGCTGCAGTTTTAGTCTGATGTTTCATGTTCCACAAAGGGGGATGATAGGAAGGCTGAAGAGGGACTTCCCACAAGGGCGTGGAGTGACAGGACAAGGGGAATGGCCTTAAAATGAAAGAGGCAGGGCTGGATTAGATATTGGGAAGAAATTCTGGCCTGTGAGGGTGGGCAGGCCCTGGCACAGGGTGCCCAGAGAAGCTGTGGCTGCCCCAGCCCTGGGAGTGTCCAAGGCCAGGCTGGACAGGGCTTGGAGCAACCTGGGCTGCTGGGAGGTGTCCCTGCCCATGGCAGGGGTGGAACAGGATAAAGTCCCTTCCAACCCAAACCATTCTGTGATTCTGTGTCTACCTCTATAATAATTAAGGTTGGAAAAGATCTACAAGATCATCAAGTCAAACCTTTACTTAATGGGCATTTACTCCAGATACCTCTGAGGTGCACCAGCAGTGCAGACCCTGGGAATTGCATTCCTCTCCACCAGTGTCTGGCAGAGAAAAACAGTCTAGAAATCAGATGCATTTCTACACTTACAATCCACAGACCATCAAACTTGAGGCTTTTGTTCTGATCGTTGGGATTGTTGTAGACCTCCAGGATTTCTCTCTTCCACCACTCCACTGTGGAATTGCGGAAGAAGTCTGGGAAGGCAGCATGTGCTGCATAGAGCTGTAAAAATAGAAGAAAAGAAGATGGATATAAGATTGAAAGCATCTTGCTGTTAAAATGTCGGAATTCTTCAAAAAATAAAAAGAGGACCAAAAATAATTACTTGTTCACTAATTTTTTGGCTCTTAGGGAGACAAACCAGTTTCTGACACTTATTCCTCCTATGAGACTGATCAACTACTTTGCTCTTTTTTTCATTAATTCATGTCTAGTTTGAATTCAGAACCAAACCTTATCAACATTTACCTCTATCTGGGTTTCGTGAGGCAGGGACTCGTTAATTTGGACATTGGGAAGAAATGACCAGACCTAATAGGACAAAGAACATTTCAAACAATCAAACCACACTGAATATAAACTGAGCACCAGGAACAGACAGATATAACTGTTCTTCCTTCAACAGTACCTTGGAATATAGAATTTCATCACTATTAGGCCGTTTTATGAAGACATTCTCTTGCACACCTCTTGAGAAGGGAGGATAATTGGTTTCATTTGCAGAAATGGCTGGATCCTACAATTAAAAACACTTTTACACTCAAGTTTATAAAAACTGTTGAATATATTCTGCATTCTGCAATGCTAGACTTAAATTTAAAAGCACTACTCCAAACTGACCAGGATAAGGATAAATCTCATTCCGTCTCCTTTGATTCTGTTAATCAGAGCTGGTAACCCAGAAAAGTTTGCGCCAAGGGTGAAGTCTATTTGCCTTTCCATGTAATCAATATCCGAATACTGGACATCCTGCAGTTAAATAAAAAAAAAAAAAAATAACGTTATTTCTCTCTTTTTGCCAAAGATTGAAAATCTGCCAAAATAAGTAAAATACTGAAATTTTGATCTATAAAAGTGGAATCAGTGGTAAGTTAGGCTAAAACTGAAAAATGAACATTACACAACCTATCAGCAAGCCCAATACAAAATAAACCTTTCACTGCTGCATCCAGTGTGAGGGTAGAAACTGATACAGGATAGAGAAAAAAATCCTAGGATTTGTACAAATGTAAGCACACAAACTGCACATATCTGTAAGGAAACAGTGGAAATTCAGTATTACAACTTCGATAGTAATTACATTTAAAATGAAGTCACAGTCAATTTATAATATAATTTTGACAGATCAATGTGCTATTCTGACTTTCCCAACAACCTGTGCCAGATCACAGCTGACTAGACGCAGAGCACCATGACAATGAAATGATGCTGCTTCCTTTCTTTCCCTGCTTGCTTCCCTTGTTGATCTCTGCTCCTTCAGGATGCTTTGGTAGGAATGATAAAGAAAATGAAGCAGCTTAAGGCCTACATTTATCATGGCTTGAAGTCTGCAGAGATGTTCAGCTGTGCCATAGAATTCTGCTCTGCTCTACCATGGGGGTGATTTTTGGGTTGGTTTCTGATTTTGTGTTTAAATTGTCCTAGATAATCCTAAGCCAGAAGTTCAGGAATGAGCTCAATCCCGAATTGCTCCCAACATACATGGGGAATTCCAGCCGCCTTCATCTCGTCCACCAGCTGGGAGATCTCTGAGTCATTTGCGTATCCGTAGCGGCACAGCTGGAATCCCAAGGACCAGTAGGGGGGCATGAATGGTCGTCCAACCAGCTGAAGATAAGGAAGAATATTTGTGGTGAGCAGGTGAAGAGCAAACAAATCAGCCAATCCAAACCCAGGTCTAGTTTGTAGTAGAGTGAGGGTCCTACTTCAGTGTATTGCTGAACAACCATCTCTGGTGTTGGGCCCAAAACCATGTAGAAGTCAAGAATTCCTCCAATTGTCCGGTAAGTGAGGGCAGGGGTTGGCTGGAAAGTCACATCTGGAGATAGAGGAAAGGAAATGAGAAAAGGATGCCTGGATTTGCCACTGTTGCAAAACACTGTCCATAAAACACATTGAGGAAGATGGAAAGAATCTATTTATAGGGTCCTGGAGTGACAGGACAAGGGGGAGGGAATGGCTTCAAACTGACAGAGAGGAAATTTAGGTTGGGTATTATGAAGAAATTCTTCCCTGTGAGGGTGGGGTTGCCCCAGCACAGTTTTTCTGGAGAAGCTGTGGCTGCCCCATCTCTGGAAGTGTCCAAGGCCAGGTTGGACAGGGCTTGGAGCAACCTGGGCTAATGGAAGTTGTCCCTGCCCATGGCAGGGAGTGGGACTGAATGGTCTTCAAGGTCCCCTCCGACACAAAGCATCCCATGATTCTATGAACTAAAGATTTTCTTACCCATTGCATTGCTGTTAAGCAAGAGAACTCCGTGGGCATTGCCATCTTCTTCAAGAGCCATGTAAAATGGTTGATAACCATAGGAATTCAACTTGTACTGCAAATAAAATAAAACAAAACACTTTTTACCAGGGAAACATCACCAACTTCTGCTGATTTACATTTAAAAATAAATTTAATAGAACACAGGACACAATTGCCAAGCATGTAACAAATAAACCCCAAAATAGATACCTAAACCCTACACAGCTACAAAAAATATCTTTCACCTTCAAAATTCAAGTGAGTCTTGTTCAGACTACTTAGGCATGAAGGAAAGCAAAGGTATTACTGCCCTTAAACTCTCTAGTGCTTCCTCAGGATAACTCTTTCCCATCTATTCAACCAGGAACGGGTGTCTCCGTGCTCAAGAGAAGTTGGTGACATTCTGTTATCTTGCATTTTCTCCAAAATATATTCAAACCTAAACTGGAAATTAGAGCTTCAGTTAACTACCTCTGCCCCTTTGGTCACTCTCTGCAAACTGGAAATGTGCCATCTTGTAGAAAATAACAGTAATAGACACACAGACATAAGATTTCTGATTTAAGCATTAAATTAATCCCAAAATAGTAGGAATTGCCCTGATTCACATCTAACTTTCAGAAAAATGGTGGAGAAAAGTAAAAAAAAAAAGAGGAATGCGGTGTTATTTCTAAGCCATTTGTCATCTTCCAGCATCAGCTCAAGGCCTGAGCTCCACACATTGTCTTGCAGGTGACAAAAAATAGTTGTACAGAAGACTTTTGCCGTTGAAACCATCCAAACTATAAGCCATGCTAAATATGATCAAAGCCAACGGGTGTGGGCAGTACCAGCAGATAGAAACTGGAATTTAAAGTCCTACTGAACATCACAAATTGGCCTTGCTGGCCCAAAAGCCACGTTTTCTTTCACTTACACCAGGAGGCTGGTCCCTGGTGAACATTCCCCAGGTGTGCCAGTTCATGTCATGCCGGAAGGTGGGGTGCTCAGCCTCCCCAAACCCATAGATGTACTGCGATGCCAAGCGCGTGGAAATCTGGATGAACATGTCGCTGAACGTGAAGGTGGGCAGGGCTGAGTCCCAGCTGAAATCAAAAGAGGAAAACAAGAATAGAGTGTCCTCAGTGCTGCCTTTTGCCAGCAGAACCTCTTTTTAGGCTACTCTGTCTCTGAAAAATCTCACTCCTCAGCAAAAAGGAAATAAAACTCTTATGGTGAACAAGAAAACTCAGAGCCCACACAATGGGGGTGTCTAAGAGTGCTGACCAGTCTGGGGACACAGAGTGTCTCTCCGAGGTCTGTCAGTTCATGGAACTGCAGGTTCCGTTGTGCTCTGGCAGCTCAGGGAGAAAATGTTTCAGGATGGTATGATGGCACTTCCTCTCCAGCCTGAGCAGCAGTGCCACATGGAATATACAATGGGGTATGTGCTTTTCACATGTATTTTACAATGGAGTACATTACATATAAATATATAAATAATGTATTTGTAAAT
>VXBX01002496.1:563755-596325 GCA_013400415.1 Scytalopus superciliaris | reverse complement strand
ATAAAATATATATGTGAGTACATAAATTACATCTATTTTCCAATGGCATTTATGCTTTTTCCAGCTCACTGAACCTTTTGTGCAGATTACACCGAAACTGCATTCACAGGTCACATCTGTTGTAAATCAGCACCTTTAGAGGCAGAGCACAAACTGCAGCCCCCCTGTGCTCTGCCAAAGGATGGGATTGCTGCAGGAGCTTGAATTGCACATTGAATTATTACTCTGGTTGGCAGAAAGGAACTCAGCTTCCAATTAAATTTGAAGAACTTTAAAAACTGAAATAAGGCTGGGGCTTTTTAATAAAAACCATAACACACCCCACTGCTAACATCATTGCTCTCTGTGTTCTGGCTCGGGCTCAGGAAATGAAGCTCCTGCCAGGCTGATCTGTCACGCACCAAAACCCGCCTGCAAGTTGAGACGTGACTTTCTGCTATTCAGTTTTTTCCTGACCATTCCCCAGACTGAACCAAACGGTCAGTCCTCAAAGATCAGTGCTGTGGTCACCTAAGGAATAGTTTAAGAAATGTAGAAATCCCTTGTGTCTCCCAGAAAGCTGAGAACTGCACAAGGAAGAGCTGTTGGAGTTGTCAATGTTCCTCTCTCCAACATGGACACAAGAAAACCATTTGGCTTGAAAAGAGCTAAAACACAAAATGAAATAAGAACACAAAATGACAGGGACTCACATGACTGTCCCTGTGTCTTTGCGCTGGATTTTTATTCCAAAGGGCTTTATCTGAAGTGATACTTGATAAAGTCTGCTCTGGCTCGGGTCCACTGGGGAGCTGGGGAGATTTAGTGGCACTGGGACCTCATATCGTGGGTTTTGACTATCGTAGATCTGTGAAGGGAAAATCCATTTATTTCAATAAGCGAGTTGTTTGAAATCTTACCTGTATTAGTGAGAGAAATCTGAATCTGATATCAATTTTAAAACACTTGCTGACTATTTTCTTTCAATACATATTCTTTCATAGGATTTTGTTTTGGGGAAAAAAAAATCCCTTAAGACTTTATTTTAGATCTAACTTATATTTAAAATATAGGTATATACTTTCTCTGTATGGTAAATATCTTTCTGATTCATCTTTTGCTCCACTTTTAGAGATTTTTTAATGTTTTCTGTAGTCTGAACATTGAAAAAAGTTTCTGATGTCTGATCACTTTATGACATCATAGTTTGTTTTGTATTGTTAAATTCATGGCAATAAATTATAGTTAAACAATAGTGTATCAACAAATTTAGACTAGAACTAGAATGATGGATGCAAAAAGAAGCTGTAGAGTCTTGATAACACTTATTGATAAATTTACCTGTATATTAACAAAATATTTTCAAAGCTTCTGGTTGACATTACACATATACACTGACATTATCCCTTTATTCATATAATTTCATTGTAAAACTGATCTCAAAATTCTAGGACAAAAAAAGATGCAAGCTCAGAGCGACAATAAATAATTGCTTAGGAGGAGAAACATATTTAGACAAGGGTGCTACTGCCTGTGTAATACAAAACTGACTATAAAAAGCTGTCATAATTTCCATAACCAAGGTTATTTTTAACAATGGGATATTTTACAGCCTTGGGAACCCCGGGATGGCATTACCTTGAACTGCAGCATGTTGCTGAGGTGGTATGTCACCTCCAGGCGCAGGGTGCTGATCGGAGTAGTGGAAGCCACATTGGCTCCACTCCTGGCACCGTCCAACAGCAGGTCAGCTGTAACACCTGTGGGGGAGTATTGGATGTTCTCCAAATAGTAGGGGTTGTCAGAGCTGTAATAGCAGGAAGGGGTGCCTGTATTGTGCATGTCCTGGTGCAAATAGAAATAAGTCATGTGTTAATGAGCCAGACGTATTTTTTTATTAGTTACAGCATGGGTTCCCATTTTTATCAGACATCTGTCAAATGCAGAATTTGGGGGGAAACAATGCAACTGCCAATAAAGAAATAATACAGAATCCGTGGATCTCTACACTAAATCAAATATAATAAAACAATCCCGTGAAGGTTGTACAGATAGTTCAGTCAGAGAACTGAACTCTTGCTGGATTAATTTCCCTATCTTTGTGATCTTCAGCTCAGTCCCATGACATGGTTTAATCTTGGCCTGTTGAGATTCCCAAAGCTTCCTTCCTTTTAATCCCAAAACTTCATCCCTTGCAATCCCATTGTTCTCTGGCTGCTTTCAAGGGGATGTGCCCGAACCCCATCAGATATTCAGGCAATATCAGAGATATTTCTATTGGCTTTATTCATGCAAATTATCTTCAAAATATCCACTGAAAATTACACACTACTTATCCAATACCTGCTAACATTTCTAAATGTCCTGTGATACAAAGAAAAAAAAAAAAAAAACAAAAAACCAAAAAACCCCCAAAAACCAAAAAACACAAAAAACCCCCCACAAACCCCAAAAAACCAAACCAAACCAAACAAAAAAACCCCAACAAAACCCAAAACAAAAAAACCCTCCACAAAACAAAAACCCCAAAGCTTTTAATAGTACAATGCAAGGACAGTTCATCAACCCCTTCATGTTCAAAAGCACCAGCAGAGAATTTTGATCTTCATTCCCAAGGGATGTACATTTTGGATTTGGAGGAACATTTTGGATTTAGAGGAGCACCAAGTAATTTAGTTGGAGGGACCCTCTGAAGTTCAGCTCTGCCAGGACACGTTGCTCCCACATGTTTAGGGCTGTGGGATATTAATAAATAAAACTGTGTGTTAAAGAACTCCATGTCAGAGACTGGGATTTGGAAACAGCTCTTTGACGTGGATAGAAACAGTTACGTTCACATCAGAATCAAAATTATCTGGAGATTCCAAGATTTGCTCTCAAACTGAGATCCAGAGGAATTGATTTGACTTCTAATGTCCTCAGTGACTTGAAGGTGAGACAAAGGGGATGAGCCTTGCAGGCCACCGTGCCAGTGAAGCAGAAGAGGCAGCTGAAGATGTTATTTTACTTTTTCATAACTCTAATATTATTATTCTTTTCCATCTTTCAAGAAATATCCCATTTTTCCTAAATTTCTGATATACTTTGGAAGAGTTTACACAGTCTCCAACTAATGAGATAAATAAAATCCACTGGTACAGGCCAGCTGAGAGCTGTGCCCCCACTTGATTTAAAGCTAACAAATCTGCCAAACTACTTTTCATTCTGTAACAACCACAAATAAAAAGCTCTGACTCTGGAAACCTTTCTGTCTCATTAGCTGAGAGAAATAATTACTTACCTCCCAAGTACAGCCAAGTTGTTCACATTTTTCTTTTGTTGCACCAAGCATTGGATAACAATCAAACCTTTCATTGATGCTCACAGTTTGCTCCCATTTTAATGTGTAAGATTTTCCCAGTTCAAGCCGCAGTCCTGTTACGAGAGCAGTCTACAAATATTAAAGAGTGAACAGTTATGAAGTGTCACATCCCATCCATCAGTCCATCAGCAGAGGTGCTGGACTTCAAGAATAATGCACTTTATGACTTGACAACTCACAAAACCTCCTGTCCTGTAACATTTGATCCAGTCTCACTTATACAAACACACACAACTGATATTCTTGCAGGTAAAATCAGAAAAATTAAGAATCTAAAGAAATTGAGTTAATCCAATAGCTTCCTTGGAAGTAATAGGAATAAATAGAGGAGTTAATATAAATAATAATTAATAATAGCAAATAATAATAATCTGTCTGCTGCACTGAGCACAACTTATTTGCACTTTTATGCAGCAGAGTTAAATGCAATTTTACTTTTATTCTGTAATAAAATTCACATTGTATTTTATTGAAACAACGTTAGCACTGAGTAGTGTCCTTTGCAATACACAAAATAAAGGTGAGGCAATTTGAAATACATTTCCTTTCCATTGTCCTGTTACTGTTTTACCTTTTTTCTAGCATCATAGTTGATAACGACTGGATGGGCTTCCACGACATTGTTATGATACACAGTAACTGATGTTATTTCCCGGGTCACTCCAAGAATCCTCAGTTCTTCAAATTTCAAGAAGTTTGGATCACTGTAATTGTTGATTGCCACACTTATCACCAGTGAATTCTGAAAAGTAATGTATTGCCCACATTATTATTAAAAAAGTCTCCCAAAAATCCTTCTGGTTTAACTATTTTTTCAAATCAGATTTTCACATTGTAGCATAAATTAAACCAATATAATTTCTCTAACATATTAATAATTGCCCTGCCTATTGTTATCACAATAATGCTTTTCTACAATGTGTATAATATCCTTCATAGCTGTATTTCAGCTTCCTTTTTTGCTTTTTTGGGCAATAAGAAAAGGTTGAGGTGTATCTGTGACAGGGCAGGTAAACTTTACTAAACTGTGATCTCACTGGGTTGTAAGAAGTAAAGGTTCTTATTCACTTTTCCTGGTATAAAAATACCATTTCCTATTCAATTTCATTAATTATTATTAGATTAAGAGTTCAGACAGATGAACTATACCATGGCTGTCACACAGGACAGTGCAGAACTTCATTGCTCTCCACGTGGAAGTTGAGCTTAATTTTTAATTCCATGCCATTACAGTCAAGTGATAATTTGCCTACAGGAGTTTCAAACTCCAACAGCAAGTGAGTTTTCTTATCTACAAATGATGCTTTGAGTACTTATGATTAAAAAAAATAAGTCATGTTCTTCCACTTGTGTTCCTCTACATTCTCTATCTACATTCCATCATAGAAAAGGAATGAATACCTTTAGCAGATATTATTATTATTATATAAATAATAAGTTATCGTGTTACTTGCAGTCCCTGTTATATGATAGCTGCCTGTCAATATTGAACAGAAACACTCACAGGACTCCACCCTGATATAAATTAACCCTGACAAGGCAGTTTGAGCTTAAAAAATTAACACAATAAAACTTAATCATGGTGTAGTTTCCATGGGTTCAGACAAGGTGTGGGTCTTACTCTTTGGAGACATTCAGCTGTGTTTTCATAGTATACAAATCTATTGTTTAAAAAATTTCCGCTATTTTGAGAATCAAAAAATACTACATACATCTCTGTTTTAACTGCCACTGATACTTCATAGTTTTCTCTCTCAATAAACATTGCTACTGAGTTTATTGTGTGAAAGGAAATAGGAGTTCTTGAGCTACTTTTATTAACAGATTTCATTCCAGTTAAATGACAGTGTTTTGAATGTGTTTCCTCTTTGACTTTGTCAAATATTTTGTTTCTCAGAGGAAAATAAGGCAGGAGAAAAGAATGTTCTTGGAAGACACTTGATAGTAAACAAAACTTGAAAATAAGATCATTTCAGATAAAATACTTACATCAGCATATATAAAGTCATAATAAAGGTAGTTTCCTCCCTCAGTGGTACCTAAAAAGTAAAGAAAGAGATTACACTTGCACTGCAGAAAGGAACAGAATTAAAACCAAGACTGCCACTGCCAGAGATCAATAAATTGTTAATTATTATCATTACTGCATTCAGAAGCTGCACTAAGCAACTCAAATATTTACTAACATTTCTTGAGGAACTGAAATTTCTCTTTTTCTTTTTTCCTTGGGCCAGTCTTCCAGGAGATCTACTTTTTCCAAAGTTTTCAAAGATTCATTGGAATCAGCTTTTAAAAATGTACTGCTTTTTATTTTATTGTTATTCCTTCTTAGCTTCTCTTAAAAAGAGATGTTTGAGTGAAAACTAACACTTTAAAATACCCTAAATAAGGATTCTTCACACAAAAATTATGATGATAATAGTAATAACACCATGGAACCATAAGAGAGGAAATAACACATGATCAGGAAAAAGAAATACAAAAGTTGAGTCAAGCTGGCAATTTGTCCATGTACAAAAAGAAAAATACTGTCATCATGAGTAAATTGGAAACATTTTCCCTGAAAAGACTACAACCTGTAGGTTTGGGGCAGGAAATAAAATCCTCAGCTGTTTTACTGCTTTGTTTGCCAACAGCAGTGAGTACAATAATAGCTGCATTATTTTAGGCCTTGCCAAAGGAGTCCATAGAGCTGTCACCCACATCGACAGCAGCCACCCAAGGCCGCCTGTATTTATGGCAGCAATAATCAGCTGAATCACAGCTCTATTTCTTAAAAGCATCCCTAGATTTCCCAAATTTAAAAAGCAGAGGCTTGAAAGTTTTCCTGGGAGATGCAATTGGTTTAGTTAACAAGGAAAAGGAGTTGTACAGGTTGAAGGTGTGATGTGGAGGATGAGGGAATTGTGCAATTAGGAAGCAGGGATGCAGTTTGGAACCCCATGAGCTGCCTGTTTCCATGGAATTTGAGTCAGAGCCTCAGGCCCGGCACAAGCAGAGCACGTGGATTTTGACTAAATGTAAAGGGAGCTTTTAGAAAGTGGAGGAAAAACAGAGAGTAGAAATCCAAATTATCTCTCAGAGGGAAGTTGGTTGAATCAGAAAACAGAGGGAGAATGCACCAATTCAGATATCACCCACTGGGCAGGGGTCTGACTAAATCACCTGGGAAAATCCCTGGCATCTCCTTAACATCAAAAGATTTCTCCTAAGAACAGGCAGGGATGGTTAGATACCTTGGATATCAAGTAACTTCACCAATCCCTGTCTGCAGAAGGTCTGTCTAATTTTCAGCATTAGAAATTAAACATACAGCTAATATTGCAGCACTCTTTAGTTTTACCAAATGGTAATATTACTCTGACTTCATTCTTGTCTTTCCATTGCTCTGGAATGAGCTCTGCTTTCCTCACACATGCACATATTCCAAAGGCATTAACTCCACTGGAAGCTGAATTCTTAAACTAAAGGGTTAACCTTAAATTAGAGGTTTGTGTCTTTTTTTTTTTGTTTTTAAACTTCTGTTGAATTCAGTTGTTACTTTAATCTTACATTATTAATAGTCACAGTTTTCTGCTTAAAAGTGATGAAAAATTATTGACTATGAGCAAGTAGTAATAGTGTGTTAAATCATCTTTTTTTCTCTGTGAAATCAGGAGGAACATTGAAACCTGTACTTATTAATACTTTGTTAATTATACTTGTTTCACTATTAATAACTGCTCACCTGTAGATTCCCCATCATCCCAGAACAAGTTTCCAGAAGCTTTATTATTGTCATCCAGGGCAATTATAAGTCCCATTGGATTCTTGCGGCTGTGGAAAGAGAGACTTACATGAATAACAAATATCTCAACAGTCTTAATACATCCCTCATGTTCATGTTGGAATGTGACACCCACCAGGGTTACAACACCTGAAAAATTGCTTTAGCTTAGTCCTTCGTTGCCTTTCACTTTCCTGGAAAGGGATTAAAATACATGACACATTTACAAATTTATATGCAAATAAACCTGCAGTTCATCACTGAGCCCATAACATAAACAGGTCTGGAAGTGAGGTGTGGCTTCCACCTATTCCCAGATATCAAGGTGGAAATGCTAAATACAATGGGCTGCTACTTCTTTGTAACCCCAAAGTCCTCAGCCCAGTCTTGGAAATAAAAAAAGAAACCATAAAAGCATTGAGTTTTGAAGGATACCTTGCAACTGTCGTGGTGCCTGGTTTCTGGAAGGGGAAAATATGCCCTCCTCTCAAATGGACTCCGATTTTGTCAGCCGGTGTGTGTAAGTCGTACCACATTTTCCTCATAGAGACCGGTTCGCTCTTATTGACAGTGAAAGAGAACAGGTAATGTTGTGTTACTGCTTAAGTCCTGAGTCTCATCAAAATTCTTCCCTTTAGGAATAGCTGAAGTCATGTAAATATCCATGGGATAAGGGGCACAAAGATCAAACAACTGCATATCACCGTGATCTCATGTTCTGTATCTGAGTCCTTTCTGGAGGCCCTGATTCCTGAGTTCACCCCACCACCCTTCATCCCTTATCTCACCATCTCCTTCCCCACAGACTTTTCTGTAGGTCTCTGTCACCACAGCAGGGCTGACAATCTAATTTTATCCCACTGCCATTTAGGAAATACCCCTCCAAGTCTCCTCTGCATTTCCTTACCGTGTCATACTCATACCAGGGTGCATCGGGGAAGTAGACACGAGTGTGCTCCACACCCTGGAAGGTGAACCAAGAAACAACACTGATATTTCAGGGCAACTTAATGGCACAAACTCAATATTCCAAAAAAACTAAAGTGCACTGTGAGAAAACCATTGATACTTGTCCTCTTTGCTGGTTTCATTCCTGGTTTTTAGGGTGATGCTCCCAAAGGAGGAGAGCAATCCAAACATAGTTTGTGCAAGGCCACTGAGGGACAACTGAATCCCTGCTCCACAAAGTGACAGCTCATTGTAAGCCACCCAAAGTCATAATGCTTCAAATCCAGCAAACCAGATCATATCCACAAGTATCTCTATATCTTCTCTATTTCCACATCTTTCAGGGCTGGCATCTTTCAGATTCTTGCTTTCCCTTTATGTGTTTAGCAAATGATTTGTGTTTCTCCACAGCAATCTTGTTACTGGAATGAACACTCATTATTTACAAGATTCTACCACAGGATAAGCCACAATCCTTTGTTTTTCTTGTTGCACCACAGACAAGCTGAAATGCAGCAAGAAAAACAGATTCCAAAGGAAATTCAGAGATGATCTGAAGTTGAGGTAAAGTAGAATATCAGACCAGATGCCTTTGACTCCATAGAGGACTGGAAAATAGGAATGGGATTTAAGTGCAAGATTTTCTATTTCAGCAGGAATAAAAATATGCTGTGGGCTCTCCCACTGGGAGCAATAATTGAAGGGGGGAAACTGGTGACTCAACATGTCCCCATGCCGTGTGATGCGGTTATGAGACAGATCCCAAACCAGCCAAACCCACCGGCTCAAGTGCAGGGGAAATCAGCAGTCCAGGACCCCACAGGAACTGCCTATCGATATCCCACGTCGCTTCATCTGAGTAGAACCTGGACACATGGGAAGGATACAACAGTAACTGGGGGGTTTTGTGATCTGTACCATCAGCAGCAATCCCCAGGGTGCTGATTTCTAGAATCAATAATTTCAGGGTGCTGATTCTCTGGAATCATGACTAAAGAGTGTCATATAAAAATTGCCTCCGTAGGCTGCAATTTCTAACTGCACAACACTCCTCTGTTCTTAAACACGTTTTCACAGAGGCATTTCTATGATTCCTAATTGGCTCAGCCTTGGCCAGCAGCAGGAAGTCCCTCCTGGAGCCAGCTATCATTGGCTCCAATAGGACAGGGGAAGCTTCTAGCAGCTTCTAACAGAAGCCACCCCTCTAGCCCCTCTTCTACCAAAACTCAGTCACAGAAAACCACATTACACTGAAACAGAACCTCATGGATTGGGAAGTTGCCTACAGACATCCCATCTTCACAGGCTGCACCAGGGTTTGAAAAGCCTCTAACAAGGTTTAATGTGTCTAATTTACTTTTGGGTTATGAAACTGTCCCGAAGGCTGATGAGCAAACTTACTCGTGCAAGAGCGGCCGTACGACCGTGTCTCCTCGGGTGTGAGCTTTGTAAAAGAGCGTGTACAGGTAGGGCAGCAAAGTGTAGCGGATGTTCAGGTAGTGCTTGGAGCTGTTCACCAGCACCGAGTCAGCCCCAAACACAGCTGGGTCTTGAGACTGAAAACAAACAGCAGCTGTTGTTATTTCCATCACGTAGAAAACACTGTGGGAAAACACGTGAGAAGTGGCCGCTGTCTCAGGGAGCAATGGAATTCAGCAATGCAGCTCTGCAGAGCTTTCCTTTCTGGTGGTGTGGCCTCAGGTCCTGCCCCTCTGGGCTCCCACTGCACATCAGGGTTAGTCCAGGCTTTATGGTGGCACTCAGGTTCATGCTGAGGGGCTCCCAAGAACCAGACAGCAGTGTGATAGTCAGAACAACCAATATAGATGAAACTGTTGCCAAATAAACGTATTCTCAATTAACCCTTGTGAAGCCAAGCCTCTCAGATGTAAGATTTCATAAGGAAAGCTTAAGGTTCTGCTGTTTTCTAACTGGTCAGTGATAGTAATGAATAAAAGTGATATTAAAGGGAGTGTGGTTGTGGAACACAAAGCAATTTTTAAGCATAAGCACAACTTACTATGTATCCTTCAGCATTGTGGTTCCTGGAAAATGGGTAAAATGCTCCTACTTGCATCCATCGTCTGCAAAGTTCTTCTGTGGTGTTGTCAAAGAAGCCACAAATATCTGCTCCAATCTGTAAATCAAAGCAGAATGTGTTGGATGTGCAGGATGCTGCACCTCTCTGCACAAGGTAAAATAATTCAACCTTAAGTGCTAATCAGAGTGACTGGGCCACCCAACACCTTTGTGTTACCTTTCTTCTTCCAAACTCAGCTATTTTGTCCAAAAAATTATTCTGACAACTATCTAATACTACTCATCAGTCTATTTCTTCCAAATCTTTACCTTCCTGTTTGGTGCTAATATACTTTCCTGTTTGGTAATAAGAGGTAGCGTGGGATATATAAGATAATAAGTTTGTTACCCAAATTTATCTCACCATAGACACACAGTCACATGGCCTAAACCCAAAAATCACTAAATGAAAAATAAAAAGTTCAAACCAGATTCCTACAGAGGGTTATTTTGGAGCTGAAAGTGTAAGATGGTTATCTAGATAGTGCTTGGTCAGGTAATCTGTTATCACAGAGCTGCAGTTACTGTTTGTGTTTTGAAGGGATGGCACAAAGTGATGTCATACATAAGGAAATCCAAAGAGGTTGAACTCCAACATTCCAGGTATTGCCCATCTTAAGTGATCCCATGTTGCTGCATTATCTCCCAGCCAGTGCCCTGCTTGCTTTCCTGATCCCATAAAAGTAGACCTGGAAATAATGAAGCTTCTCTTTCCAGGAAACACTTCCTCGATGGCTCTGGAAAGGAAATGAGACTGGGATTATGCAAAGAAAAAGACAACTCAGACATTGATAGTTCCATATAAGGCACATTTACACTGATTTACACTAATTATTCATTCCAGGGATGTGGACTCCTTTACAGTTAACAAGGTATATTTTAGCAAAGATCAAGATGTTAATTTTAAATAATCTTTTTGCACAGCTCTGACAATCAATTTGTGGCTTTTCCTACCAACTCCAGTCAGCAGATTTTGCCTTATCTTAATTGGCTTAAAGAAAATACAGTATTTCCCAGGAATTGCGTTCCTTTAGTAGTCAAAACTCTTGGAGTTTTGGAAAATGCAGCTCATGTGCTATTCTGAAACCTTTTTGTAAAGACTTTTAGGATGCATTCCTTACTTCTGTGTTGATATGCCCATGGAATATCCATAAAGACTGTGGACATCATAATGGTTCCCCCACTTCTGCTTTGCATCCATACACAATGTCTTGGAATACATCACCCTGTCAAGAATTCCTTGAAGAAAGCAAAACAAACATCATTTTTCAAGTACATTTTTATTAGTAGTATTTCCAATATTTAATGCCCATTGATGATGTTCAAGCCCCTTTCCTCTCTTTAATCTTGCACTAAGGTAGCAGAATTACTGCAAAACAAAAGTGCTGCTCTTGGCTGTTGGTTTGAATCATCTTTGCTCCAGGATATTTCCACCCCTGAGCTTTGCCCCACTCAAGGAATAACTGAGAACTTTGCTCTAAGTTTCTGCATCATTATCTGACAACACGTTGGCAAAGGTTGCTCAAAATTCTTACTTAATGCAAACTATGAACTCCATTTCAGTTCTCTGCACATCTCAAAAACTACTGACAGTGTGAGATTTGTTATGTTATCACACATGATAAAGGCAAGGGCAATATTCAGTAATAAATTCACAAGAGAAAAAAACCAAACAGTTATATAAATTACACCTAAATTAGACAGGCATTTTCTGTCAATAGGAATGTTCAAATCCCTCCCATAAGAACTAAACTAAAATTGTGTTACATCCTTGAAGCCAATTTCACAGTAATTCATCATTTATGGTTTTTTTTTTTGTTATATTTTGCTTTCTGATTAAAGCAGGCAGACTTACTGGGAGTGTAAGGAGGGTAGTTTAAGTCATTATGTTCACAACCCTTTTTTGAGCCTTTAATGAAGCTGGATACTTCATTCATATCCTGAAAAGGAAAGATGCAGGATGTAATAAAGTGTCCTTAAGTACATTTTCCTAAAAAAAGTCCTCCATTCTATTCACTTATCCTGTAAGGAATTACTACTACGTATTCTTAAACATCTCCTTTATGATATTTTGCAAGTCACTACACTTCAAACTTCGCTGTCTCCTTCCATGAATATTTTATTTAACAGTGGAATAAGTGCATTTCCATGTGCATCCCTGAACGTGCCACAGGAAAATCATGGAATAAGAGAGGAAATTCATCCTGGAGATGCTGCAGTCAAGTGACCAATTTGCTTCACTCAACATTTTGCTCTTTGTAAGAGAGCTGTGCAGCCTTACACTTCATAGCTGGACTTGATGGAACCACAGTCAGCAGAAATAAGTGAGAAAATGTCACTTTATGACATTTTGTTGAACCCTCATGTGCCACAGCAGGGTGGGAGGCAGAGAAAATTAGGAGTGAGGGTAAGTCTGGGAAGGCTGGAGGGGTTTCAAGAACTGGTTTGATTTTTCATCACCAGCTCTGATTTCATTGGTAATAAATAATTATTTATTTTTCCCCCAGATTGACTGTTCTGCCTGTGATGGGAATCAGAGAATCACAAGGTTGGAAAAGCCCCCCCAGCCCAGGGAGCCCACCCTGTGCCCGATGCCCACCTTGTCCCCCAGCCCAGAGCTCTGAGTGCCATGGCCAGTCCTTGGACACCTCCAGGGCTGGGCACTCCAAACCTCCCTGATTACTGACTAATCCCTCCCTGTGTCCTTATTTTAAACCACAAGTCTTTTGTTATATTTTTTCTCCCCTGTTTTCTTTCCAGCTGAGAAGGTCTATGATGGAGCAGCCTTGTTGTCCACCCAGGGCCACCCCACCACACATATGACAGCAGAAGGACTGGATTTTGCCAAACAGATTGATTTTAAATCGATACAGCTTCTTAAAAAGCATGGCAAAGTGGTCAGTATATTCAGGTTTTCTTTCAAAATACTTATTATTTTTTAAGTAAAAGGAAGTAGGACAAGCAGAATAAAGGGAAGAAGGTGCTGAGACAAGGGTTGAGTAGGTCAAGAAGAGATTTCCTTCAGGCACCCACTTTTAGAAGCTTATTGCTGGACATTCCTTAAAATACAACCAAAACCAAATGTGGTCAGGCAAAAGGGTTCGTAATCTCATTTGATTTCTATAAACTGTACCCAAAATCCCCAGTGCCAGGCTGGATTTTAGTGTTTTTGTGGGAGGACTTGTTTAGGAAGCCTGATTTTTCCAAAGCCTTATCTGGAATAGCAACTGCAGGTTCTCTGCAAAGGAATTCCATGAGCATAGATCCATAGGTTATATGGATTACACCCTGTTTTTATCACAGTCACCGAGCAGGTCCCCAGATTCTAAATCCCTTGTAAATCCAGGAATGTGCTAGAAGTTGCTTTTAGCAATGGCTCATCAACTGAAGATTTAAGTGCCACTGAACATCCAAAACCTGTCATTTAAATGCCACAATTCATTATTCAAATTCAAATTTAAAATTCCAATTTCAATTGCAAATCCAACACCAGAACACAAACAGATTTCAGTTTCCTTATAGCAAACTTCCTTTCCAAATTCAAGGCAAATTGAGTTTAATAAATATCTATCCCTGTTTGTTTTGGACAATAAAAATGATAGTTGGGAATTACTCACAATCCAGATTCCATCATATGGCACCTCGCTATGAAACAATTTGCATTCCTGCACCCACCAGCTCGTGCATTCTGGGTTGGTGAAGTCTGGGAACACAGTTTCCCCTGGCCACACCTGCAATATTAACAGGGAAATAATTAAAATTTGAATTATATTTAAAAAGAGTTCATAGAATCACAGAACTGCCCAGGTGAGAAGGCACCTTGGAGAGGGTAGAGAGAGTATGCATTTCTTAAATTTGGAGTTTTCAGTCGTTCTCCTTGTAAGTCATAAAAGGAACAATACACAAGTGAAAGTTTCTCAGTATAAGTTAAAATTACAAATTAAAAGAATAATTTGGGAGCTGGCTCTTCAGCTGCTACTGAAAATAGGAGGAGCTGGTAGAATTGTCCCTTGAGCCTTCAAACTCCCTTTCAATGACAAAAAAATTTAGGGTTAATGTGAAAAATTGTAAGCTTATAAAAGAATAAAATTATAACTTTAAAATGCAAACAACTTAATTAATTTTAATGTAAAAAAATAATGTCAGAACTACCTTTTTAATGGAAAAAAATGGAAAAGAAATTAGAAAGGTTGAGAATTATCATATCCTGAGACCTCACAAACTTTGATCTCCCTGGCTGGTAATTTTACTGAACCAACTTTGAAAACGAGAGTTTAAAAAGAGCCCCCTGACCTAAATTAAACCCTAGCAGTGACAAGAGCCTGAGTTCAAATGCATAAACCCACAATTACCTCCCCAACTAATGTTGTTAGTCCATCTGATTCGTTAATCCAGACTTTTTTCTCCGTTCCCCTGACAAAACTTCCATAGGGACTTCCATCAACCAGCTTTTGTGTGCTGATAGCAGGATCCTAAAAACATTAGAAAACAAAAAGAAGAAGAAACCAACATGCATTTCATTAATTACTACAGGCCATAAATGCAATAATTACATAGAATAACAAAGTATAATAATAGAGAAAAAGAGATCCTTAAATCTTACCAATATGATAATATATTTCTGTCCATAGTCGTGCATATAAGATGCAAATTTAGGGAGATCTTTAAACTTCACTTTGTCATAAGTAAAATCTTTCTTTCCCTCCATATAGTCAATATCAGTGATCTGGGCATCCTGGAAGAGAGGAGAGTTCAGCTTTCACATGAGAAGTGACACATAAAGATGTTATATATTAGCCCAAAATAATTTCTTCTGACAATTCCTGGTTTTATATATAAATTTGGTTTATACTGAATTTCCTGTTGGAATTTCACTGCAGCCTGGCAGAAAGTTTGCTGTCAGGACCACTTGGAAACACCATCTCACCTTGGAATTACAGCCCTAATTAATGGTGCTGACACATCTTTTGTGCCTAAAAAGAGCTGCATTTAAATTAATAGAATTTAAATGAATGCATATATTGGCATCCTTTCAAATAACCTCTGGACATGTGGCTCTATCATTGCAGTTGCCTGACTTTAAGAGTTATTCCCTTAAATCCAAACATTTCTTCCTCAACTTTTAGCTTAATATTAGGTCATTTTTATTCTGTTTAAGACATCAGGTTAATGTAATCTAAAATCTAATTGGAAAAGTTAATTGTACTTTATCTTTGGCTGTCAATTAAGAATAATATATGGTTCCTTAGGACAATCAAAAAATATTTCATGGATTAGGTAACATGAGAAGAAAAGTTGGAATGTATAAGTGCTCAATAAAGTGCTCAAATAAATCTGGCTGCGGTTAAGCCCCTCCGTGTCCCATATTCTTATAATGAGTCTACATTAAAATGCACAAAACCCTTTGACACCAGGAACTCCCTGATTTAAACTGAATTGCAGAACAGCACGGGCAGGACCTCTGGGTCCTTCCTGCTGCCCCCTCAAAGCCATACTCACGTAGGGGAGTCCAATGGCCCTGTTCCTCTCCACCACGTTCACCACCTCCTCCAGGGAGCCGTAATTCCAGCGGCTCAGCTGGAAGCCCAGGCTCCAGTAGGAGGGAAACCACGGCAATCCCACGAACTGCAGGGTGAGAGAAAACACCCCACGTGCCATCAGTGCCCATTTCCCTAAATCCATATTCCTCAAATCAACTTGAATAATACACAGTAAATGAGTCTTCACTCCCAAATGCAATGTTTTCTTATTTTTCAATCATTTATTTTAATATATAAAAATATTTGGGAACAAAGACCATTCCTTAAAATATTGCTGAAACTTATGCAGATCTTTAGTACAAAAGATACCAAGATATTTTATGACCATAAAATAATTACATGCCTGTAAGCACAATATCTATTCTATAAAATTGCTTCATGAACAGGGAATTTGCCCTTAAACAGGCGTAAGTCACACTACTGAGATATTAACACTTAGAGATATATTGAGTCATGCTTTCAGTCAACAGATAACTGTAAACACACATTGTCATGCAAAGACACAAGAAAAATGAAATAAATCCCAAGCACTTTTAAAAATGAGTTCAATGCATAATCTCGAGGTACCTTCAGGTACTCCTGGACTACTTGCTCAGGAGTGTCCCCCAGGAAGATGTAGAAATCAAGGATGCCACCAATGGTCCTGTAGGTCACTGCTGGAGCAGGCTGCACCACAAACTCTGCCAGAGGAGAGTGAAAAACCAATTCTGAAGAACATTTCCCTCTGAAATAACTTTCTAATTTTCCAGATTAGAAAATTCACTGAAGTGAAAAACACAAACCAAAAATACCTAAAGAACTCCAAACCATGAACTGAACTTTTAAAGAAGGGTAAATGTATTCAGATAACTCTTAAATGTCCATATTTCCATTCCTTTACATCCTATAGAGAAGCAGAAGAAATCCAATGGTTCAACATTTTATCTTTTAATTTTTACAATCTTCCTGTGAACTTCTCATTGCTTGTATTGTGTATGAGAAATGCTGTTAAACACATCCAGTAATGACTGCCCTCAGATATTTGGAGGCAACTTTCCTTCAAATGTTCCATGCAACAGTATTTTTAAAAAAGGATATCTTCATGAGCTCAGTTTTGATCCCAGTCAAACATCATTTAAAGAGAAATTTAAATGCACTGCTCAGAACTACAGAGAAGGTTTTCTTACCCATGGCATTGCTGTTCATTAGGAAAACACCAAAGGAGGCTCCAGTGTTGTCTTCCAAACACAGGAAGAAAGTTTGAACTCCATATAAGTTATGCATTTCCTAAAATGATGAAAAGAACAAGGAAGATGATGAAAATCTAATAATGACAAGATCTGTTCTGGGATAGTTCAAAATGTATCACAGGTAGAACTTGAAACTCAAAACAGAGGTAACAATAAAACTTGAAATCCTGACACTTCCCTACAGTTCTGTCTTCTCTTTCCTGGCATTATTCTCCTTTATGAGGACATTTTCCATTAAAACAAAGGTTTCCCCAATAAACAGATATCATAAGCAGGCAGATGTGATGGATCTGCAGGCGAGGCAGCACATATTGCAGCACTATTTCTGGGTAATAGATGTGCACATCAAGTGAGCAGGAGAACTTGAAAGGTGCTTCCTTCACCCTTGACCATAGATATATATTTCCATTAATCTTGCAAGGTAATATTTTTTATGTGTAATCTATGGAAATAAGAGTCTCTTCTTTCTATTTTATTTCCTTTCTAATGTGGGTTTTGTTTTCCTGTTGTTTTTATTAGCAATAAAACCTGTTAGAGTTGTTGACAACTGTTGAAATAGTTGTGCTTCTTTTCTTGAAGAAGAAAACTCAGGTCAGATTAAGAAACAAAACCTGAGTGTTTTGCACTCAGCCTAAGTCAGTTCTGTTCACTGTTAGTTTAACTTAACAAGTCTGTACTCAGTGGAGCCATTCAGCTGAGAACTGCCTTCAAATCAGAGACAAGACTGAGAGGCAGTCTCAAGGTAAAGGGTCCAAATACCAAATTATTAATTAGCTACATATGGCCATCTCACCCTCTAATTTCTGCTAGTATAGTTCCTATTTCAGTGAAACTCTGAAGTTCTCTCTCAGATTAAAACATGGGTTGCTGCTTTATGAAATTGAGATGATGGCAACAAATAGTTATCAAAAAATGGGTGTCACAGAAATTGTTTCATAAAGAGACAGCCAAGAAAACTATAGAAAGAAATAACAGTTAACATACATGTTTTATTCTGGAAAGAGACAACTGCTAAGGAGAACTTGCTCATCATTTGATGAGCTACAAGGATGTCACTGAAGCAGCATCTGAACTGAGCTCTGTACACAGCAGTGCATTAGGACATGCTAAGTATTTATTAGTATGTTATTGATTTTGCTTATCAGTAGACATTGAAGCTCTCATCTATTAATGTTTGTCAACACAAATCAGGGACCATTCATCAGCAGCAGCAAGCCTGTAGTAATAACACAAAGTGTTGAAAAGTCTTTGGGGATAAACTCAGTGGATTCATTAATGCATAAGAGGTTTGGGTTACAGAGCTGCAAAGAAGGAGGTGAACTAAAACCAGACTTACTCCAGAGGGGCCAATATCCCTGCTGAAAATAGGCCAGGTTTTCCAGTTGACATCGTGCCTGTAGCGCTTGTGCACGTGCTCCCCCACCCCATAAATGTTGCTGCTGGGGAGTTTGATGGAGAGCTGTAAGAACTGGTCAGCATATTGCAGGGGTCCTATGGTGGTATCAAAGCTGGTGAAACAAGGCAAAAAGAAATAAATGAGAAAGTATTTCACCAAGAGTTGTTTCAATAACTATTTAGTTGTTTCAGCTGGGCCTGGATGGCAGGCTCAGGTCTCCATTCAGATATTTCAGGTTTTCTTGCAATTGATGATGGCAGTAGATCTGTTAGAACCCTGTTTTGGGGCCTCAAGTGTGACAAATGATGAAGGAAGGTCTCAGATTTTATAAATATCTGTGTATTTAGGATTTTGGTAATTAACTGTAATGACACATTGGTTCCCACATTACTTTTCCAAAGAGGCCTGTCTTTTGTTGGGCTGTTTCAGAGTTGGGGAAAGCAATCTTCTTCTGCAATAAATTGATCAAAGACTTATCTTGGAGGGGCTGCCCTTATCCCATGATAGCATCAGCTTCCTTTGAGATGCTCAGAAGTCCAACATCATTGTGTTTTGTTTCTTTAGAGACCAAAATGCACTTTTGCGTGCCCAAGGAAAACACAGATAACATTCCTGAGCACTGTTTCAACAAGGTTCCATTGGACTGGTTTTGTTATTCCCTCTCCATACACCTGTTTAATCAGTCATGCACTACTGAATGCCAAGTCCATCTTCTGTGCCCTCTATAATTGCAAATCAATCATTACAGAGGATTTTAAACAAGAAAACAATACTAATAAGAGCAAAAAGTAACTCCTAATTAATTAAACTTGAAGCCCTGGTAGCCCAACTGGCCTGGCAGTGTGACAGGTAATCATTCCTGGGCTGGTTTAATAAGCATGTTCATCCTGACACCTCCCCTTCTCTAGTGGCTGGGTTTATTTATTTTTAAAATGCAAATAGGATTAAAGAATTCAAAGTACATGTCCAACAAATATTTTACTTATATGACCAGCTAAGCAGAGGCACACCAGCTATTCTGGATATCAGGGGTCTAAGGGGCAGCCTAGTTTTGGTGATTCAGGACTTCAGCATGATTGCAACAAAGAAGATAAAAAATGCAATCAGGAGTTTTCCCCCGTGATTTCAAGCACTGGCAAGGAGTCCTCTAGACAATAAAAGTTCCCTATATTGATGGAGCAAAGTGGCTACAGGGAGTTCCTTCTACTGGGGCGCAGCGAAGAGAGAGCCAGACCTGAAACCTTTCAGACAGAGCTCTCCATAGACTCTGTTTCCAAAGGCCTCTCAGGAGCCCTTGCAGAACATCCATCAGTCCAAAGAAGAGAAGGAGTAGAATGCACCCATAAGAACCCCAGTGCCACCCAGCAAAACACCGAGATACTTACAGCACTCTGCCATTGCTCACTCTGCTCACCACGACGCCAAAGGGGTTCTCCTTCAGCACCACTCTGTACTTTAAGTTGGAGGCTGCAGATCCAGTGAAAGGTTTCACGTGCTCGTGAGGGACTTCAAACCTTTGTGTTTCAGGGTCAGTGATCTGCACATATTGAAACAACAGAAGTGTTGGGCCTTTACAGACTAATCCCCAATTCAAACACTTCCCAGCATTAACACAGAGTTTGGACTCAGGGTATTTCCACCTTTATCCCAATCTCCTCTTCTGCTTTCATTGTTATTCACTTCCAACTTTAATTACTCATTTTTGGCCATTTTCTTAATAATACTTGATTGTGTTTCCCCAATTCAGCAGGAAGCCATCACAAGATGAGGTCTCCCACAGAAGCAGCTGCTCAACCCCATTGATAACCCACGTTCATGGCACGGACTGTTGAGCTTTCCATAGGAAACAGAAATCATTGGAAAAGCTAATGTCTGTCAAAATGATTGAGAGATATGGCTAAGCCATAAATAAAAAGTAATTAAAATATGTTTAACCCCAAATTTTTCCTGTGATGAGGACAAATGGCAGCTAACATAAAACTTGAGCTTTCCAAAGGTCTCAGTAATTTTTCACGCAGAAATCCCACAGTGCTAAATGCTTGTTAACCTGATGCACCGAGCAGAGAGGACAAAGAAAGGAGATGAGGAATCATGAGAGTGCCTCGGGGGGATCCATCCAGCCCCCCACAGCTCACTGCACAGCAATAGCCAACCTCACACCTTGCAAAGAACATGAATCGGGAAGCAGCACAGGAAAAGGATTAACCTTGAATCGGAAGCGATTTGATGTCTGATACTCCGCCGTGAGGAGAACGGTGTAGATGTCATTTCCAAAGAGGGAAGGTGATGGCAGCCTTGTTAATGTGGCCTGAAATCCTTGGGAGGAAAACACAAGTCACTGCGTTGGTTTGAACACCAGCACATGCATGAGTTGGGGAGCTCAGCCCGCAGCTCACCTGCTTTAGTTGATGTCTTGGCCCCCTTCACTTTGTACCCGTGGTTTGGAGAGAAGAAGCACCAGGGCACGTTGGTGTCATTCTGGGGACTCCAGCAGCAGCCACGGAGAGTGCAGGTGCTCTGAGTCGAGGACATGAGGGGCACAAATGAGCCAGTTTTACACTAATAAATCAGTTAAAATGTACATTTTACCTCAAAACCCAGAAATCTTAATAATATCTGCAATTGGATCAGCTCCTTCTCTGAAATTCAGTTGAGGGAACTCAGTGACACAGAACATACTAAATAGGATTTTTTCTGGATTCAGAGTAAACTTGCTTATCAGACTTTCATTCTTTCTTAAAACCCCAAGATCCACAGGCAAAATGAACCTTTAAAAATAATTATTAAAACATTTGAGCTGGGACAGACACAGTATAGTCCGACCAAAAGTCACGCACCAGAGAGGCGGTAAAATTTATCCTTGGCTTAACATCTGGTAAACATCTACATATACATAATTGAATTACATGTATAATATCTACATTTTAAAGCAACTTTCCAATATCAGAAATGTTCAGGCTGCTCCTGCAGAACCTCAAGTTGAGATAAATCAACTTTTTTTTTTTTCCAAACCAACCCCAAATAAACCTATTGTTTCAAGCCTTTATCTCAGTGTAGTGACACTAACCTTTACACTACCATTCATCAGTCTAATAAGCTGAAATTCCATTGCTGTTAGAAATTAACTTGTTCAAGTGCTGTGTGCGTGAGTTTTATTGTTGAAGATAAGATTTGAGGAACTTATCATTAAGTTTCCATTCATTTTCTCACCTTAAAACTCTCATTCATTACTTAGAGCAAAGGGCAGTAGTAAAACAATAGGTAGGAATACAACAAGATTCCCTGAGGGCAGAGGACAGTGTCCCAAAGTAATCTTATGTATCTGAATTCAACATGAACAGCCTTGGCATCTCACCTTCCACCTGCCCACTAACAGAGGCTCCTTCTGCCTTCATCTGATTGTGCTCAAATGTTTTCGGTGTTTGTGCCATGCTCTTTTTAAAATATTCTACAGCTTGAAACAGCTGGGGATGATCCAAACCCTTCATTGCTGCTGGCCTTGGTGATGCTTGTTTTAGGGTTAGAGAGCCCAGCCTGGTCAGTGCAGGTCAAATTATTTTCTCAGCCCCTGAGCAGAGCAAAGATAAGGCAGTTCCAGCCCAGAAATCAGACAAGTGCTGAAGGAAGCCCAGGGGGAGCTCACAGAGCCACTGGCTTGGGAAGTCTCTGTGCATTTGTTCGATTGCTCAGAGCAGAGAAATCACTTTGAAACTACTCGAGATGAAACCCAGATTCACCAAACAGATGAGCTTTTGTGTCTCTGTCATGGATCCATCACATCAGAAAACACATTTGGTGTCATTTTCTTTAGGTTTCAAGTGAAAAACACGGTTGGAGGAGAGATGCAGAGAGTCATTTCCCTCCACATCGATCCACGAATCGATGCATTCTGTAAGGCTGTGAAAAATCCATGCTCACTTTCCACCTTCCCAGATCCCACAATGAGAACTCTCTATTTCCCATTTTATAAACTATTGCAGAGTAAAGGAGAACCACTAATGCCCACAAAGAATGCAGAGATCACAGCTTTCTTCCCTTCGTTTCTCTCATGTATAGAGGAAAACCCTAAACACATAAGACCAGAGTTGTAGCTCCATCCTCTTCTCCCTTCCTAGACCTGTGACTGTCCCGTGCAATGCAGAATAACTTGAACAGCAGATTTTCATAAAGCCTCATAGTTCAAGCATCCACATTCCCAACTTCCTAAGCATCCTTTTCTTTTTGCCCAGTTACTTCTCATGAATATTTCTTGACTCTTTTCAGAAGTTACTTGACAGTCCAGTGATATTTTTCTAGCTAGATCTTATCCTCGTGGATTTGGAGCTCTGTATTTCTGTGGCATATTGAGCTTTCTGCACAGGGAAGTAAATACAGTTCAAGACTGGCTACACCTGGCACAGGGAAAGGAGCAGAGTCCACCAAAGACACTGGGGAGGCTGTTATAAAAGCTATCACTGAGTATAAATAAAGATGTGATCCCAGCCTCTGAGCTATAAAACCAGCACAATAGATACCAACACCCAATAAAACCAAAGTCAAAGCTTAATTAGGAATAATCCTGGATATGAGGAATCAGTTTACACTTAGGTACAGCAGGAACCGAGCACTAAGGATTAAAAGAAGAGCTTTTGCCTGTGCTGTTATGTGCACCCAAACAGACCTCTGCCAGCAGGATATTTTGGGAGGGAAAAAACAGAAACCAAAACCCAAGCGACAATACAGCCTTCCCTGAGTTTTCAGAGGTATCAGTCTGGTTACATAAGCTCTGCTCATGGTAATTCATGTTTTACTGGTGTGTTCTGCCTGTCTAAACAAACTTCATGAAAATTTTCCACAGCACTGAATAGTCAATAAATATCCACTTTCTTTCACCAACCCTGTGATCAGTTGATAAATATCTATTTTCTTGCTTTCCTCTATTTGCCTCTATCCTCTGCAATCCTACCCATTTTCTGGTTTCATCTGGGACATATTCAGTGAATAAGGGAATCAAGGCAGACAAGAACCCTCTATATGAGCTTAAGCAAATCATAGTTTTCCCAGGTGCTGTTCAGTCTGAAAACCATTTGTGCAAACCACTACAGAAGAGTGATGTTATTCCCAAGCAGGTACCTGTGGTTTTACAGCTCTGCTGGTTGCTGCATTAGAATAACCTAAAGGACAACCTGATTGCTTCCAGGGGGAAATATCCACAGGAATGAGTGGAATCACTGGGGTGGGACTATGCCTTGTGTGAGGCTGCACCTGACAGTTTTCCTCAGGGCACAGGTTAAAGGTGATATTTATCTTTGAAATTATCCACAAAATCTGCCACCTGGTCTTTTTTCACCAAGGAAACAACAGATTCAGGAATCATTTATTTTACCTCTAGTTTTAGAGCAGGTACCCACAATGTTCCAGTGTGCATCTGGCTCTACTTGTCCACTGTACTCTATAATTTGATTATTTGTAATTCTTTCTTACAGTTGCCATCAGAGCAACACTATTTCCTTGCCTGTATGATGAGTGCAGCACTTAATGTGGGGTGACTGGTTCAAAGGTAGTAATTAAAGATTAAAGTGATCTGCATGACTTCTACAGTGCTGGGCATGTTCCTGAGATGGGGAGGGAACAGAAAGAGCAGAGGAACAGGCTGTGATTTGAACCTTTACTAACCTGTCCCTGCAGGACTTTATTGAACTATATATCATAACAAAACCTGTGGCATGACAGAAGCTTTACAACTGTCATAGCTGGAATTAGACTGGGAATTTCCTCAGAGACTGAGACAGCTGGTTAACAATTTTTTATACCTCTGTGATTGACAGAAATATCCCGCATCACACTTTTTTAACTCCTAAGCTGCTTCCTGCCCCCCCCCCCAAACCAAAGGAAGATGTCAGACATCCACCAGCTTCCATCAGAAAATGAGAACATCCATAACAAAGAAATGATAATAATAACAATAACAAAAATAGCAATAACAACAATAATAATAATAACAGTAATAATCTTTCAAGACTAACTATTGCATAAAGATTCTGAATGTGAGAACACTGAAAATAAAGATCATCATAGAATCATGGAGAGGTTTGGGTTGGAAGGGACCTCAAAACTCATCTGGTTCCAACCCCCTGCCATGAACAGGGACACCTTCCACTAGCCCAGGTTGCTCCAAGCCTCATCTCACTGGGAATCTTAACACAGAAATTCTTAACCCAAAAGGTCATTTCCATACTCTTCAGTCTCCCAGGTGAGAAACGCCCAACCAAGAGAGGAAGACACTAAGATCCAAAGTGCTTCTGAAAGCTGTGACCATGTCTGTTACATTGCACATCTGGGTAAAGCCCATTTTCAGCTGCTATTCCTGAACCATCATAAACACTAATTTCTGACCATCACACAAGATGAAGCTGTTGAGTCAAAGTTATTAAAACAAAGACTGACTTTTTTTTTTAACTGTTTGATGTCTGACTAATTTTATTTCCACCTATCTCACACTGCTGGGGAGAACGTTGGGAGTGGTCTTCCACCTTTGCCAGCTAACATGGCCAGAAGAAACAGACCTTTTGCCAATGGGCTGAAATGGTTATGCAGGAGCTGAACTCCCCTGCAACCACAGACTAAGAATACAACTGATAAAAGAGAGAGACAAGTTACATTTCTGTAAATAAGCAGGAGGGTTTATAGGAGAAAGCCTATTTTGTAATATTTTCTAGGAGGTTTTCAGACCTTTGTTGCCAACTGGTCCGGGATGCAGTCAATTCTCTCTTCTATTGGTATATTCTGGCATTGTGGGTAAAAATCTGTTTGGGAAACAAATGAATGGGTTCTTACCAGGCTCTCCAAACTACAGGAATAACTTGATTACCTCTTAACTCAGTAACTGCTTTTGCTGGCTGCTTCTTACCATCTAGAAACTCTAACCACAATATAATTTAAATGAGTACAAACTAGTGTGATTAATTTTTAACTTTGAAAAACGGCACACAGCTATTTCAGATAGGAAAACTTCCCTAAAATTTTTTCAATTGCAGGATAATGACAAGTTTTTTTTCTTAAGTTGTGCATTAATCCAGGTTTCAGTAACCACTGTATTGTTTCCTGTGAAAACACATGCCAAATTAAACTTGGAGGGACTTTTGTCTTTCTTGAATGTCCCTGTGGTGCCCTCATGGTGTTCCTTCCCCTGATCCACTGTTTTCCACAGGAGCTTGAATTAGAGCATCATGCAAAAACACCTTAAGGCTCCACTGAGATGCCTTTGGGTTTGTCAGACTGAATTTAAGGTGAGCAGCTTTAGCTGACAAATGAGTACACTGGATGTTATTTACATATTTGGGAACACTGTTTATGTTTGGAACGAGGACTAGGGAGTGCAGAAGTGTGGCTTGGGGCTGACATGCACACACATCCCCAGAGTGGTCTGTTTGCATTATCTGCAATATCTGCACTTGTATTTTTTGCCCAGGGAAACTCCTACTCATGAGAGAAAGAGGAAAAAATATGCAGATATTAGTCTGTATGGGCAGTTTTATTAAAGCACTGAAGTGTTTGCTGGGTATAAGCAATTATTTTTATTTTTCTGCCATTTTCACCTCCAAGCTTTTTGCTTCAGTCCCTGGGTGTAAATGGAATTACCCACACAAAGAGGAACTGTGAATAAAGCAGGTGCTCTATATCACATCCCTGTAAGACAAGGGGTATTTGATGTACCAATACATTAGCAAGAAATACTGGTGGGAGTTTAGGGTTATAATGTATATTGTTCTAATGTTCCACACAGTCTGACTGCTCCCACATAATCTCCCTGAACCTTGCTCTTATTTTCAGAGTTATCTTGCTTCATACTCAAAATTTTTTAAATTATACAAGCTGTATCTTCATCAGGAAAGTCCAACCACGGGAGGAAGAGATAAAAGATTTTCAATGACAGTAAATTCTGAGTCAAGCTATTTATTACATTCATAAGCAGTAATGTTACTTAAATTACCCATGGGAAGGACTGACCACGATCCACCTTTGGATAATGATAGGCACAGAACAGTGACCCTGAGTCAGTGCAGAGCTGAGCAGCTCCCACTCAGGGATTTGCTCCAGTCCTACACCATCCCGGGGAAGTCCTTACCTGGTTCTTTGAGTCCAGGTTGTCTTGTTGCCAGGAGCCCAATGAGGACACAAGCTATGACTGTCACTATGCAGAAGAGGACGATCAGGCTGATCTCCAGCCCACTGAACTTCCTCTTGGCCATCTAGACCCAGAGAAACACCATTGGGAAAAGGAAAACACAAGTAGCAGCTTTGCAAAGTCTATAAATTGCATTACCAATTGAGTAAATTAGCAAAATTTAGAAGTGATTCAGGTTTTAAACCATGTCGCCTAATCCTGAGGCTTAAATAAAACACTCCGAAAGAACTATGTGTAATAAGTCTCCAAGGCAGGACAATTCACACAGCACAGATTACAACATTATTACACCACTGGGCAATCATTGAGAAATGTATTTTGTTCCCTGAAAACCACTTTACACACAGAGAATTATTTTCTCCTGAGATTAACTATGGAACTTCTTACATGTTACTGAGATATTGAAACAAAACAAAACAAAACAAACAAACAAAAAATAACAACAACAACAAAAAAAACAACAAATAAAATCTTCCTTCCTTCCCCTTTTTTCCCCTAAGCATTCTTTTCTGCTTTAGCACAAACACACCTATCTTAATTTACAAAGGAGGGAGTTGATTTATTAAAATTATTCAACTCTGATAGTGTGTCCATAACATCTGGGAAAGGCAAGACAGATGTAACAGTGTAAATTACTTATTTATACAGTGGAAGAACATATTTGTACAAGCCAATGGTGCACTTGCTCCTCCTGAAATGCAAACTGAAATCTGTGTGTGTGTGGAGTCAGCACCTTAAACTGCTGTAAAACTTGTGGCTTTCCCAGAATTTTGGGATTATTTTTGTTGGACACAGTGGAACTGGTTGCTCAGCCCCATTCAAAGAACACCCTGGGTACCGTTAACACTCAACTGTGCACCAGCAATTCAACTAATTAAAACTAATTCAACTAATTAAAACTAATCTCCAGCATCCAGATCGATATCCATTGGCAGCTACTACTGCATTTAACATTGGTTAAGAACATTTAACCTTATAAAATAGAGTTAAATACAGAGAAATTGGCTCTTTTTAGTTAAATCAAGTGTGGGAATACATGTGTTGCACTGGCATATCAAAACACTCCTACATGTTTTAGTGATGACCCAAAGCAATGAAAGATGCTTTAGAAGCAACTTTTTGTGTGAAATAACGGTTTAAGTAATTTTATACTCCTGCTTGCCATTTTTTCTGGTTATAGCCTCTCACCCCACATGTATCCTTATCTAAAAAAACCTCTTTTGCTGTGTTATCCTACGTGATATCAACCAGCAGTCCTAAAAGCTAATGATCATTTTTTGGAAAACTCTTACTAAAAAGTTCCTGTCATAAAGGCCTCCCCCTCCCCAACTAAATCACTATTTCAGTTCTTTCCTCTTCATGGTCTTCCCCCAAGCCCTAATACTTGGAAAATAAGGCTCTATAATTTATATTTTATAATTTATAAGCTGTGTGATGCACACACAGCAGTGAGGTGAAGCTCTCCAGAAGCTTGGATGCAATAAGATGAGTGACATACCTTAAAGCTCCTCTGGTTCCTTCATCTGCTGCTCCTGAATGCAAAGCTCACCATGAAAACTGAGGCTTTAAGTCATGCTGTTATCAGTTCATTGCCCTGTTTGCAAACCCCTGCACCAACAGCAGGTACAACGTAATTACAGGCAGATTGCACACACTCTTTGGACCAAGCAGAGTCACTGTGATTATTGCAGGAATGGCTGGTTAATTAATAATATTTTAGTTCAATATAAAACATTAGATTCTGCAAATGAGGGAAAAAACAGCCATAAAATGAAAATAAAGCTTATCCACTTGCATAACTATTGTTTTTTATTCTCTCCTTTTTATGAACAACAAATTAGAACCTCCACAGAACCTTCACATGATTCGTGTCTCATTTCTGCTTGAAGCACCACGAGAAGTCATTAAACATTCCCAAATGAAGAAAAGAGCAGTTTCAATAGTTGCAGGAGAGAATGGAATTTATGAGCACTCAAATTTTTATTGAAATTAATTTTAAAGTATTAATTTGAATAATAATATAAACAGATTTCACAGGATACTAACAATAAATGTCAAAAGCAGAAAGAAAAAGATGAAACATTAACATGGAAAAGAGTTAATAGGGAAGAGGCTTCAATCATACTCTTAGTATGAAACCTTCACACCAAACTGGGTTTTGTCTTTTTCTCACAACAGATATATATGACCTTAACATTAAATCTTCATTTTCCAAAAGAAAGCTTTCACTTCATATTAAGTATTTACAGGCTATTTTTTCAATAATAAAGAAATGGCTGAGAAGTGCCACTTGTACTTTTTGAACTGTTCCCAGATTTATTCCTCTTCACCGAGGTCATCTCTGACTGGGAAGTGCAAGAATGAGATGTTTCCTCTTGGAGCACAGAGGGGGTGCTCCTCTTTTCCTCAGTCAGCACTTCAAAGAAGGGAAATCAATGGCGCACGCAGAGCTCTGGGGCTCTCCTGCATCCATCCATCCATCCATAGATCAATGGCACCAGTGACAGTGGGTTTGAAATGCTGCCTCTTACTGAGCCACCTCACCCTCTCCCTTTATTGTGACAACAGGGCCCAAGTAAGCTCTCTAAACATTGCTAAATATCCTGCTTTATGAGTCTATATTGAGACAAAAATAATGGTTTCATGTGGATTATGAGGATGGTGAGGGAGGCCCCAGGGGTTTGTTTGATGTAAAGTCTGTTTTCCAAGGTCCATACTTCATTTCACTGCTCAGGAAGGCGCTCGGCCCAGCCCAGCAGATGTCCACGTGTTTCATTTAACCGTGCCTGCAATCACCCTGCCATCAATAAAACAATTTGCTTAAGTGCTTTCCTGAATTCATGGGGCTGCAAACTTCTATTATCCATCACCTGGTGAACATTCTCTGCACCCACTCGAGGGCATAAAAGCCCGGAACAAAAAGGTCTCACAAGAGGGTTAACCAGCAGGATTCCCAGCTGAGTGTGTTCTCATTAGTCCACAAAGGATGACAACAACAGGGTTTTCAGGGTAAGTTGGGATAGCAAACTCCAGGAAGGAGGAATGGGGAAGGCTCTTCAGTCAGGGACACAGACACCACAGAGACAACCAAGAACTCCATTATATCAAGAGCTGGAGAACAGCATGGTCTCCACTGTGTCCTGCTTTGGTTTCCAGGAATTAAGAGCTGGTTTGTTTCTGACAGCTGGTCAGAAGAATTACTGGAAGCCCAGGAGTACAGGCTAGAGTGGAGAGAATAGCATAGCAAGTTAGGAAATTAGGCACTGCTAAAAATGAAAAATCCTTTGAAAAGAGACAATTATCTCTTCACTTGTAACAGGCCCATTCCTAATTAAAACACATACAACCTGACAAACGTGTTACCTGGTCAGAGTGGGCTCCCTGGTTTTATTCAGTCAGTCACTGTGCTAATAACTGGGTTTTCAGCTAAAGGGCTATGTTAGGAAAGAAGAAATAGCTTACAATTTTTCTACAGTTTTGTGAGATTTGGGGGTTTTTAGGCATCAAATATTTAATCTAACTTACAGTTAGATTACAGCCCTTAATTCCTGTAAGAATCTGCTTTCAGATTATCAGTTCAGGCAGGAACATCATCATCATTATTATTATTATTATTATGGAAGGATATCTGTCACAGATCCAATGGGAACAGACTCCCTGCTCCCCACATGCCATGTTTGAGGGCTGAAACCGCTCTGACATTCCCGTTGAGCAAAGTGGGAGCTCTCCAGGGCAGCTCTGGGCGTATTCAAGGAAGAAAGAAAGCTGAGCACTTTTCAGAGGCCTGAAGTCTCCTCCAGACACTAAACTGAGCAAGACAAAGAACTGAGAAGTCTTAAGAGTGCTTTGCAAATACTTTTTCCCCCTCCCAAAGAGGCTCTGGAGAGAACAAATTTGGATTCATCCAGTGTTGTGTCATTTTCCCAAAACACCTCACAATTCAGGATCAGATGCTCTGAGTTTTGCCTCAGACAGAATTAGTTTTCGTTTTGTAGCAGTTGACAGCCAAAATATTTTGATTTTGTTTATCAACCACATACAGAAATAATGTCAACTGAGTGATTTCATTGCAATGGAAAAGTAGAACATATTTGAAGTAATTTTCAAAGTACGTGCAGTTCTTCTAAAAGAAATGCAATTAGACATTGTATAAAAACTGTTTGTAGATAAATACATCCCTATATGTCTAAAGGATGGACCTTTACCTTCAAATGACACTTGATCCTACAAAGTATGGCAGAGGTATTGAACATGCTTGAAAATTGAATCCCAGTGTTATTTATGAATTTTTATCAGGTCAGATGGGTAACCAGTACTAATCATGACAGTGATGACAAGGATAAGAATTCTAATGGAATATCTGGTGTATAGAAAGAGGAAGAAATTTTGCAGTTCCCAGTGCAAATGAGGAAATTACTTGCTGTGAATCTCTGAAATACAGCAAACGTTGCTCGGAGGCTGAGTGCAGATAGTGCAGAACACACTGCTCAGGTGTTGTGATGATCTGAAATCGGAGGAAAATGTTGTAACAATACTTCTAAAAAGCCCAAACCCTCTAATTCTGATTTTAATTGCTACTGAACACAAGAAGCACAAAGCGAGAAGGTGCCTGATGTAGAAAGAACAAGTGTCATGATGGTTTGAACCCTAATCATGAATATAAATCACTTGATTATGTCTGAAAATTAATAACTGCTGCTCTTCAAGACAGCAAATAGTAGGTCTTACTAGAGCCAAGTCTTATTTGTTGTCAATATTTATTATCTACCTTTTCAGCTGAGAAAGGAATTCCAAGATTGCACGAAGAAAGAATCCTTTTTCTTTGGCCATTCATGCATCAGTATTGGGAAATATCAAAGTGGGGTTGATTCTGTTACTTGATCAAAAATCTCATCTGCTTTTTCATTTTTCAAGGTGTAATGAGAGAACACTGGGGATATTCCAAAATGAAAAGTGCCCTACAAGCAAGTGATCTGAACCTGTCATTTGTGGCTGACAATATTAATTTTAGGATAGAGTTCACTGCTTATAAACAGAAGGGGAAGGAGATTAATTGTAATTCCTAGCTCCTCATAGTGCTCTGTGTTCAGGGAACATCACCAGTAATTCAGGTACATCCTCACAGCTCTTCCTTTCTGCTCTGACAAAATGTAGAGCAGAGAAAGGCATTCTTGATTTGAAGTTTGAGAGAAACACCAACTGAAAAAAACCCAAAGAAACAGAGAGAAGTTTCATTCATTAATACATGTTCCTCCTCCTCAAATCCCTGGATTCACAGTTGCTGACTTTTCAGACCAAGCCCACTGTGGGTGCTTGTTTTGGAGCTTTTTTGCTGGGAATGGCTGTTAGGTTTTAAATCTTCCCTCAGCTTCTTCAGCTTTATGTGGTTTTCTTTTCCATGCTCCTTCCTACCTGAAATGTACCAACAGAAGGGAATTTTCACTCCTTCCAGCAGATTTAGAGACATCACAGACATTTCCTGAACATGGACATGTCAAGGTTAACACTCAGATTCAATTTTATTGCTGTGAATAAAAAATGGGTATTGCTCCACATGAAACCTAATTGGTGAAGAGCTGAAGAACTGGTTTCAGGAAAGAATAAAGCACGTGTCAGATTCTAAACCTCGTAAAAAAGACAGTCCTCCTTCCTCTGATTTCTTATAAAAGAGAAAAACTGTCTCTTAAACCTCCTAAGGCATGTCATTAATTTTTTGCCTTCTAGAAATGGATAAATTCACATCTGATGTGCTTAGCTAGAGCACATACTTTCTAATAATTCAACTATAGGTAAATGAGATACTTGGATTTAAGAGCCCCTATTGCCCCAGTCAGTATTTAGACTGTCAAAATGCTCTCTAACACAACATAAATATTTATACAACTACCTATTTGTGCCAGTTTGAAGACACATATGCACAGACCACTAGGAAGCCCAGGAGTCTGCCAGCTCCAGAGATTCTTGAGTCATACATCAGGCAGATCCAAAATAGCCTTTGATGGATTTTCTAGGGCTATTTAAGAAAAAAAATACACAAAATATTCAGGACTCTAAGTTTCTCGGCTTGTCAAGTTACAAGAGCATGTTTTTTACAGCCAGAAAAAA
>VXBX01002496.1:522120-563612 GCA_013400415.1 Scytalopus superciliaris | reverse complement strand
GATAATAAAAAACCTCAGTTGGTAAATAACACTCGAGATGCACCTTATTAAGCCTTAACTTCATTATCCACCATTCCTGACCTATTACATTATTTTTTCATGTTATTATTGAACAAGAGCTGAAATGACAGATTGTGTCCCAGCTTTTGGAGTGAAGAAAGGGTAATTCTGAAAGTAGCTGCTTAATGAAATCAGTGGTTTGACCCTTTGCATCTTTTGTCAGAGCTTGCCTGGTGCCTGATTCCATGACTTTCCCTGTCCTTGCTGCAGATGGTCCTCCAGCCATGCCTGTGCCTCTTGCTGCTACAGAGCAGGAAACAAAGCAAAGCCACCATTATTATACTCTGAGTCCTTGCCAGCTTTTTGCCTGTTTAGACATTATATTGCAGGGTATTATTCAGCTTTGCATTTCTTTCCAGTGAAAATAATAGATGTCTCTAGTAGGAAAACAAAAGGATTAAAGGCTCAGGAGGGTTTTTTTTTTTTTAAGAAAGAGTGAATATTTCATAATCAGATATTTGTAATAATAACAGAAATATACAAATAACTACAGTGCCAAGAATCTAATTTTCTTATATCTGTTTTTATGTGGTGATTTAGTACCCACTCACCAGGAGGGCTGGTGTGAGTAAGGGTCAGTCCTGCAGGAAGAATTGATCAGTTCTTACATCATTCAAGAGCTGGGAAACATCAAAGTTCAAAGACATTACCACAATCACCTCAGGTAATTCCAACTACAGAGTCACCTCTAAACCTGCACCCAGTGGTGATGTTTGAATTGCTACCATGAAGGATTCAAGCCCTAAAATGTTAAATAATGCCCTTAGATGCTTCTGTTTTCCACAGTCTTTCCTCACAAATCCTTGCAGATTCTGATCATGCTGGTTTCAAGGTTTTCTCTCTAAACACAACAGCTGAAAGATTTGTTTGGTGGGGTTTTTAAATGGTATTTTGTAACCTCAAGTGGGAGTCAGAAGGAAAACATCAAACAGTGCCAGACTTTGAAGAGAGCCTGGGGGGCAGCAAAGCTGCAGGAGTTGTGCCCCACACCTTCTACAACCAGCAGTGTAGAGGGATCTGTACATACACCCACCCCAGGGGAACCTCAGCCCTCCTCTTGTGTGTGTGTGCATTGACCCACTTGGTTTTCTGCTGCCTGAAGATCGCAGTAGGCAGTTGCTGCTCATTTTCCCTCTTCCAGATGTTCAGATAAGATGTCATCCAGCCCACTGGATTTCCTTCTTCAGGCTCCACTTATCCTTTCTTGAGTCCTCAGTGAGTTCAGAGGCATCAAACAGTACAGGTGTACACAGTGCAGAGCATTTGCTGGGCTGATGTTCTGTCACCTTCCGGGTACAACAAACACCACAAAAACCTCATCAAGCTGATAAGTTTTAAAAGTGGCTCCAAAATTCAACAGGCACAGGTTTTCCATTCTTTTTCTTTCTTTGTTTGTTTTTTCCCCATTTTTCCCCCCTCCCTCTACACCTGGAGGTGTTACCACCGTCCATCATTAAACAGAAGACTTGTGTGTCTTGAAGCTCATTTGAGGTTCTTTAGTATCACGTTCACCACAAGACCCATCAACATACATTGGCTATTTTACCTTATCCTTAAGGTGATTTTATGCTCTCCACATGACTTGTGTCTTTTTTATTTCCATGCTAAGATGCTCCCTCAACCAATCTCCTCTCCTTTAAACACCACTGAAAAAAATCTTTATTCAAGTTCCTCTTGCAACTACTTAATATCATGAAATATGGAGGAAAATACCATGGTGACAGTCTGGGGTAGGAAACTACTTGGATCAGGCACTTCTTTTTTGATGGCTACTGGGAGGGCAAAGCTCTCTGTCCAGCCTGCAGCTTAATGATTTTACAGCTTGAGAGACCCCAAGGAGCTCAGAAGGGTCTGAGCAGAGTCATGATCTGCACGGAGTCAAACACTTGAGTGTCCCAAGAGAGCAGGAGCAGAGACTGGCTCTCAAAAGAGAAAAAGCCAGGGGAGAGAATAGAGAGGCAGGAGCAGGGGACTAACCAAACCTAGGCAAAACCTCAGTGCCATCATTTTTATAGTCTAAAATTGGTGTCTCTACAGGATGCAGAAGTGACCATGGAACACACTGATAACTGTTCCTGAGAGCAGGATAACTTTCAGGATAAGTGCTTAGGAGGCAAGGCTACCCTGCCAGCAGGAGACAGGAGAGTCTGCAGCATCCTTGAGCAACCAAGAAAACTGGGGGTTATCCTACAGAGATGTGCTGACAATTACTTCCATAGTGACCAACATAAAAGAAACACCCTACAAAACACTACTTAAATTACCAAATTACAAAAAAAAAGCTCTGCAGAGCGTTGGCCTTACAGTTAATATTGAACTGCATTATTAAGGCAGTATGGATAAAGAAGGAATCTTTTACTAACTCTACAGATTTACCAATGCATCACTCACTCCAGGAAAACTTTGCTCCAGGGAAGGAATAACTTGACTACCAGAATGACCTTGGACTGTCTCTAAGCTTTACTGGAGCTGAATAAAGAATATTTTTTCAGTTGATAATACACTTTAGGGGACACATATAATTAACCAAAATTAATAATAAAATTAATAAATAAATTTGGAAATTAAAGCAAATGATGTCATTACTATAGCAATATAAAACTTCACAAAACAGTCCTAATTTATTGTGAAGGAAAAATCAAAGATAATAAAAGTAGTGACATGTGACAGACTACAGGAAAACATCTCAGGATCATCAAAAATGAACTGAACATTTGTAGTCACAAGTGTCCAGGTGAAGATACAGAGCCAATAAATAAGAAAGAAAATAATATTGTGGTACAGAAATGTGTGAAATAGATATAAGTGTCTCAAAAATTTAATAAGAAGGGTTACCTAATGGCATTAAAACATGAAATAGTAATAAGGTAAAGGGCAATTGGACACTGTCAGACAATGATGACTCATGGATATAAGGAATTTCTGGTCCCCTTTTGCTAGAAAAAATTGAGTGCACTTGATTTAAAATATAGTAGTTGTCTGGTGTATATATTTGTACCAGGCTGAAGCAATACAGTTATAGCCACTTTATTGCATAATTTAAGCTTTACTGTCTGAGGCAAAAAACTGAGGTATTGTCGAATCAATTTCAGTACCTGGGTGATTTTTGCAATTAGAATTAGGTAAACACTCAAAGGGAAAGGGTTAAACTCAAGAATGAGCTGGTTTAAACCTATTTTTTTCCATTAAAAAAATCAAGTTCCATTCATTTTTCCCATTTTTTTTTTTTTTTGGTTCTGTATGGAAACAGAAGAAGTAAGACTTGACAGAATGCTGCATTTCAAAGGACAGGTAGGAAGATTCCAGTAACAGGAGAGGTTGGAGATCCCTCTGATAGAAACCAGAAGATTGAACATCTCAGCAGTTCTGTTCATATTTGGAAGATGCTCCAAAGGAGTGACATCTCAAACAGCAATAGTAACACACTTATTTCAGCTGCCTTTAGGAGTGTTTGGGGAAATATCCTGGTCAGACGCGAACCATGCAGAGGGAAATCCATGCAGAGAACTTTAGAACTGAGACTAGCAAAGTCACAGTTCAAGAAATTATTTAAGCACCTTCCTTTATTTACTGTTCAGTTAAGGAGTAACAGTAAAAACAGTAGGAATGACCCAAGAGGGGAACTAAAAAGAGAAGAGCTGAGGAGAAACCCAGGAGAAATACTATAAAAAAATGTTTAATGCAAAGTGTCCCAAAGGAGTGACACATCCCAGGGGACAGAATTTATTAGCCCGCTTTTCCACAGGGCAGCACTCTGGCCTTGCAAGAACAGACCAAGCACTAATGACTGATGTCAGGGAGCACTTCCAATCTTTATTAACTGTATGGAACAATAACCTGGCAAATTGGTTAAGACTGGAAGCAACATGATAACCCTGAATCTGCATCTTTAAGGCTTTAAAAAGCCTATCCAAAGGTGTGGCGCTGCAAGATAAAGCACAGGGGGGTTGAAAAGGAGACTTTAATCCATTAGATATATTCCATATAAATAGCTCTGCTCTCCTAGACCTGAAGCTTTAACAGGAATAGAAGTGCTGTTTCCATTTTTTTTTTATTTCCCCAGTTATCTTGTTTTACAGCTTTCTACACTCCAGTCCTTAGCCAGCACAGACCTACACTGAGGCAATTATTTGCCTTTACTTTTAACAGAAATACAATATCTGATGGTGGCAAATGTGCAGAGCACAGAAATTTCTGAGTCGTCCTCCAGCATCTTATTACACTGCTCCATTTTCTCATCTGTTGGGTAATTATGGGCAATTAGGGCTGAGAGAACCAAGGTCATTTTGGCTCCTTTCGGTGTGTTTGCCATAAAAGCTCTCTTTCAGTCTAACTCAGAATGGCACAGGGGGGAAAATCTGTAGGAGTTTGACTCAGTCAAAGCCAAGCTAGAACAGGATTCCTTCCAGTGGTCCCAATCCCAGAGTAGCCCTGCTTTGGGCATAAAACCATCACTGCCACTCACTTTGTTCCTTTCTGACTGTGATTCCTGGAATGTGGGTAAAACACACTCACCTGCATCCAGCAAAGACACAGATCATACTCTGAGCCTTTGAAGAAGCCACAGATTTTAGCTCTTGTCTTGAAAGGTTAAAAATTGTCATTGGGATAACAATCATGACATAAAAGTAGAAGTCTATCTTCAGAGCTTCCAAAGAGATTGAATTCCATCACACCAAAAAGGAAAAATAATTCATTACATTCCCCCTATTCTGGTGTGTTGATGGTCACGTAGACAACACATTCATCAATTAACTCTGTTCCTCAAATAATTGAACATATTTCTCAGTTCAGGGGAATTTATGCTTCCCAGTTGCTCCATCAAGGATCCAGCCCCTTCCTCTGCTGTGCACACTGGTGGTGTATCCTTGACTGGCACGGATGCACCACTGCTCCTCTTCCTGAGAGCCATCCCTTTGCAGTCGTGCACTGGGAATCACCACAGCTAATCCTAAACCACAGTGAGAGTCAGAAAGATGCCCTGATGAAATCCCAGTGCTCTCCAGTCTGAGCTGCACCCCCATTGCCTAAACAGCTGCTTCAACAAGGCACTATTTACTTATTTTTCTATAGGATTTGCAGCTTTAGTGACACTGTAATTACAGCAAAGATACACATGTCACTTAAATTACCACAGCAATTAAATGAGACTAATGTGCCACAATTATTTCTTCCAAGGCAAACAGCAAGTTTTCTAGGATCTTTTATTTCTTTGCAACATACTGCACATTTTCATTCTCTTTGGTTTCCCTGTGTTAATAATGCTTTGGAAATGGCAGCTAAAATTTGAAGAACAAAGACAGTGCAAGTCACATTTAGAACTGCGAAGTGATGAGCATGGATCAAGGGCTTTGCTGTTGCTCCAGGACTGAGCCAAAGTATCCATAAAAAGCAATTACTCATGTCATAAAGCCTGGATTTACCTCCAAAGAGTTCCTGTAGTCACTACGAAAGGTTCTGCCTACACAAAAGCCTCGTTACAAAAGAGCAGCATTAAGGCAATATCCAGAAGTTCCTCTGCCTAACTGATGGAGAACTGAAATGACACCAAGTTACATAAAAAATTGATGCTCACTTTTCGTTTACAGGGTTTTATGTGTTTTGCATGCAAATGGTCTTCCTGTTTGGAAGCTTTAATACTAGAATAAATTATTATTACAACGTGTCTTCAGCTGCACAAGTACTTCTTCAGTTACTAGGAAAGAATAGCTTGGGAGATGATAGAAATAAATTTTCTTTTAAACTCGTATTTTTCTAGAAAATTTAAGTGCAGGAATATCTGTACAAGCTGGGTAATTTATCACAATGATTTCTCTTACGGTACCTCCTCAAACAGAAGGAAATTTTCCACTACATTTCAGGTCAGACATAATACACGGAAAAGTTGGTAGTATTATCCTTAGTGTTATTTTCTCCCTACAATGCCCAAACCCCCTGTGACTGGGCTGACAGCAGAGGGATCAGACATTCCTTCCTGTCCTGTCAGCAATTTCACTCCTGCCCTGACTGGCAGCGCTGCACTGGCCCCCTGCCAAACACAACATCCACTCCAAAATTCAAGCAGCCTTCATATCTTCTTTACAGTAATATCAGTTACAAAGAGCTGTAAGGTCATTAAGACTTATAAAGAAAAACTGTTCCTTGCTTACTTTTTGAATTGTAAATGAAACAGCACAGATACATTATCATTGGATCAGACATTATCTAAAGGAGGCTGGGGGACTATTCAGAGGAACAGATAATGACATTTGCCTTGAAACTGGGAAATAAATGCTTAAAAGTAAAGATTTATGCACACAGTTTGCATTTTAAAAGTCACTGTTCCCTCTTTTCACTCGTACTTGATTTGTTTTAGAGAATATCAAGCCCATCTTAAATTAACACTATTGAAAATCATTTTGCCTTACTGGATGTAAAGTGTAAGGGGAAACCAGTACCAAAGCCAGGAATTAACCAGGCAATCCTAGCAAAGCCTAGAAACAATGCAAGGTACCAGAGGGAAGCTAAAGATGCTGACGCATCTTAAATAACCTGATGAAAGTTCTGGCCATAGGACTGTAGACAGAATATTCATTTGCTATATATTATGAAAACACCAAGGTGATATAAAGAGTATTTAATTTAGAAGATACTGCAAATCTTTTCAAACTCTGCCACACCATCCATATGAATAAAAACCTAGATGGGGTAGGGGAAGGCCCAGGTCTGAATATGAACTTCCTGACAATTCCTGAGAAACTGTTCATAATAACCAAATACAACAGTGGGGAATAGGAGTACCTTAATAAACCATGAATAAATAATTGCTCATTAGTACCTTACACCAGTACTTAAATAAAGCCAAGCTAAGAAAGAAATATTTCAAGTATTTTATTCTATAGATAAATGCTAATGAGAGGATAATAAAGAGATGTACCCAAAACCCATTAGATAACCAAGCAAAATCAGATGAGACCTCTCCATTGGCTTTATTCACACAAATTATCCTTAAAATATCCACTGAGAATTACATCCTATTTATCTAAGATCTCCTGACAGCAAGATCAAAATGACTTTCAGTTTCCTGCTACAGCTGAGCAGAAACACACAAGGTATCCTGGGGTTAGATGAGCTGATGTAGGTTAATGCATTAGCCTTCCACCTCTGGATACTTCCCATCAATCCTGCCTCATTCTCCAAATTAATCTTTACCTGCTCCAAACAGCTTAATTGCTAATGAATGTTTATTCATCTGTCGTCAGCAAAATCAAAGCACCTCTCAGCTGGAGCAAGTGTTTAAAGAATACCCATAGTAAGTCCATTACAAGTCCAAAGCCTGATTTCACATGAAAAGTCACTTCCAAATGTCAAAAAACCCCCAGTATTCTTAATAATGCAACAAAATCAGGACACTTCATAATTTGTTCATGGCTTCAGCTGTTGCTGGTTCAAGAACACCAGCAGAGAATTTTGGTCTTCATTCCCAAGGGATATGCCCAAGATGTACATTTTGGATTTAGAGGAACATTAGCATTTAGAGGAGCACTGAGTAATTTAGTTGGAGGGACCCTCTGAAGTTCAGCTCTGCCAGGACACGTTGCTCCCACATGTTTAGGGCTGTGGGATATTAATAAATAAAACTGTGTGTTAAAGAACTCCATGTCAGAGACTGGGATTTGGAAACAGCTCTTTGACATGGATAGAAACAGTTCACATCAGAATCAAAGTTTCCAGGAGATGCCAAGATTTGCTCTCAAACTGAGATCCAGAGGAATTGATTTGACTTAAATGTCCTCAGTGACTAAGGGTGAGACAAAGGGGATGAGCCTTGCAGGCCACGGTGCCAGCAAAGCAGAAGAGGCAGCTGAAGCTGATATTGTACTTTTTCATAACTCTAATATTATTCCTTTCCATCTCTCAAAAAAAAAAAACCACATTTTTCCTCAATTTCTGATATACTTTGGAAGAGTTTACATGATTCTGAGCTCTACTACTAACATACTTTATTATCCAGTATCTCAACCCTTGTGGTAGAGGATTTCCCTTTTGTAACAGAAAAGGGAAATTTTCTTTCTCCCTGCTCATTTGGAATGTGAGAAGTTATTTGACATTACAACATTGTCAGACCCTTTAAGTCTTTCCTCTCTTCTCCTGCAGTTTAAATAACACATCTTCTAGACCTGTAACTGCTCTTTCTCCTCTCTGCTGTCTCCAATTTACCCAAATCTGTGCAGAGCAGTGACTTCTGCCAGCAGATTGGTCTCTCTAACTAAGGGCCACCAAAGTTAAGAGGAAAGACTGTTCATTGCTTTTCCAATATAACCCTAAGAACAGGTTTCCTGGCCAGAAATCCTCTTTCCATAGGAATGAGGAATGTAAATTACACCTAAATTTATAAAGGTTAAGTATATGTCATAGTAACTGGAGTCAGTTCTGCTCATACCATCATTTCTGTGAGGAGCTGCCAGTTCTCTTACACTCCTTTTTTCACAGGCCAGTCTCCCAAGAGACCCAAATTTTCCATTTTTTCTCCCCAAAAAGTATCAACTATTCTAAAATGTATTCACCTTTTATTATTCCTTATTAGCTTCTCATAAAAGTAGATATATAACTCAAAGTTAATCCTTGAAATGAAGAAATAATCTATGCCCTGAAATCACATGAGAGGAAATAACAGCAGTGGGAAATACAAATACAAAAGTTAGGTCAAGCAATCAGGCAGTTCCATGTATGGAAAGAAAAATACTGTTACCACAAGTAAATGGCAAACACTTCCCCTGAAAAGACCATAACCTGTGAGTTTTGGGCAGGAAATAAAATCCTCAGCTGTTTTACTGCTTTGTTTGCCAACAGCAGTGAGTACAATAATAGCTGCATTATTTTAGGCCTTGCCAAAGGAGTCCATAGAGCTGTCACCCACATCGACAGCAGCCACCCAAGGCCGCCTGTATTTATGGCAGCAATAATCAGCTGAATCACAGCTCTATTTCTTAAAAGCATCCCTAGATTTCCCAAATTTAAAAAGCAGAGGCTTGAAAGTTTTCCTGGGAGATGCAATTGGTTTAGTTAACAAGGAAAAGGAGTTGCACAGGTTGAAAGTGTAAAGTTTTCAAAGTTTGTTTTTTTTTTTTCTTTCAAATTTATTTTCTAATATTGCCACCACTTCACCTCTGGAGAACATGAATGCTACTTTTGGATTTTTTTTGTAGTCGTCTCACTAATAGATTGCACAGTAACCTCCACCAACATCTTTTCCTGCAGGACCCCCTCAGGCTTCAGATTTCTGCTGTCCCTGTCCTGCCAGGAAAAACCTGACAGGGAGTTTGGGACTCCAGAGGGACCAGTGGGTGAAGCTGAAGGTTTTGAGTCAAGGCAGTTGAGTGTCCCCTCACCTTGTCCCTTCCAGCTGCCTGTCCTGACCTTCTCCCAGGGTGAAACCTCAGAGTGCCAGTGAGAAAAAAATTGTGAATAAGGGTAAAGGTAACGTTTAGCAACAAGATGATAAACCAGAGAAACTGGACTGCGTAAGTATATAGAAGATGGTTTGTTGTACCAGAAAGCAGGTAAAAATGCACAAATTCAGATACTATATTTGCACCTGTGTGGTTAGACAACATAACTCCATAAACAGCTGCCTGCAGGATCTCTACATAATTTTCAGAACTATAAATTAAATATGCACATAACTCTGTGGTATTATTTATTTTTGCATCAATGGTAATGTTACTCTGTGTTCTTATTGCAGTTTTTCTTATTACTTAAACTACAGGAAAACACCAAAGGAGGCTCCAGTATTGTCTTCCAAACACAGGAAGAAAGTTTGAACTCCATATAAGTTATGCATTTCCTAAAATGATGAAAAGAACAAGGAAGATGATGAAATCTAACAACAAAATCTGTTCTGGGATAGTTCAAAATGTATCACAGGTAGAACTTGAAACTCAAAACAGAGGTAACAACAAAACTTGAAATCCTGACACTTCCCTACAGTTCTGTCTTCTCTTTCCTGGCATTATTCTCCTTTATGAGGACATTTTCCATTAAAACAAAGGTTTCCCCAATATACAGATCTCATAAGCAGGCAGATGTGATGGATCTGCAGGCGAGGCAGCACATATTGCAGCACTATTTCTGGGTAATAGATGTGCACATCAAGTGAGCAGGAGAACTTGAAAGGTGCTTTCACCACCCTTCAACACAGATTTTACATCTAATCTATATTTCCATTAATCCTGCAAGGTAATAATTTTTATGTGTAATCTATGGAAATAAGAGAGTGTCTTGCTTCTTTTTCATTTCCTTTCTAATGGATTTTTTTCCCCTTTTGTTATTAATAGCAACAAAACCCCTTAGAGATGTTGACAATTGTTACAATAGTTGTGCTGCTTCTCCTAAAAAAGAAAAGTCAGTTCAAATCAACAAGAAACAGAACTTGAATAATTTGAAATCAGCCTGGCTCAATTCTGTTCTCTGGTAGTTTAATTTAATGAGTCCACACAGAGCCATTCAGCTGAGAACTACCTTCAAACCTCAACGTACTAATTATTAAGAAAAAGCAGTTTATAAGAGGACTATTTAGTAGGGATAGAAAATAAGTGGGATTATTTCTATAATAGAGCTTGTTTATAGTGAGACAAATGTGAGCTAATTTGGATTTTGGTTCTGAAATCAAAAATGAGCTTCATGATGTTTCTTGGGGCCGAATCGCGCTCTGTGTCGCCTTCTCTGGTAATTATACCTTGACAGTGCATAATTAGTTCCTCAAGTCAAATTCCCCCACAACTATTAAATTTGCAAAGAAAATTAAAAAAACACACTCAAAACATGGAGCAGGTAGAAAGCTCGGAAGACATAAGAAATATAAGTGGGGGGGGTGTGTTTAGTTCTGTGACACGGGGCTGATGTATAAGTACAGTTGTTTTAACTCCAGCTGGATCTAGACAAGAACAGCAGGCTCAGGTCCTGCTGAGCACCTGAGTGTCCCCCCAACAGAGCCAGGGACATCCATTCTGCCTGAGGAGGAGGCTGAGGAACAGCAATTTTGATACTGGTCTTACAGGTGTGCTCCAATATTCCTGTTCCCTTAGCCCAGACCTTCCTCTCTACAACCCCTCCTTACCACAGGGGAGGACAAACACGTACCTCAAATACAAGAGGGACAGCTTAAAGAGCTAGAAATCCCCATGGCTCACTAGCAGAAGTGTCTTTAGATGCCTAATTAATTAATTAACTTAGCTCATGATGCTATTCAACACCACATATATACCTACAGTCTTCCCCAGGGAGCTCCACCACACGATGCTCACCTTGCCCCACATCAACCCAGCTTTGCAACCTCTTCTCAGAAAGAACTCCCAGAGCACGTCTCAAGGTAAGGGCTACAAATTCCAAATTATTCATTACATGCAGAGGTGTGGGTNGGGGTGGAACTGGATGATCTTTACAGTCGCTTCCAAGCCAAACCATTCTGTGATTCTATGTCTACCCCTACTTTTTGTTAGTACAGCTCCTATTTCAGCAAAACACTCAAGTGCTCTCTCAAAGTAAAGCAATTAGATTGCTACTTTTTGAAGTAATAGTGATATATGGTGTTTATTTGAAGATTATTAACTACTTAAAAATAATAAATAATATTTAAAAAATCATATTCACAAATATTCTTTAATTAATGCTCTACATTGACTCCTTTTCCCAAAGTGTCCATAATGTCTTATGCCCTAGACATGCTGGGTTTCCGTTGGGTGTTGTGTAGCATTAGACAAGTGAGTGCTTACAAATCTTAGCAAATATTCCCCCCGTCAAAGCAAAAGCCATTTCTGAACACAGCAATAAGATCTGATTGTTTACATCCCCAAACTGCAGAAAATACTTTCTCTGGGAATACAAAGTTGGAAAAAGCAACAAGCAGAAAATGAGTGTTGTTGTTTGAATGGGCACCTCAGCTGACTTTAACCCACACGTGCTCGGGGTGCCCCTGTTAGCAAATCACTGCAGGGAGGAACAGCCAGAACAGCTCCGGGTACTGCTCAGGAAATTGGATCAAAGCCTGAGGGAGTCTCCGTGCAGCTGAAAGTCTTCTCTCACAATTATCAAAAAGTGGGTGTCCTGGAAAATGTTTTGGGAAGAGACAGACAGAAAAAGTATGGAAATAAATAAGAGCTGACTGGCACATTTAACCTATTATAGAGAACTTGCCCATCATTTGATGAGCTACAGGGATGTTCCCAAAGCAGCACCTGAACTGAATTCTGCACACAGCAGTGCATTAGGACACACTGTTATTTGGGTTATTTATCACTAGTAAGGGGAGACTCATCTATTAATGTTTATCAACTGGTTTTCAACTGCAAACCAGCACAAAAATCAAGAATTGGGGAGCATTCCTTGGAACCACAGAGCTTTCAGTAATAACATGCAGTGCTAAACTCAGGGGATACATCAGTGTGTCTAATGCATAGCAGGTCTGGGTTACAGAACAGGGATACATTTGCACTCCCCTCTTCCACCAAAGCTTCCCACCCCAGATCTCATGCTGACTCCTGAATCCACTCACAGTAACAGGGCACATGGAAAATTTTTGTGGGTGGACAAAAGCACAAAAATACTTCACTCCATCAGATTTTGCAAATGAATGGGAGCTTTTGCCTCCCAGGGAAAACAAACCAGACTTGCTCTTGCTTCCTACCAGGCCAGACACCTCAGGGAAAGGCAGGTTATGGTTCTGTGCCAGCTCTCAAGGGAAGCCAGGGGAGGTGAGCACAGATTTCAGCAACAACATGATCCTCAGCATGGTTCAAATCCCATTTGAGGGCTGTCACATCTCCTGTGGCAAACTCTGCATAAAGCAACTGCTAAGCTTGCAGTGAACATGAAGCTGGTGTTGAAAGTAGATACACAGATGACTGTATATGTCTGTACAAACAGAACAAGCCTGAGATCAATATTCCTCTTTACATCTATTAGCAAAACACACAGTAAAAGTCAATTTCATTAATAATGTTTCTTCTGTTAATTTAATATTGCTCCTTTTACCTCTCCCATTCATTACAGACAAACAATTCCTCTCCCAGATAAGGATTACGAGAGCTTTGCATATTGAAGTTAACCTAATTTCATTTCTTGCTTTGACAGGAAGGACTGAGCAAAGGGTGGGGAAATCTGAGCAGTGGGATGCATCCCAATTCCTGCTGTGAGCTAAACCAAGGAACAGCTCCCTGAAGGGCATTGGACTCATGGATTCACTCTCTTTCCTTTAGCTCTGCTCAGCTCTTGCTGCTTAAAGGAGAACAAAGCTCCAGACTTGACCAGCAAGACTTCAGGTTGTGACTGCCTGTGGTCCCTGATGGTGCCAAAAAGGCTTCCTCAGACACTTTAGTCACCCTCCCTCCTGATGGATGGTGGGGACCATTCACAGGGTTCTTTTCTACAGCCAGGTGTGTGCCCACACCACCACAAAAATGTGAGCATTTTCCCTCATGTGACAAGAATAGAGGGGTTTTGGTTTTTCTCAGTGACACAATAAAATATCTCCTCAGAGAGCCAAGTGCACCACAACGGTTGAACCTCTTTTCATTTCCTAAGATATCCTGGGTGAGGACCTCCCACAACTCATGGAAACAATTAAAACATTAAATTTCATTCCTTTTGGACTTAATAATGCTCATTTTCCTCTTTCATTCCTCCAAGATTTTGAATATTTCCAATTGGCAAACAAATAAAACTTGCAAGTAGTTTGAGTTTCCCTCAGCCATCACTTTTTAAATGAAACAATCATAAATAGAATGCAATTGTGAGTTAAACCAGATTTAAAGCAGAGAGCAACTGCAATGAAGCTGATCCTCAGATTTGAAGGTTATTTTCAGCTTCATTAAACCCAGAGCTTACAGGGATCTGCAGGAATGCAGACTTTCCCTGGAAGCAGAGAAAATTGCTTACTTTCAGATGCCAAAATACCTTGATATTTATTAACATCATACACAATTTCAAAGGAACAGGCTTTTATCTACTCATTTGATGTAGTTTTAATTAGAAAATAATTTTTACAATCTTACCTTTGCATGATATTTATGACATTTAACAGAGTTAATATTCATACAGGGAGAGCAGCACAACTTTTTCTCCACTTTAGATGAACACAGACATTCATTTTAAGGCTCTTTATAACTTCAGGTGACATATGCAGCTATTAATATATATTTTTATAGTATATGATTATTAGTACATTATATAAATATTAAATACTGCATAATTTCATCACTGAATATCTTTATGCATAAAGAGGTCCTTAAACAAATAAGCATGCAGAGCATTAGAAACACTGCACAACCAGGGGAGTTTGGCCATGCTACAATTTTCATTTGCCCATTTGCCTTTTCCTTTAAAGCTAAAAATACTAAAATTAGAGGGGCTTCTTAAATTCTCATCTGATTTATTTTTGCCCAGTTTTAATGATTCCAACATGGTCTATCCTGCCTGTTAAACTACAGAAACATGCTACTGGGATGGAGAGAAGGCTGTAATTCCAATGAAACCACAGAAATCTTGCAGGCTCTCAGGATTATGGTATTGGGTCAGAACTCTGACTGTTTTGAGGGCTCCAGTGTGACAAATGCTGATGGAAGGTCACAGACTTTATAACTATCAGGACAATTAAAGGGTTTGGTACATCACTGCAATGTTTTTCTCTAAAGACCAAAATGCAACCACTTCTATCAAATTAAACAAAGACCTAATGAAAACACAGACAACATTCCAGAGGACTGTTTCCACACGGTTCCATTGCACTGGCTTTGTTATTCCCTCTCCATACACCTGTTTAATCAGTCATGCACTACTGAATGCCAAGTCCATCTTCTGTGCCCTCTATAATTGCAAATCAATCATTACAGAGGATTTTAAACAAGAAAACAATACTAATAAGAGCAAAAAGTAACTCCTAATTAATTAAACTTGAAGCCCTGGTAGCCCAACTGGCCTGGCAGTGTGACAGGTAATCATTCCTGGGCTGGTTTAATAAGCATGTTCATCCTGACACCTCCCCTTCTCTAGTGGCTCTTACAGCCGTTGGGGTGGGCTGCTAGCTTGGTTTGTTTCTTTATTTTTCAGCACTTAAATGGGATGGAATAATTCAACGCTAAGTCCATCAAATATTTTACTTACAGTGTAACTTACACTTAAGATTATTTTATATATTTGAGAACACTGTTTATGTTTGGAATGAGGACCAGGGAGGGTAGAAATATGGCTTGGGGCTGACATGCACACACATCCCCAGACTTGCCTGTTTGCATTATCTGCAATATCTGCACTTGTATTTTTTGCCCAGGGAAACTCCTACTCATGAGAGAAAGAGGAAAAAATATGCAGATATTAGTCTGTATGGGCAGTTTTATTAAAGCACTGAAGTGTTTGCTGGGTATAAGCAATTATTTTTATTTTTCTGCCATTTTCACCTCCAAGCTTTTTGCTTCAGTCCCTGGGTGTAAATGGAATTACCCACACAAAGTGGAACTGTGAATAAAGCAGGTGCTTTATATCACATCCCTGTAAGACAAGGGGTCTTTAATGTACCAATACAGGTTTTTATGGTTATAGGGATTTTTTTTTTCCACACAGTCTGGCTGCTCCCACATAGTCTTCCTGATCCTGTTAGTAAAAGGCCACTGAAGACACAAACTACAAGTGTCACCAGGCAGAAGGGGACAATCAGGCTGAGCTCCAGCCCACTGAACTTCTTGCCTATCTAGACCCAGAGAAACACTGACAGCAAAAGGAAAACATTCTTACAGATGACTAAATTTCCTGGAATGGAAAAGAAAAAAATCCTTGATTTCTTTTTTTTTTTTTTTTTTTTTATTTGTGTTAAAATAAACACAACTATATCCTGTTTATAAAGAAGGTGGCTCATTTGTGAAAAACATACTTGTCAGAACCTCTACTGAGGCCTGATAACATCCTCATGGTTTGTGAGAAAGGCAAGACAGAGGGAACAGGCTGAATCCTTTATTTGTACAGAGGGAGAATATCTCACTTGGATAAACCCACAGGATCTCACAGGGGCTGCAGCCCAGTGAAAGCAAAACAGTCACAGGAGCTACACTGGCTGCTGCTGAAATCACAGCTTAATGTGGGAATTCATTTGTGTGGAATCCATGCCTTAAACTCCTGTTAAACTCCTGGTTTCCCCAGAATTGCTGGCAGAGTGGAGCAAGGTGTGCTGTGCCAGAGGGGCTGCAAAGAACACCCTGGGTACCATTAACACTCAACTGTGCACCAGCAATTGAACTAATTAAAACTAATCTCCAACACCCAGATCAATATCCATTGGCAGCTACTACTGCATTTAACATTGGTTAAGAACATTTAACCTTATAAAATAGAGTTAAATACAGAGAAATTGGCTCTTTTTAGTTAGAGTGTGGGAATACACGTGCATTGCTTCGGTATAACAGAACACATTGACACGTTTGTGGTGGGGTTTCATAACGAGGTGTCTGTGGGGGGAGGCTGAAGCAGCATCTTCTGTGAGAAGAGACCAGGGATGTCTCACGTTGGGCAGGGATAATTCCAGCCAGCTCAAAAACAGACCCAAATATGAGCCCACCAGTGAAGATGGTGGTGCCCCCCTGTGATGACATTTAAGAAAGGACAAAAAAGACATTGCACAGGGAAAACTGAGAGGAAAGAACCCTGCAGACAGCAAGGTCACCCATCACCCCACCTGGATTCCTGGAAATCCCACAGCCACGGGGATGAATGAAGAGCAGAAGCAATGCTGGCCCATCCACAGTCCCACAGGAGTAAAGCCAGTACTGAGATAACCAAGTGCTTTTCCCAGACTGGTTTCAAGGTGTTCTCTCTAAACATGACAGCTGGGAGCTTTTTTAATTAAAAACAAACAAAAGTCCCCAAAACAAACAAACAAAAACAACCCAAAGGAAACCCTGCTGTTTTTACTGTCACTTGTTAAGATACGTTGGCAACTGCTTTCCTACTAAGCAGCACACAAGAAGCACCCTAAGAAAAACTCCTACAATTACCAAAGCAAGAGCAGCAGCTCTGTGGGAACAGTTATCTCTACAGCTAAGACTGCTTCTTTATCAATACTTCCTTAAAAAACATGGCTCAGGATTTTATTAGCTACTCAGATTCAACAATGCATCACTCACATGCACAGAAAACTTTCCTCCACTGGTGTGACCTTGTTGTGGAGATGCTCTTGCTGCCATCAGATAAATTACTCCTGAGCATATGAACCAAGATGCCCTCAGAAAGCAGAGAATATTACAGTATCCTTAATTTCAACTGTGCCATTATTCAAAAAGGTTGTTGTTATGCTGGATGTGACACCACTCTCAATGAAATATTATGCTAATAACCAAAGAGACATTTCTGTAAAGTGGTCCAAGAATGCTGCCTGAATTCCTTAAGGGTTATTTTTCAGGAAATGTATGACTGTATACTTTTTTTTCCCCCTTTAAACTGCTATCTGTTTTCAGCAGGACTGACAAAATATCATAGAAGCTCCTTAGTGTACAACGAGTTTAAAAAATAAATTAATATATAAAAATTAGAAAATCACTACCTAAATTAGCCTATTTATAGCTTTATTAAAACCAAACATGGACAAATTTCCATTCATTAAATTCACAATGAAACCTAACCCTTGAACCAAACCTAGAACAGAAATCCTCAGGTATCCCTCTTCCCAACTTCAATGCCAAAAAAAGGAGATATAAAGTACAGATTTATGGGAATAAAAGCATAGCACCATACTTGCTTCATAGGTGTGATGATTTCTGGAGGAGCATGGCCTGTTTTGGGCCTCAGGGGGAACGGTCACCAAAAAACAAGATCATGCCTTGGTTCAGGACAAACATATTCCAGTCTATTCTTTCATTGGGGTTTAGGTGTTACTCAGAATAAGACAGCAGTTGCACCCTTTTTTGCATGAAAAAGGAAAGCCAAACAATACACCACCCCCTTCTCCAAGTCCATGGATAGACAGGAGATAAAAATTGCAATATTTCAAATTAAACTTCTGTGACAGCAAACCATAGGCTGGTTTATTTAGTCCCTGTGATTTTTAAGGGAAACAGCAGCCACTGGTTCTGCCTATACATGTTAGAAACCTACAAATACATTAACAATTTTATGTCCTTAGCTCTTAGCAGTGTCTCAAACACAAACTTCTTCAAAGCTCTCTGTCTTTCTGCAACATCTCGAGGGACACACAGCTGGTGATTAGTGTGGGTCAGACAGAGACTGCAATCTGTTCATTCCTGTGCTTTAAACTTAAAATCCCCAGGTCCAACTTGTCAAATTCAGGTATGTATGAAAAGCAGATTGCATGAGGGAAATACAAGGGAGGATGTTATAGTGAAAAAAATAGGGTTGAAGGGAAATCCTAATTACATGGAGAAAAAAACAGAAGACAAAGTACACCATCATTCTAAATACATGGTAAAGATTTGGTACCTCTACTACAAATACAGGACAGCTTTAAATGAGAAAAATCCATCATGTAGCCAAGGAGGATTGAATTATTACAGGAATCCTGATTAGAATCACAAATACATAAAAATTGTTATTAAGTTAATCCACATCTCCCTTAACCTTTTAAATCAGTTACAACCCTGGGGTAGCAGAATGTCTTCATCCATGGTGAAGACCCAGAGGGAGTGAACCAGATATGGTTGCAACAGATGTGAAAAATGATTTTAAAAGCCTAAAGACAGTTTTCTTGTTTAGACCAAACAAGCCCCATTTTTGTACTGTCCTGGTGATCATGGAGAGGGTGAGCATTGTTGGCTTCTCAGCAAAGGTCACCCCAGGGAGGACCCGCACACACATTTCCATCACCCAGTGGTGGAAACAGGTCATCGGAAGAAGCAACACAGCTCATGAAATACTCCTCCCCAAAATCTGAGTAATGGTTCAAAAGCATTCCTGCAGCTTTAATCTAAGCATCTACAGAAGTCACCTAACTCAGGACCTTGAAAGCTACAGCGTGACACAGGCAGAGACCAAGTGCCATCCCATTCAGTACCTTCTTGTTCCAGTAGGAGCTCAGCACCTCCAGCCTGGTCACCTGTGGCTCAGAAGACAATGTGGATTTTGCCCTGTGGGTGGGTTTTATATTGGCTGGGAACCAGGTGGGTTTCAATTCGCTGATGACCTGCAGCTTCTATAAAGCAGAAGACATGCAAGCTGGGGAGCTGGGTTGTTACCAAGCCAAGCTGGTGGGTTTAGGGAATCATCTAACCAGGTACATCACTTTGCTCATGCAAAGAGAGGCAAGTGCACATCCAACACCTGCAGAGGTTTAAGCACACCCACATTTTTTTGCTGTCAGAGGCAATGGGGGGAAAAAGATTTAGAGATCCTTTCGAAACCCCCAAGGAATATGGGTAGCCATGAAATAAGAAGTAAGCAAGGAATACAAAATAAAAGAGACTTGTGTTGTACAGCTTGTGAAAGAAAATATAGAAGAAAAGTTAAAAATATAAAGACAGTTATGCTAGATATCGTTCACCTCTAAAGTGCATTGCTTAGACAAGAAATGGGAGAAATGAAATATTTAATGTTTCATTTGGCTATTTACTAAGTTGTTGTGTGAGAGGACTATTGGGAGGAAAAATTACTCCATTCGCTTTTACCCAGGATTGCAAGCCAGGACCCAGAAGATGCAGCCCCCTGGGGATGGTGATTTAATCCCAAATGAGAGTATTGCTCGGGCACTCTGCTCGCCTGTGCTTGTACATCCCAGGTGAGTGGTGCCTGTCACCTGTGCTGCCACTTGTCCAGGCTCATCCCTGGTGCTCCTGATAATGCACAAGGCTTCTTCCTTTCTGTCCCTGCTTTCTGTGGCCTTCCTGCTGCAGCTTATTCTCTGCAGAAACAGCCCCGTGTCAGAAACATCCTGCTGTGATTCTGCACTAAGTGAGAGATGTCACAAACCTTCTGCCTGTCACCGTCCCTGCCCCTCACACAAGGAGGGCTTGGCCTTGTCTTCAGATTTGCTACTTGCTTCAGGTAAGGATTCAGATATTTCTCATCCCTTCAGCTCTTGCTGCCCATGTTGGAGCTTCCAGCTGCCTGACAGCCTTCAGAGAGCTGCTTTTCTCACTCCCAGGGAGCAGCCCTGCCGTGTAGTGTCACACCTGCAGGCACAGCTCTTGCTCTGGAGTGCAGTGACCTGGCCCTGGGCTGGTGACATTGATGGATCTATTCTTTCTCTTTAGTGCTGCTTTCTCATCCCTTTCCTCCTTCCACTGTAAAGGGAGCAAGTGAAAAATTGGCTTCCTCAGGGTGAGGCAAAGTCAGTGCATGGAATTTACTGGTGGTTTGCTCAGCTGAAACCCCACCATGTGCGTGCTGGGGCAAACTGCACAACCAAATCAACTCAACGGGAAATGATAAACATCTTAAAACATCTGAATATTCAGTTGTTTGTCCCAAAAGTACTTTAATGAAGCAAAGAAAAAAACAAATTATTTTTTGCTATTTTGCAGTAGCCCAGCAGGCTGAGGTTTGGCATCTGCATGTGACAGAAAGGGAGGGACCAGCTGCCTGAGCTCTACCTTGGGAAGGCTGGTTTGGAAATACTGAGACAATTCAGGTGTTGTTTCCACCTTCAACCTGTGAGATCACTCCCAAAAGGCATCAGCCACCCCCAAGTGATGATGACTTTGCAGGAACCTGGACAGGAGGAATTTGATCAAGACCAACTAGTCACACAGACAAAGAACTAAAACAACTTTTTGATCAATCCTAAACTAAAATTAAATTCAAAAAAAGTGTTAACAAGCCTAATTAACATGAGTTTTGCTCTGAAAGTGGAAAGCATTATGCAATTGCAAATTATTTTTAGACAATGAACTGTTGGTTCTTAATGTGTAATTTTTCCTGTCTGAAGACTAACGTTGACACTCTTTTCTAGTTTTCTAAAATAAATCCTAGCTTTGTTTATGTTGTTCCTGTCAATAAGAGTGTTTTCTCCCATCATTCTTCCCTGGAAGAAGCAAGACGACAATTTGGAGTTTACAGTCTCAAATCTTTGTGGCTGGTTGATCTGAAAGACATGAAGCACCACAAGGGCTCAGACTTCCACAAGTACTACTGAAAAAGTAAATCTTGCAGATATTTGAAATTATTCTTTCACCTTGCTCCTAAAGTTTGCATCATCTGGCCTGAGCAGTCGTGGTCACCCACATAGGGTGGGATGGGACTGTTATCCTTGAGGGGTGCACCTGCCTTTCTGCTTTAACTCCAATGTCTTTAAATTGGGTCTCTGCTCCTTGGTGAGGAATGGAATATGACAGAACTTCCTTAAGGATGGCTGTTGTCACAGCTTGAAGGAGCTACATCTTCTGGCTCTATCAGAAGGTCTGGTGGCATCACAGCAATTTCTGCAGAAGGAAGAGTTTCCCCACCCTGCTGCCTGTGCGTGTGGTTTGCAACAAGATCCTGGCCCTTCCCCTGGAGGGGTTGCTGTTGGGAGCAGGATGAGTAACTAAGCTTTGCTTAGAGGCTTGGAGGAACATCAAGTCTGCTCCTCAGTTAGCATTTTAAGCATTTGACAATAAGGCGAAACAGCAGATGCAAACAGATAAGCACAGTCTATTGCCTCAGGTCTCTGAGTTATTTCTGTTGATTTAATAAGTCCCTGCTTGGTCAGCTCTTGCTCTAAATGATGAGCCACTTCCATTTGCAGGTATATACTTGTACTGCTCAGAAAATAATATGCAGTTCAGTAGAGAAAAGTGCTGGAGATCTACTTCTTTAATTACCACAACTCTTGGATATCTATTTAAGGATGTTTGTCCCTGTCAGAATTAATAAAATACTTTGGAAAAAAAGAAAAAAAAAAAAAAGGCAAATATTTGGGTCTTATATTAGTAAAAAGTATTGTCAGTTCAAAAAGGATTAAGTTCTTCCTCTCTCTTAAAAAAATCCCGACTATATTTCATCTTCTGATTAAAAAGGAAAAAGGAAGAAATGTACTGAAATATTTGCAACTCGAGTCTTGGAAGAATCAGTCAGTTGTTATTCAAAGTCAGAAGGATCTCAGCTGTGTGTCCTCCCTACAGAGCCAACCCTGACTGAGACACTGGAGACTCCATTTTTGGAGAATTTCCCTGCCTGTCTTGACATTTTACAGTTCCCTGTCCAGGGCCCTCAGTTTGAAGCTGTGACCTGGGAACTGCAGAAATCTTTTAGGCTCGGTGCTTCTCTGTGTGATTTTGTGGATCCAAAAAGTCACCACTGCAGCTGAAAAAGCCTCACACGGACCCCTGTCTCGATCCATCTCTACTTGCAAGAATTCTCCACAACTGGAGTGTTTTACTGAATGAAATATTTGATGTTTGTGCTATAAAACCTCATTTACATTCACTTTTGTGCTTGTGCGGTACTTACACAAAATTCAGAGAGTTCTCAAGTAAATGACTGTTGGTACTTAAATACAGAATATGCTTTTTAAACATATAATTAAACCCAAGATATTTCCAACAAGTGAAGTGAAATCCACATGCCCAAATTCAAGGCTAGATCCTGTCACAGTTTCAGTTTGTGTTAAAACCTCTTTTAAATTAAAAATCTGGTGTTTTTTTCCCCTTATGTTCTACAGATATTTATCTTGCATGAAAAGTGGAGATTTTGGGGTGTTTCCTCAGTATAATTTTCAAGTGGGGGATTGGATTTTCTTCCAACTCCTACCTGTTTCTGGCTAACCTCCCTTGAACATATGTTTTATTTCTGATGCAAAATGTTAAACGACAACACAAGGTTGTAAATATAGTGATGTAAAAAATGCTTGTTTATAAACCAAGCCTGTTTATTGGGAACTCTGCATCAAAGTCACATCTTCTGAAGATTAACATGAAAGTAATTCAGCTCTTTACGGTGGTTTTTCAGCTGCGTCTGTGTAAATTAAAATGGAATAATTGTTATCGACTTTATATTGACTGTATCACAATTATGTCGTAAAAGATGTGATCCAACGCTGAGAAAAGTTGAAGGAATTGAAAAATTGATCTGTCTTAAGAAGAAAATAAGTTGGTTTTACTTTCTTAGTATGACAGTTAACAAATAGTTAGTTATTTAACTATTTATGGTAATGAAACTCCATAAGATTTCCCTGTAAGGAACAGAGAGAGTCCACAGTGGGGTCCTGAAGGCAATAGTATAGGAATAATCAGTCCTATAGAGCATTTCATTGAGTCAGACAAAACCTCTAGTCAGGGACTTCATGAAATAATGACAAATCTTATCAGAAGCCAACAAGCAGAATTTGTCTTTTTGTGGTTACTGTGAGTCAGACAATATTTTTAACAGATTTTGATCTTTCTGGAGAAGAGCTCAAGACCCAGGGATGTTCTGAAGTCCTGAGGACATCTGAAAAATTATTGCAATGTGCATGTTTTATATATATAATAATAGTCATGTATGTATAAATGAAATTACTAGGGTTTTTTTACACAGTTCACATATAAAATGAGTGAATTTGAGAGGTGATTAACTTTTTAACTGATTAAAAACTGCTGCTGAAATGGTCTAGGGTTTGTGTGGTTTTGTTTCCCAAAGTATCACGTGATCTTTCATAGTTTTTCCGTTGAGTTTCAAAAGTCCATCAATAAACAAGAGTTTATCCAACAATAAACTGGTAAAGATTCTCATATAACAACTCTCACTGAGTTGTAATTGTGACCTCGCTGTAACAGCCTTGATCTGGCCATTTTGTAATCTTGTGCTTATTTTTATGATTTGAAAACCAATTTAAAACTATAAACATAAGCATGACTCATTTTATGGGCATAGTCTCCAAAAGATGCTTACCCAGGATTTTTAAATGCTTGCTGGTTTATGTTTCTGTTTCCTCATGATATTTAGAGAAATAATTAGAACTAGGAAGATGCAGAGCTACTACTTTTATTAATAATGCATAAACTTGGGACATCCAACAATTTGTACACAGTTACTGAGCATCCAAATGCTCCAAAAGAACTCCATAGCTTTTAAATTAATATTATTTTCTTGAAATCTGGAATATTCTGGAATTTCAAGTCAAGTTAAAATCAATCAAGTTCCTCAAATTATTACCTGGATTCAGATTACAAATTGAACAAATGTGGGCATTCTGCAGGAACTAAAAGTTTTATTTTCTCTTCCTTATTTTGTATATGTCTATGCATTTTTCTGTTGAATGCATGCCCTGAATCACAGTATATTTTCTATTCTAGCTGCTAAAATATAACCCTCATGATTGATGCAGCATCGGTCCTTATTATTCCCTCATTGGAATTTCTGATCACACACAACTCCATGTTTTCTACTGAGATTTTCCAACCCTGCAGATGGGAAATTCTACTGAATAACACTAAATACTATTACAAAAGAGACAAAACCAAGTGAAACCTGACTTTTAGGACTGCAAGCTCTTAAAAGACAGCTATGAATGTGGAGTATTTTTTGCCTACATAACTTTTGTGAGACTTTTACTTTTCATTAGTAACATGCACAATCTGGCACAACGTGATAAAATGGGAAGTGAGTCCACCAGGAAATCATTTCAGTGCTTTTTCTGAGGGCTCCAAAACTGCTTTACTGGCTGTAAAAGAACTTATTTCATTGAAAGGATCCTTCTTGCATCCTGTTTTCTATGAATTGCTCTGCAGCAGTCAAAGGTTTGCCGGGCTCTGTGTGTCCACAGGGATGTGCCCACACAGGATCACGTGAGGAACCATGCCCTGGAAAAGCAATGTGAAGAATCATATTCTGCCTGTAACTCTACCATTAAATTGTTATTGTTTCTCAAATAAGCACAAAAAGAGGAAAGGCTTTACATTTTTTTTCCTCTTGTTAAGGACAGTTCTACGATTTTTCAGTTCAGATTTGCTCGAAAAAAATATTCCAAAGAAACCACATTATCCATAATCCCTTCCAGCCTAATTTCATCCAGTGTTTACTGATGATGCAAGCTGACATCCCCAGGAACTGAGGACTAAGTTTAGCCTCCAAACATGCATGTTGCATGCAGTTTCATCAGTATTCCCTGCAGACACGGATCTGCCTTGACTGAGAGGGATGTAATTTGTTCGCTCCGGCCAGGATGAACATGCAGCTCCCCTGACACTGGAACAAAGCAGATCCTTTGTGGCAGCCCCTCCAGGCCATGGTGCAGATCCCTGTGTGCACCGCTGCTCATCCCTGCCAGCCGTGCCCCCTGCCTTGGCACTGCAGGTGCCTGTGCCAGCCCAGCCCCGCTCTTCGGCACCTAAAGGACACGCTGCTGCTGCTACACGGATACATCCCACAGGGTGGGAAAAGGTGGTACAGCTAATGCAGGCACATTGGCCCAAATACAAATTGCAACCGAGGTGGGAGGGAATTTTCACCCTCATTTAATTTTAGGCTGGAGAACAGGGATTTTTCATGCCTGACCATTGCACCTGAACACAGTGCAGGCACCTAAATGTTAGCTCCACCACATTCTTCCCTGTTTAGTTTCTCACTCCAGCTGGCAGCTTGCTGGTTTGAATAGAAATCCCCATCCTCTTCCTCACCATCTTTACTGGTGGGCATTTCCCTGCGTTTCTGCAGAGCCACCATGGCCTCGGTGTTACCTGTCCCTGTGTGGCTTTCTCTTGCCTGCTCCCCATTTCTGTTCCCACAGTATTTCTGTATCTGGATCTTGGGGACCAGTGTGTCCCTTTTAGGGAAAATGTGACTAATTCCCAGGTTTCATATTATGTTTTCCATACACTGATTTGTGCTTTAAAACAGATGTTAACACTGTTCTATAGATAAGGAGAGGAAGACATGCAAAAACTACAGGGTTTTTTCCCTCTGGCTGGTGTAGATTGAGACCCAGAGCTCCAAAATTGAAGTAACTCCCCCCAGCTTGGCCAAGCTGCCCTGCTGTGTTATTGTTTTCCTTCTTGCAAAACATCTTTATTCCTATTTGCAGAGTTAAAGTGATGAGCTATCGACTGCGAGAAAGCCAGTGGCTGGAATAGTAAATAAATCTTCCCCGCCACACTGCTGCCTCCGCAGCGAGAAACTGAGGATGACACGTCTCTCATTACTTTGTGTTGTTCCTTGGATAATTTATGAATCTCCATTGCATGTGTTTTGAGTCGTAAATGTGATCTGCATCTGCATCTGACATCAGGCATGCAAAGGACAGCTCCCAGTAACGCTGCTCGGCGGTTGTGGGCAGAGTTACAGTAAATAACACTTAATGTGAAATGTGTAGTGTCATAATAAACATGACAGTGGGCTAAGGTTGCTCCTACTGAGGATGCTGAGACTACTGGCAATGAGGGAAGGAGCTACAGCAAGGACTGGGGACCAGGGCTTACAGGTTCTTTGCAGAATCCCTCCTCCTTGTTGGTAAAACACTACAATAAATTTGTTTTGATGCGTCTGTTACAATAAATTCTCAGAGCTCTCTCTAGATAAAATAATATCTGGTCTTCACACCATTAAAGCTACTCAGAAGCTGCTCCAGGTAATCCAAGCCAATTGATCCAATGTAAATGGATGTATCTCATCCACTGCTAAATATGAACAAAATGTCTCCATCCAGGGCAATTTTTCACCAGATCCAGAGATTGATCTCAGCTTTCTCTGCCTCACTAAACCCAAAGAGGAGCACTAAGCAAGATGCAGATTTGCTGTCAGGGTGCACTTGTGAATGGAATTTTGTGGGATACCAACCAGAGCAGGATGAAATGCTCTCACTCCATAGAGCAGATAGCACAGCCAAGAGTCTCACAGGGTTTCTGAACCATAGAAACCACAAAGATCAACCTTCACTCTTAAACCAGAACAAAAAAAATTACTTAATTTTGAAAAAATATTGTAGGTAAATTCTGCTTTAAATTACACTCACCTGAACCTACAGAAAGTCAAGGGCTGATTATGCACTTTCTGAATATACAGAAGGAATTCTTCCCTGCAAGGGTGGGCAGGCCCTGGCACAGGTTGGGCAGAGAAGCTGTGGCTGCCCCAGCCCTGGGAGTGTCCCAGGCCAGGGTGGATGGGGCTTGGAGCAAACTGGGCTGGTGGGGGGGGTCCCTGCCCATGGCAGGGGCGGGGGGGGAGGGTGGTCGGGGTGGTAGAAAAAGAGGGTCTTTAAGGTCCCCTCCAACCCAAACCATTCTGTGATTCTGTTTTATGATTCCATGATATTTCCTGAGGTCCATTGGGAATCTCCTCTATACAGAGCTGTGTCAGTGCCCAGCAATGGTACTATTTATTTCCCAGGTCACACAAGCTGTGTTTAAAAGGTCAGCAGAAAGTGAAAATACCTTATTGGACACCTCAGGTGCTGTTTACAATATTTCTCAACTATTCCCAGATCTTCCACCAGTCAAAGCTTGGACTCGATGATCCTGAAGGACTTTTCCAACCTGAATGATTCTATGCACCAATTTGAGAGGTACAAAACTTACTGGGTATGAGCTGCAGAGCTTCACTGTTTGGGAGTTCCAGAATATTTGAGGTTTCTTTACTTATTACAAGGTGCTGCAAAGTTAAGAATTGGAAACCAGCTCCAAACACAAGCAACTTTTCATCTAGAAGGTTTCAGGATCAGACATCTCTTATTTGCCAGTGGAGCATCTCCCTGCTTGGCCTCTCTCCACCCAGCTCACCATGGCACCGGGAAACGTGGGAAACACACTGCAGAAATCCTAATTTGAAGTTTTTCTTGTGCCCTGATTAAGCTGTGAAAAGAAAGGGGCGAATGTAAAGAGAGCCACCCACTCCAAGCACATTAATTACAGGTACTGAAAATCAGCCAGCAATGAAGGTGAGACAGAAATGCAAGGCTTTAACACCTTAACAATGCTCATTCTTCTCTCGTTTACCCACAGCTGCAGGTGTGTACAGCACAGGCTTTGTCTTTGCAAGGCTAATTTGAGCATCCCAAGCCCGTGACATTGCCAGAAGTGTTCCTTTATCCATGAATATTATCCTGCCATACCTGTTCTATGCAACACAGACTTTCAGCCTGTGTGCACATTTTGTTTCACGCACAAATAAACAGATGAAAACCTGTTTGTGTGCCCTCCTTCAAGGACCATTATGTTATTCAAGACTAGAGTTGTGGCACAAAAGCTAAAAGAAATTATAAATCAGGTCATTGAGACCATTCTCCTGATATTGTGGTGATATTTTCCTGTGGAAAAAACCCCAAGGATGTGTAAAAGTGTCAAACTTCAGAAAAAACATCTTATTTCTGGTGTTAATCAGTGTCAGCAGTCAAGGACCTGCCCATACACAGCTGAATGCTACAGGGCCAGCTAAAGACACACATCTAGACTTTTTTCTCATTCTCTCCTTCATTATCATTCAATTTTACTGTTACTTTGTTAAATAGGATACACAAAATAGAACTTTCAGTTTTGTGTTGCCTGTCACTGGAAAAGCAAAGCAACTGCTATTTTCTCCAGGTTCTTCTATTCCCACTCTTACCTTTGCCCAGAACTATCACTTTTAGTAATGATAAGGTGGCAGCAACAAAGATTATGAACTCAATCATACTCTGCATTTGCAATAATGTAATAACACAAGTTAGTAAATCCTTTGATATGAATTCAAAAGGATTATTCATTCACAAGCCCCTTTTGGTTACACCCACATTTCTGGCAAGAGAAGTCCAGATACTTTAGTTTTAAGCCCTTTGTCATCAGTACTTCAGTTATTCCTCCATTCAATACTTCATTCTGTTATTAATCCTTAATATCAAAGAATCCCAGAATGGTTTTGATTAAAAGGGACCTTAAAGCCCATCCAGTCCCACCCCCTGCCATGGGCAGGGACACCTTCCACTAGCTCAGGTTGCTCCAACTTGGCCTTGGACACTTCCAGGGATATATCCTTTATTTGTTCCTTAAAGTAATGAACTACTGAAGTTAGAGAACATGTAATTTCTTTTCAAGAAAAACATACAGGTAGACAATTCTTTTTCAGTCCAGAAAACAAAACCTTCATGTGCCTGAGTGGGTTTTTTTTTTCCCATAGTATCAGCAAGATTAAAGATACTACTTTTTGCCTACAGACAAAATTGACACAGACCAAGACACAAAAAGCTTAACACATTTTTTCTAATAAAAATGAAAAGATTGTTCTATTTCTATAAATATAAAGGCTTGCTAAGAAAGTATTTTCTTCTAAATTCCAATTATTTTCAGAGAGTTTCTCTATGCTTCAAAAAGGAGTTTTCTCAAGATGAAAAATGTGGGGTTTTTCCTAAGATGAAAACAATTTTGAAAAGGTTTTTGTTTGAAGTAACATTCAAGAAGTCACATTTTTTTCAGTCACCAAATAACCATAAAAAAAAAAAAATCAGGTCAACGATTTTATTTTCCAATGAAAAGCTGGTTTTTTTAATGGAAAATTTTTGAAGATGAAGAATCTTCAGCAACTAAATCACTACCTTAAGTGTTCAACATTTAATCCTAACACTGTCACATAAATATCCAGATTTGTCAGCGATTTATTACCATAGCGTAGTATTTTGATAGACTAATAATTATTTTGATATTAATAATTTAATTTCGTGTTTGTTTAATTTTTGCTTAATTCCTGAAATCCCTTCCTACAGAGAGAAATACCAGTAACATACTTTCCTCCTGTTTTGTATATATGCAAAGTTCCATTAAATAGAGCATCTGGACATTTAATAACATAATACACTCATAATATTTTTATGAGATAAGAAATTCTCACTGACTTCCCCATGGAGATAGGAAATTGGGAACAGGAGTTTAATTCCAGTTAAATTCTAATTAATTTTAAATATCTAAATGTTCAGATCCAACACAATCACCCAAAGCTCCAGGTAGGATTAGTGGGTGGGATAGACCTCTCGCTGGGAATGTTTTGCTCCCCATAAGACACAAACCTCTTAAGATCACTTTCCTTTTCCATATGCTAGTTAGGGTACAAATTGTGTCTCATTAAAGTGGGATGAGTCTGTACCAAAATGATTTACAGAGGGAAGAGGAGGAAAAATAAAGACTTTGTCAGAGGATAAATTGGTGGGTGTCTGTTATACTCCAGACAAGAACTTGGTGGTTTGTACCTGCTGATTTGTTAATAAAATGTATTATATAAAGCATTATTATTATTATTATTATTATTACTATTATGGTGAAAAATATCTCTCTTTGTTTTAAGCAGGATTCAGTAAAGGGAGGTTTTTTGCTCAGCAGACAAGGACAGGAGCAGGTTTTAGGTGGGTGTAGCAGCTCATGCAGAAGTTGCACAGGAGCCTGAAAACCCCCTGTCTGTGTGAATTAACAGCCCATCCATGGGCCAGGAGATACTGGTGCCACCAAAGGTCATCACACAGCAGTGACTTCAGCTCTTTGCATTCCCATGGAAAAGAAAATCCCCACCTGGGTGAGAAGGGTGAAGATTGCTACACACACAGGGTGAAGCAGCCCAAGAACCATGCTGGGCTGGTGCCAGCTCACACTGGCTGAGGAGTTGGGCTGATTCATCTCAATTTTTAAATTTATTTAAACAAATACTAGTGGCTGCTTTACCAAATCTCTCTGAGTCACCTCACCAGTGTAGGGATGAGGGCACTGCTGTGCTGAGGGCAGTGGAGCTGCAACAATTTACACCAGTGGAGCCTCAGACACCCATGGGCTTTAGGTCATATCATTTCACTGGCTGTCTATCTAGAGCATCAACTTGGTTTGTACATCTGATCCTAAAATCCACTGTTCCTCTCTTAATTATAAAGAGCTATGGCAAAATTCAACTTTCAAGAAGGCAGAGTTGGTTTACTGTTTCTTTAGAGCAGCAGTGCAAGCTCAGGTCCATCACAGATTAAATTCATCCCGCGAGGAAGAGATTGCTACAGAGAATAAGGAGATTTGCAAACCTCATCGTTCCTTTCCTAGCTGCAGTTCGTGGGTTTCTTGTGTGAATGGCTGCTTCCCTGAGGATACAGACATCTAGGCATCTTCTTGAACAGGGGACATCAGACAAACTCATTTCCCAAAGCCTCCAGACGCTCAGCAAAGCAGTGGCTCTCTGAGCTTTGTGATTCACTGTGCTCAAATTCTGATGCTTCTTGCTAAAAGGAGAAATTAGCCATTTGAGGATGATATTCCTGTGCATGCCCCAGAGACACTGCATTCAAGTGCTTAGCCTGACATTAGGCCTGCATGAGTTAATTAAAAAATAATCATTTTTTCTGCTCCTCTTCTGGTTGTCTTCGCTCAGGCAAATATGCTGAAATCACAAAACTGGCAAACAGATTGCTTTAACTAGAAGGTAGGATATGAATTCAGCATATTTTCTGCATAGAAATATGACATTTGTATGGAAATGACCTATTTTCTTGAACAGGCAGCTATATATCACAGGGAGCTTCACAGTAACATTTATGCAAAAGAGATTGGGAAGCACTTTCCCATAAGGTGCTTATTTCCTCCAGATGAAATAATAAGGCAAAGCATAATCAAGAAGCTTAGGAGAAATATTTCACTCAATGTCATATGTTTTGAGCCACTGGGTATTTGTTTTGATTTCCATGATATTTCGCGTTTGCTTGTCTTCTGCCTTAAAGGAGGCAAAGGACTCGGAAAGGAATAATCCATTCTGCCTCCTTCCCTTTCTAATCACATTACAGTTTGCAAACGATGGCAGACTGGCAGCATGACAGAGCCACGCTGCTCTAATGACCATGACAGCCCGGGCCTGGTCACTGGTGGAGGCACAAGGACATTTCTCTGCAGCAGCACCAACCTCGAGCAGGTCGTGCACTCAGAGCCGGGAAGGGGCTTTGCCGCACAGGAGCCAAAATCCTCATGACAAATCCACGTTGCCACGACCTACATTTATTCCAGCACAACACATGTGGCAGTTCAGGAATCAGCCACCATTCCAGGCACACAGCTTAAGGAATGCTGACAGAGATCAATACTTTGCAGCTTTTCCCTTCAACTGCAGAGTATAAAGGTGTGTTATTCCAGGGGCTGAGCCGGTTCCAGCTCCAGTCAGGACAAAACTCAGAGTAACGACCAGCAACACAAAACCAAAACCAATGCCAACACATCCCAATGATAGAAAGGTGATATATCCATAGAATACATAACTAGTAAGTCATTTTTAGGCTGCTTTTATTACAAAATTACAATTTTAATTAATAGTTGCACAACTACAAGATTGTTTTTATGCCAGCGCTGAATGAAATACTCTGACCTGATTCAACCCCACCGAAGTCAAGTGCAAAATTCACCCTGATATGAATGGGTTTCCAGCTGAGAGATCCTTTGAGCTTATCATGAATTAAGGTATAGCTTGTTCTGATGATGAACTGAAATTATTTAAAATCAATTATAACATAAAAGACATCCCAAACTAGATGTTCACTGAGCTGAGATTCTTGATTTACAGCCCAACATCCTGACCCTAAATGGAAATCCATACATCACTGAGTCAACGTAATCAGACTCCAGATAACTTACTTTAGAGCAGAAAATTCATCTTTTTTCCTCTGTTCAAGCCATTAACATTAACTGAGCAGTAACAGCAACCAGAATAATTACCAGTGCAGACATTTCACCATCAAAACTCAGTGAGTATAACAGAGGCTTCCAAACAGTCAACAACCCACTTTGTTTGCCTATAAAACCAGCCCTGAGTCATTTTGGCCACCACTTTATTTCACAAATGTAGAACAGCTAATGATTTACTCCAAGTCCTCTGGAAGAGTAAAGCCCTTCCAGGCTTGTGCTCAGCCCCAAGCACCACTGTTTCTAAACAGAAAAGAAACCTTAAGACATTTGTGCCAATATGATATCAATGGAAGCAGCTTTGTGTTGTTTTAAAGAAAAGGACACACTTTTGAATTGTGAGTTCCCATAGTTGCATGACTATTTATATAGAGAAATATAAATTTATATAAATGTATACATATCTATAGATACACGTATTATACATTTTAGGCATATACATACATACATATATACACACAGTGTTATATACACATACACAGATTTGTATATACATATATATATAAATATATATATACACACAAATGCGCACACAGCTTGCTTTTTAGCTAGCTATAGTTATAAATTCTCCCTCCCCCACAGAGCCAAGATGATCCGAGCTGCCTCTGCTGAACACCCCACGGTTGCCTCTCCATCCCGAATTAAATATAATCCTCATTATTCTGCCGCTCTGCTTCCTGAGAAACTTGGCAACCTTTCTGAACGACTCGAGCTGCAGCAATTTCTCCTGCCTTGCCTCTACTAACCTATTCTAGGAGATGCAATATGCTGCTAAGATTAAGTGTCCAAAATGCTAATATGTCTGAGAAGTGCCTCCACTGACCTACATTGAGAATGTAGGTCGTAAAGTGGCTATTTTTAGCTTTGTAACAAAAATGCCCATTTTTTAATAACAGTCCAAAGCAAGCCACGTTCCTGAATCCCCCAGAACTTTCCAAAAATCCAGTTCTACACTTTAACAGCATATTCCTGGACACATACTTGAATACGCACCCAGTATAAATGTATATACTGTACAAACTCAGTGTTTCTGTAGCATACATGTCCCTGTTCCAGAAGTAACAACATGGCAGGCAGTTACTCCTTCTTTGAGTTGACAGCAACTAATTTTAGGAACATCTCCACTTTATCCCTGAAGTGTAGCTCTTAGGGATCCATCTGACCAGGGTTTTGTGCTCTGAAGGCTCTACCAGGCTTTGGTTGGCTTGTAGGGGCTGGCAAAGCACAAGGCCTGTGATGCCACCACCGCCAACCTCGGGAGGCTGCTACAAGGCTGAGTTACAGGTGGGCAATCCAGTCGGTACAGAGGGAAGTCTTGAGGTGCAAAACACCACTCTACAGAAAAACCCAACAGAGAGAACCACATTTTCAGTTGGTCTCCACTCCATGCACATGGTCCATGTGCAAACAGAGGGGTTAGAACTCATTGTCAGCCAAAGGAATATCTGAGCATGCAGAAAGGTCAAAGCAATGCTGAGAGTGCCAACAACCTGGGGGCCAAAGGCAGGAAAAATGGGGTTCCATGAGATATTTGTTTCCCTGCTCTAAAGAGTTTTCAACAAGGTTATCATGTGCTTATCAACTGTCCCTTCCCCAGTGAGAGGCACTTGACTGTCAGGTGCCATTTGCACCCATAGCCTTGTCACAGATTAACCCACCTCCCAGCAATGCCAGTGTCATTCCTTCCATCAGCATTCCTGGCTGTAGTATCACAGCCCCTCATTGCTGAAGAGGAATATATCTATATCTATATATATATATCTATATATATATATAGATATAATATTTATACCTATAAATTAGATACATCCACAATTCTTACATTATTGGTTTTAAACTGAAGGGGAGAATTAGCCACGGATTAAATGATGACTCTTTGCCTTAATCNTATAAATATATATATACACACAAATGCGCACACAGCTTGCTTTTTAGCTAGCTATAGTTATAAATTCTCCCTCCCCCACAGAGCCAAGATGATCCGAGCTGCCTCTGCTGAACACCCCACGGTTGCCTCTCCATCCCGAATTAAATATAATCCTCATTATTCTGCCGCTCTGCTTCCTGAGAAACTTGGCAACCTTTCTGAACGACTCGAGCTGCAGCAATTTCTCCTGCCTTGCCTCTACTAACCTATTCTAGGAGATGCAATATGCTGCTAAGATTAAGTGTCCAAAATGCTAATATGTCTGAGAAGTGCCTCCACTGACCTACATTGAGAATGTAGGTCGTAAAGTGGCTATTTTTAGCTTTGTAACAAAAATGCCCATTTTTTAATAACAGTCCAAAGCAAGCCACGTTCCTGAATCCCCCAGAACTTTCCAAAAATCCAGTTCTACACTTTAACAGCATATTCCTGGACACATACTTGAATACGCACCCAGTATAAATGTATATACTGTACAAACTCAGTGTTTCTGTAGCATACATGTCCCTGTTCCAGAAGTAACAACATGGCAGGCAGTTACTCCTTCTTTGAGTTGACAGCAACTAATTTTAGGAACATCTCCACTTTATCCCTGAAGTGTAGCTCTTAGGGATCCATCTGACCAGGGTTTTGTGCTCTGAAGGCTCTACCAGGCTTTGGTTGGCTTGTAGGGGCTGGCAAAGCACAAGGCCTGTGATGCCACCACCGCCAACCTCGGGAGGCTGCTACAAGGCTGAGTTACAGGTGGGCAATCCAGTCGGTACAGAGGGAAGTCTTGAGGTGCAAAACACCACTCTACAGAAAAACCCAACAGAGAGAACCACATTTTCAGTTGGTCTCCACTCCATGCACATGGTCCATGTGCAAACAGAGGGGTTAGAACTCATTGTCAGCCAAAGGAATATCTGAGCATGCAGAAAGGTCAAAGCAATGCTGAGAGTGCCAACAACCTGGGGGCCAAAGGCAGGAAAAATGGGGTTCCATGAGATATTTGTTTCCCTGCTCTAAAGAGTTTTCAACAAGGTTATCATGTGCTTATCAACTGTCCCTTCCCCAGTGAGAGGCACTTGACTGTCAGGTGCCATTTGCACCCATAGCCTTGTCACAGATTAACCCACCTCCCAGCAATGCCAGTGTCATTCCTTCCATCAGCATTCCTGGCTGTAGTATCACAGCCCCTCATTGCTGAAGAGGAATATATCTATATCTATATATATATATCTATATATATATATAGATATAATATTTATACCTATAAATTAGATACATCCACAATTCTTACATTATTGGTTTTAAACTGAAGGGGAGAATTAGCCACGGATTAAATGATGACTCTTTGCCTTAATCAGTCCCTTTACTCCTCCTCAGGGTTGCCCTTTCTTTTTTTTTTTTAAGAATTTTCCCTTTCTTTGAAGAAAACACTGACAAAAACTGGATCTAAAAAATACCTTTACTTGCCATATTTCTTTGCTTGCCAATACTATCCACTTTCCAAAGCAGCCAGGGGTTTGGGTCACTGCAAGAGAACATAACAGAAGTGATGCCACATGAAATTGCTCTTTAATTAAGAATAATGCATTAGCCACACATCTATTTCAGCAGTGCTTTGGGGATGACTTGAGCAGATGTGCCCTTGGAGGGCAGTTTAACAGCACCAGAGAAACTCTGGATGAGTTTTCTGAAGAAGACAGAGACAAAATTTTAAATTGCCAGCACCCATTGCCAATGCCCAGTTTTTTTAAAGCTTGTTTTTCCCCAAAATGCTACAACATGATTTATCTAAGTTCTCCCTGTGCACGCTGGACCAGTATCTCCAGTGGTGCAGTACACCAGGTACTGGATTTCTCAGAGTGGAATAAATTAGCTGGTCCCATCCATAATCTCACTGGTGGGAATTTCTTCCATCTCTGAGTCAGACTGTCCTGGGCACTCTCAGGAGTGAGATGACACAGCAAAGTGACCACATTTCAGCTCTAAGCCTCAGTGGCAATTCCTACTCTCTTCATTCTCTAAAGATAAGAATAGAAATCATTAAACTTGAAAGTCCCATTAAAAAGTATAGTTTGATGAGAACTTTTACACTGCAGTATTTCCCTCTCTCCAGTCATACATGGAATAAAATCAAGTCAAACAATCACAGAACAAACATAAAACTCCCATCCAAACCATTAATTAACTTTGATTTGCAAAGCCTCCAAAGCTCAGTGACAGACTTTGGCTAAAGAGTTATCCAGATAGTGGACATTTTACATATGTATATTTATACACATATAATAACTTAGAGACCAAGTACAAAACCAAAGGTTTACATAACTTTCTAGAAAACTCATCTCAGTTTAGAACAGTGACTGTTGTGACAGACTTAGTTTTAACCTAGTCTGACAAAATATCAACAAATACATTCCTGCAGTTCTTTAACATATAAAGGAGGTACTGTCTCTGGAAAAGCAAAGTAAAGCTGAGGAAAGCAAGAAAAAATCCCATAAAAATGCCGTAACAGTGTATTAATGCCACTATAATATTTGGAGAGAGTCATTAACTTCAGATGAGAGGGTCCCTGTAGGATAAGGACTCCCAAACCTTTCTTCTGCTTTTTTTTCGGTTGTTTTTTTAAGAGTTACTGTAGCAGGAGTCCCCTCCTGGCAGTGGTACCAGGTGTCACCACCAGCAGCAGGGATAGCAGTGCCATCACAAGCAGCAGCACATCTCAGGTCCTTTCCATTCCAATAGTGATTTATCACAATTCAGGAATTCCTGCTTGGAATAATCTCATTGCTACAGAGAACCTCCCTTACTGGCACCATGCTACAACAACGTGCCAATCTGCTGTGCCACGTGCCATGGACAGGATATTCCTCCACAGGTAGTGGCAGTTGTTTGAATTCCCAAATACTGGGAGAGTGAACCCTTGGCTAACCTAAAATATTTCTTCAGGATTCATAGAACATACAGGATATTCTTGAGAGATTTAGAAAATTCTAGTAGAGAAATAAAGACGTTAGAAAAAGTAAATGTCTATTAAAGATTCAGGATATGACATGACTGAGTTATTCATATTTTATATTGTGCTATGCCCTCTATTTGTATCTATTAAGGCACCCAACAGCTGAGTATTGCATGTATATCTTCATAAGACCTAAATATAACCCCACACTTAAGATTAACATCCTTAACATTCAAAAACACAATGACTGATGCAACATCCACCCTGCAGAGACTGCCCAGTGCGAATGTGGGACAGAACATTCCTGTGGCAATGCCAGTGGCTCCACTCCTTTGAGCCTTCTCCTGTCATTTTTCCACAGAAATGATCCATCTGACATTGCTTTGAAAAATACCACAAAATTGACCAATTTAACAGGAAATGCCCCCACAGGGGAGTGTTTCCAAATACTTTCCCAGAGATGAAAGATAACCTACAAGTTTCACCCCCGCAGCCTCCTGGGGAGCCTCGTGTGTAGCAAAGCTAATGTTTTCCTCAGAAACACCCCAAACTGCCCCAACAACCTCAACAGAAGTGAGAAGCATGTAATTTTACAAGTGGGAAACTGTAAGGATCAAGGAAAAGACACTTGTAAAAAATTCTATAAAACACAGTCGTCAGTGCTTATTAATCACAGAATGGCCTGCATTGGAAGGGACCTTAATATTCTTGCTTTCAAAAGAAAAAAAATAATACTAATAAAGCATTTCCAAATAATTTGCAACTGTTACATTAATAATCTTCTTGTCTAGTTGGTTGCCGATGACATTAGGTCTAAACTAATTTGTCTTGATGCAACTGTTCTTATTTTAAAATCAAAAGCTTTAATTTGTGAGTGAGGTCAATCAGAGAAACTTATTAAATTGATACAAAACCATTTTCTCTGTACCATGACTCATTTTATTCTGAACTAGTCACAGGAGTACTTGTCTCAACATACTTGAATCCACTTAATATATGTTGTAATTTTCTGAGATCAGATTTTGCTCTTCATTCAAGTCTGTTGACTAAAACTGAGCATAATGTGGTGTTTCAATACCAGCTTCAAGGGAGCAGATTTGGGCCTCCAGTCCATCTCCACTCAAAGGTTTGTTCCAAGCACGTTCCAATTCTTCCTCTAGCTCAAACAGGCTTCAAACTGGGGCATAGCTACACTTGCCCAATCAAAATAGAAATATTTCAAGAATTGGAAAGAGGAGATGTATTTTCACTCACATCAGTATTAAAAAATAGCCATTTTTGTACAAAGAGCTGTCATGAAACTATATATTGTGTGGATTTACTTTTCTGCCATGGAGAACAGCTGTGTTGTGCTGTATAGCCTATTCATAAATACACACATCTAGAAATTCACTGTGAAACTCAGCTACGAGGAAGTCACATTTAGAATCATGTCTTGGAAAACTCAGGAAATGGGAATATGCAACGCACAGCAGCCTGATTTCCTAGTGCACATAAATCCACATTGTAAAAGTAAATGCCTTTGGAAGAAGTGCAATCCTGGAACAAGTTCCCACCTAAATGGCTGGAGCTCTGCCAGGAGTCATACCCTGTGGTTGAGCGATGCAGCTGAGTAATGAACTGCCACAGTTGCAGCCAAATTCTACACACTTTTTTTCATATGAGCATTTCTGTTAGACCTAAACCCAAATCATCACGTCTTGTTCGTGTGAAGTGGGTACTTGAACCAAGTGGAAGCAGCACAGAGCTCATGGAGTGCTGCTGGCACACCTGAGTTCTCAGGAAATGTAGAGCACTGCAGATTGACATTTTGTAGAGACCTTTCTCTCCTGGTGCTGTAGAAGTTCACACAGAGAACATAAAATGAGCAAAACCACACATTTCTAGCTTAAAACTAAATCAGTCACACTCAAAAGTGGTTTTGTCTGGAAAGGTCTCTGACAAAATCTTGAGCTACCACAGCTTAGCTCATATTCACAGAAACTCATAATAAATAAGATTCTCACTCTCAGTACTCATCTAACCAGAGCAGTACAGCCCTGTTTTCCTGCAACAGATGCTCTCCCAAATTCAGATTATTGTTCATACCATAACAATTAGCACCTTTCTCTCACTGTTGATACACTCAAGAGATCCATGAAGCAATTCCCAAGCAAATCTTAACCCAGGGTACAACATGACAGTTACATCAATGAAATATCCAGGAAATACAAAAGAGCACCAATAATTGAGCACCATCCTTCCTATTTCCCTGTGTGCAGTTGTTATGAACTGGGACTTACCTGGCCTTGTTGTTCTTTTCCACCTGTAGGAAGAATTTCAATATAGTCAATAAGTGAACAGACCAAACACATGCTGAAAGCTTTACTGCCAGCACCCCTACAAGCTGAACTGCTCAAGCCAATACCAGGTACTTGCACAACAATGAAATAAGCTAAAAGAATATTTATTTAAAATGGTATCCCATCAAACAGCTCTAATGTTACTGCAGATCACTTTGACTTTATTTGATTCCTTCCCAGTATCATGAATGCCACCAGTAATATTGCTGATAATGATAGAATTATCATTAATACTCCCTATTAATTAGGTGTAACCTGGGTTGAACCACGTAAAGAGTCACCCATCAGATCAGAGATGTTGGATTCACTTTTGTTGCCTGCAGTGAAACTATTGCTGCCACCCACTAAGCCTCAGCTCAACACAATGAAATAATGAAGTAATAGTCATCAAAACACCCTTTAGACGTCACACTTAAATACTGACAACAATTCCAGAGCAAATTGTCCCCAAATCATCCTAGAGCACAGGGAAAAGGAAGTTTCCTACGCAAGGAAAGAAAAATAACTCAACATAAGTCAAAAATTATCTCTTTTAATACAAAATTCCATTCTCATAGAACAAATTTATTTCCACTGAATAAATAGATCTCCTCACCATCCGCAGGCGAGATTACTGCCTATAGTTATGTTGAAATTCTCTTGCCTTTCTGCAGTTTAATTAAAATATAAACATTATTTGCAACCAGCTTTACTCTATTTGGATACAAGTATGAACACTTGGGGGTTTGATGACATTGCCAAATGTATACAGCACCACTCTCACTGGGGGTTGTACTTTAACCTGATTTATACAGCTCCACGCATTACTTGCATGTAGGCTTATCGATGTAATTATTACAGTTATGATAAGAAGGATCTGGCCTTTGCACTTGCATGTTTAATACTTTTAGCACGTGCATGCTCTTCTATTATCCATTTAAAAACAGAACAAACCAAAACAAACAATGAAACAAACAAATGAACTAACCCCAACGGATTAAGAGCTGAAGGCAGCAGTGATAAAACACAGTATCAACTCAACAGAGGGAATTCAAATGTGCAACGTTTTTACTGATATTATGGAGGTGATGCTGGATTTACAGACGTTTGGAGCTGTCCCTCTGTCTTCAGACACACACAGCTACTACCATGACTCTCCAAGACAGATGGACTCAAAAAGCCTGCAATGAGCATCCTGGCTGGAGCTGTAAATAGAGACACTGGGGGGAAAAACAAGTATTTTTGGGTTTATCTCTGTTAAAAAGCATTGTGCGGGGTGAAACCGAGCTGTTCCCCAGAGGAAGGAGGGCGGATGGTCGGGAGAGTGACCTTGGGGATGTGACCCTGCGCCGGGAGGTGACAAATCCCAGTCCCCTCGGGACAGCGGCAGGAGCGCTGCGGGCAGCACCTTTGGAGCTCAGCGGGGTAGTAACCTCCATACACCTGGATAAATCACCCCGACAAATTATATTAGATTGGACAGTTCTGTATAAAACTCCCTAGTTGAAGAACGTTCAGGGCAGCGCCCCACCCCGGTATAAGGCGCCCGGGGGTACATTCAGCGGGGCGGGCGGGCGGCAGGAGCGGGGTCGGGAGTGGGTCCGGGCCGGGAGCGGGGTCGGGATGCAGGAGCGGCTCCAGCGGCGGCTCCAGAGGCGGCTCCGTGCCCGGGGCCGGTGCGCGCCCCCGCTCCAGCGCTGGAGCTACGAGATCGGAAG
>VXBX01002496.1:482402-514793 GCA_013400415.1 Scytalopus superciliaris | reverse complement strand
CGTCCCGCACCCCGGGGTGACTCGGCCGGGAGGAGACTTAACTGGAACCGCGGCTCGGTAGCAAAAAGTTGAGGGGCAAAGCTGCGGGTGCGGGCGGGAGGTGCCGGGGGGTCCGCGGGGTCCCGCCGCCCCGGGGCCGCTCTGCGCAGGCAGGGGCGCAGCGTCCGCGCCCGCGGACACGAACCATCTTCCCCCGGCTCCCCGAGCTCTCCTTCACCGGTGCAATATGGACGCACCGCTCCCTCCTAATTAAATTGCTGCATCATTCATTTTCTGACGCGGGAGCGACATGGGGTACCGGCAGGCTCCGTGTACTGACACCCCCCTTCAGGAACGGGGAGGGGGGGAGGCGGAGAAAAAGGGCGAGAGGGGAAATCACAACAGTTTGTTCTTGTAACAAGCTCGCACAGCGGTTTTGGCAGCAACTCAGCAAAACGACCTATGGGCGCTCCTCACCGCAGCCCGTCGTGTTTGGGTGCCAGACCCCCTTCCCCATGGATGCTGGCCGTGGGGCAGGGCCGGGATGCCGGGGGGGTAGCCCCGACCTTACAACTTTCCCAAATGCCAGCGAATGTCGCCCGTCACCCTTGCCAGGGCTCCTGCCGTCGGGTTGTGCAGAGGGACTGGAAGACGGGAGGGAGAGGAGGGGCTGGGGGTGCGGAGATGCCCCTGGAATGCAGATCAGCGAGCGCTGCGGGGATAGACACCCCTCCTGGTCCCCCGCCCGCAGGCAGGGTTGGCCCCTGGCCCACGGACACCCCTGTGCCGCCCTGCCCTCGCCCCCCGCCCGGTTGTGACACGGAGTTGCCCCGGGACAGGAGGACGATCACCCCGCACCTCCCGCTCCATCCTTTATGCCCCCGCAGTTTCCCAGCGGGATGAGAAGTCTCAGCTGGTCTGAGAACCGGCTCTCCCAGGGTTTGTCCAGGCCATGTCCTCTTGTCCCCCCAGCCAGGAGACAGAAGTCACCGCGGGCCATGCCCCGCATCTCCCTCCAGCCACAGCAGCTCATGGCCCTTCTGTCTCTGCTCCACACACCCTGCTGAGAACAGGACTGGTGTGAGTGTGACTGACAGGAGCTCCAGCTAAGGCTACGGATGATGTAACCAAGAATAGGACGTCACTCTGTTATTAATGATAATTATTATTATTGGCAAGTGAGCTATTTCCTTGCAAAACCCTGTCCTGGAGCTGTGGAGCTGGTGGAAATGCATCTCAGCAGGGTGGGAGCTGCTAGGTGCCCTTTGGCTGCTTTTTCCCAGCCTCAGTTGTCATTACAGAAATGCACCTTTCCCCCCGACAGCCTTCTGAAAATAAGGGAGAGAGACACAACTAAGAAAAAGATACTTGAATAATCATTGTACCTTTCTGAAATATCCTTACAGCATTCAGTTTCCACTGGAGGCGAACGATCCCCCCACTGCAGTCATTGCACAGCAGGCATTTAATGCTCCAGTCAGCCTGCAGTGTGAAACAGCCCCTTCCCTTTTCAACACAAGTGGCAATGGTGGAGAGAAAGAGGGAGTTTTCTTCCCAAGCTCACTCTGCCTGTCCAGAAAGAAATATTCTGAGCTTTAATAGTCTCTCTGTCTCGAGCAATCTATGGCAAGGGCAAAAGCAATAAATAGTGCAAGGGCAAGGGAAACTCTCTTGTAATTATTATAGATGGGAGCTGCTTCCCAGCTCTCTCTGTTTTCTTAGAGCTAGGGAATAGTTTAGAGGTTCTGGATCTGAGTGTTGAAAGGGTTTGGACACAATCAGTGCCCAGGCTCCAGCTGCATTTCTGTCTGAAACCCCTGGCAAAGCCAGCTCCTGCTGGGCACTCACCCCCAGCTCTCTGGGGAGGGGAATTGCCTCCAGCTTTCAGTTATTGGGGCAGGAGAACATGCGGGAACCCAAGTGAGGGAGGGGGAGCAGAGAGGCACGAGCAGGGCTGGGCTGCTGATTAATCCGTGACGCAAAACACACATGCACTTGGTTGGGAGAGCTGCCAGCTGGTGCTCCAGGGAGAGATGCCTCCTGTGCCCCTGCCGGGGTGCAGAGCAAGGCCCACAGCTCAGAGAGAGCTTCCCATGGGGCATCCTGCCTTTGGGGGCCTCAACTGAGTAACGTGGAAATCCTGGAATTAGGAGAGAAGGCCAGAGCACTGGGCTGTGGGAAATAAAGTGCTGAAACTCTCCAGCACACAGAGAGCAGTCCTGGGCAGAAACACAGCTGCAGAGGCTGCATGAGGCAGACACCCAGTCATGCCTTTAGTCTGGGCTGAGCTCAAAGCTGAGCTTAAAATTCCTTCACTGGTCTGGTGACCCCTCTTCTTGTCTCTGTGAGGTTTCTATTTGTCTGGTGTCTTCAGATAAATACAGTCAATATTGAGGTTCTCCTCCCTTTGTTTTTTTAGGGAACCTTTCAAATATTCTTGGGTTTGCATATTATAAATTATTCAAAAAAGAAATTTTAGCCTTTTTGAAAATGTTGATAGAGGAAAGTCAGAATGGAGAGTCTTCTCTGAGTAGCAGTCAGTGAAGCAGTTTATGAGGCTTCACTTTTCTTTTTCCCTATCTGTTCCTCAATTCATTTTTCAGACATGGACAGGGAAACATAATCATCAGATTGAGTTTACCTATAGCCCTTCTTTGGAAGAGACTCTTTCTGTTAAATCTATATCATATTGTCCCAGTGATGTTTTAGGGACCACAGCCTGTCTTGCTGTTGTATTAACAGTTCAGCCTCACTTCAGAGGGATCTGAATTGGGTGCAGAGGGTTCTCCTATTCCCAAGTCAATGCAGAGGTTTCACTGTTTGCTGGTGGGTCGTGCTTGGACTGTAAGAGCCCAGGCCAAGGCTCAGGTGCCCCTGAGGTACCTTCAGCCCCTCACTGGCTGCTCTGCTGAAGGTTGGTATCCTCTTCTTCATACACTCCTGGTGTATGACACACCATACATAAGCACAGGCACAGATTATTTGAGCTGCATAAGCATTGGTGAATACACATGAAATGAAGGAAATGTAAGACTTTTAAACTGGGCTTTTCCAGCTGGAATCCTTCAAGATGGAGAATCTCCTTATGTCAAACTAATGCTCCTGGCCACAATTTTTCTTAGTCACCTCATTATCAGTTAATTATTAACTTACGGAATAGCTGTTGATTTTTTCACAGTCCAGCTGATTTTGATGTGCTACTTTTAGATGAAGTTAAGAAATAACAATGCACCCAATTATATTATCATGGACTGTTTCTAACATAAAAGTGTCCTCAGTTACTTTAAACTCAATGGGACTCTGGAACTATACAGAAAGCCCAACCATGCCCTCAGCAACAAGTTATATGTAATTGGTTTCCACTCATTGGATTTTTTTTAAGCAGAGAAATTTTGCCCAGTATTTGATATGTGTAAATATTAAAAGGAAAGAAGAACTAATAGATAGTATTAAAATAGAACAGCAAATACCAGCAAATCGTGAGTGCAGCATTTTTAATGGATTGTTATTACATATAAAACAGAAGAGTAGGCAAAATAAAAGGGAGCTTTTATAGGACAAAATTGGCAGTTCTGTTATCCTCACTGATTCCTGACATTTCAAGATCAGTTTTTTATCTAATGTTTCAACAGCCTTGGATATTTCCTTCTAGTAAATCAGCCTCAGCTGTAGTTTTTTTCCCACCTTGGACATGTAAGCCCACAATTTTTTTCTAAATGTGCTGATATTTATTATAGCCAGTGTCAAAAAACTCCCCACTCCACTTATATATGAGCTTCTCCTTGGCCTTTTTGGGGATGATATACAGCCATGGTTAGGCATGCACAACTTCCTCTGACAGCAGCTGGAATGTCATGCATGGATCAAAGGGAGAGTAATGCTCTTGGGGTGAGCTCTTCCCACCAAACTGAGGAGTTATGAGCCATCTTCCAGTACTGAGAGGGGCTTCGTCAGCTCTTCCCAGCCTTCCCACAGGCAATTCTGCACCCCCACAGCTGGAATCATGGAATCATTTAGATTGGAAAGGACCTCTAAGATTATCAAGTCCAACATTAACCCAGCACTGCCAGGTCCACCACCAAACCAGGTCCCTGGGTGAATGTTGACACCATTTTTGCACAGTTCCAGGAACTGCGATTCCACCACGTCCCTGAGCAGCCTCTTCCAGTGCTTGACAACCTTTTCAGTGAAGAAATTTTCCATAATACCCAACCTAAACCTCCCCTGGCCAAATTGATGTTTTTCTTCTTGTTCTATCACTTGTTACCTGGGAGAAGGGTCCGATCTCCTCCTGTCTACAACCTCCTTTCCTCCTTCATGACAAGCTACTCCATCTTTTTTGATTTTTTTTTTTAATTCAATGCAGAGACTTAATCTCACCTGGTAGAAAAAGTGCAGGTTTTGATGTTCTGCATGAGGCTAAATATGAACCACTCAAAGGAAGAGCATGGACTTGGAGCTGTGTCTTCTGAATCCCTCCATCACAGACCTTCAGATGGCAACTTCTTTGTTGTTCCCATTAGAAAAATCTTAGATAATGCAAAAATAGTGTTGGAATTCTTTTAGAGGAAACACTTGTGGAATAATCACTGTGGTTTATTTTTACACCTACGCACTCTGCATCTAAACATTTTCTATTACAATTTCTACTTTGGTTTTCTTTTCCTTTCACTTTGTGGGCTAATCTTACACACATCCTAATTCCTATATTTTCCCAGTGCACACTAAAAGGGAGATTACCCTCCAATACATGCCATAAGCAACAGCATGGATTTCCAGGGCAGCTGGATTTAGAGTTGCCAGAATTAGAAACATGAGCCAGACGAGATCCCCAGGACTGGGCCATAAAGCCAATCAATTTAAAATGTAATAGAAAACACTATTACTGTGCTGGGTTCTGTTGAAGGAAGGCACTTATTGCTCATTTGGAAAGAGAAACTCCTATTAAAAATTGCTTTTTAGTTCAGTCTTGATCCTGCTTTTAGTGATATCAGTGGTGACACTTCCACTCAGTCCAGTGATGCCAGAATTTTCCATTTACTGCTGTTACTTCTCCAATTTCCCCTCTTCTCCCTTTCCTAAGCTCCCTATCAGTGCCATTCCTTGCATAGTTCAGAGGAGGCCACCAAGATGATCAGAGGGATGGGGCACCTCTCCTGTGAGGAAAGACTGAGAGAATTGGGATTATTCAGGGTGACTTAATTGTGGCCTTCCAGGACCTGAAGGGAGCCAACAAGAAAGATGGAGAGGGACTATTTCCAAGGGCCTGGAGTGCCAGTACATGGCAGAATGGCTTCAAATTGGCAGGGAGTAAGTTTAGATATTAGGAAATAATTTTCCCCTGGGAGGGTGGGCAGGCCCTGGCACAGGGTGCCCAGAGAAGCTATTGTTGCCCCATCCCTGGAAGTGTCAAAGGCCAGATTGGACAGGGCTTGGAGCAACCTGGGCTAGCGGAAGGTGTCCCTGCCCATGGCAGTGGGTTGGACCAAGATGATCTTTAAGGTCCCTTCCAACCCAAACCATTTTGTGACTGTATTGATTCCTCTTTAAGGACAGTTAAGATATAGAGATATCTTTCAGCTCAGGGGCTGGTGAGATGAACAGTCATTTTAGTCCCTTGGAGAGAGGAGTTCAACAGTCCTGGAGGAGATGGTGAGACGTGTCTTCTCTGCTCTTGCAAGTCTTGCCCTCCTTTCCTTTTGCTACCTCTGCCACAAGTCTTACAGCAGCCCCAAATTATGAACAGAGGATGATCTTTCATCCAAAATGGGCTCAGATGTGAAGCTCAAGATGAGCTGACTCACTGTGACTTCACTTCCCTCTAATGGAAGTTGTGGACTAATGTACATTGGTAAAAACGGCGAAAGAGGTTTGGGTCTTGAACTCGTGGATCTCCTCTGACACCTAATACTGTACTACTCGGGTTTCCAGTGTGTGATGCATTAACACATTAGCATCCACTTTAGATATAATTTTTATTATGCTAAAATTACTAAATGGCAAGAGACAGAACGAGCTGAAGTATCTGAGTGTGTCTTCCTCAGCCCTCAGCTCCCCGCTGACCTTTGGAAGAGTGTTGGTCTCTGTCTTTCCCGCCAGCCAGGGATCCTTCTGACTTAGGCAATGGAAATTGCCATCAGAAATCAAGCAGAGTGGCTGCTTTACATGAAGCAGTTCCCTGTTTCCTTGTCTGATATAATTTTGTTCAAGAGCAAAATGGCTGCTTTTCATTTTTCAGATACTGAGGGGTTTTTGCCATTTTATATAATAGCAAATTTCTTTCACGAGGAACTGTGGGAACTGCCATTTTTGATCACTGCATCCGGATAGTCATTACATGTACAAGGAGGATCAGAGGTCTAGAAAGTAAGACCTGTCAGGAAAGAGTAAATTAGGATTGTTCTGAATGGAAGAGTAGAGGGAACATGATAATACTTTAGAATTATACAAAAATATGTTGAAAAATGAAGGGAATATTTTGTTCTCTACAAATAGCACCAGAGACAGAACAAGAAATTGGTCTTAATTTCAAACTAGAAAGATTGATATCAAATATTAGGAGGATGTTTGTGATGGAGAGGATGGCAGAGACTGGCTAAAGAAAAGACATGTAAAAATGCAGGTGAGATTCTGTGACAGGAATGCCAGAGGTCAATTCCTGTGGCTCAGAGATGGAGTAGGTGATCCCCTGAGCATCCTCCAGACCCTACATTCCTGTGATTGTTCATGTTGAGGGGCAAGTTGTTTGTGATCATATACCATACCCCTTTATATCTATATGTATTTATTCATTAAATACAGTGGGAAAATTAAATAAAACCCAGTTTTGGATCCAGATTCTGATAGAAACAATACCATAAAAATGTATCATGAAAGAACTGAAGGTTTCTAGGTCAACAGTGGATGCCTGGCTAAGTCATATGTTAAGCATTGTATATCCAGGCCCTGAACTCTTCCAATTGGCTGAGATCATCATCTTATATAAATATATATATATTTATATATATACACTTATATTGATACCCAAAACACTCACGTGCCTGCAAACTTACATCCTTGGCATCTCTTCAATTTTTCAAGGTTCTTGTGTTTAGGGTTTTTATTTTCTATTCATTTTCAATCTCTCTGTACCATGCATCCGTCTCCAGTTGGCTGGATAGCCAGAAATACCAGCTTCTTAGGTAGTCCCCTTCCAGAAACCGGAATTTTAGGCAAAATCTCAATATAAGCAGATTTACAAAAAGCTCTGAGAATTGGGATTCCTGAATATAGATAAAATCCTAGGTATTAGTGTAATGTTATAATGTAAAATCCATAACAATACTCAGCATTTCCTATCCACTTTTATAGCATTAAATGTTTGCAGTTCCAGGGAGTGTGAGCCAGGCTTCCTTTTAGTTGTTGATTTAACTAGGCTTAAAATCCAATGAATAAATTGTACATAGTTCATCAGCTTGTGTGGTGCTCAGTGCCTGCACACCAAATAATAAGCTACACATCCCACTGTGAACAGTTTATGGCCAGAAGACTGCGGGAACACCACGGTGGAACTGTCAAAATAAAACATGTAATGAACTCATAAGTGAAATGAAGGGATATTGGTTTAAAATCTAGCCCATAAATATGTGTCCCACCTGTCCTCTGGGTGGTCAGCAGCAATCAAGCTGTTATATTCAGAACATATTTCCAAGCTGGTGCTGTCTGATTTGTCCTTCCTTCCTTGCTGAGCGATATCGAGGGGTAAAGTGGAAGAGTGAAGTGATTCAGTGCCATTGCAAAGGGTGCAGCCAAGGTGACGTTAATATTTCAAGCTAGACGTACAACTGACCCAGGAAAATTCGGGGCTAATTGTGTTTTACTGTGTTAACCCTTTTAGAAAAATCAAACAAACAAAAAAAATCAATGAAAATGGGTTTACAGCAGCTGCTTCACCACCCAGCAAGCTCCTGCACTTTCCCACTAAGGTTATTCTGAATGTGGAAATAGTCTAACATAAGGATTAATAGTAATAATTTACACTGTGGGAGTGCCGAGGGTTCCCTCCATGCAAGAGACAAAAACTTTACCCAGGAAAGCTTCCAACCAGTGACCAATGTGTATGAATCCACTTGTGATTATTCCTCTTCACGTCTACAACTCCATCTCAGTGTGCAATGAATTCAGCTCAGTTCTTAGCATAGTTGTCCCAAAGGTTACTTATTTTAAAGGCAGTGTTCATTATTTTTCTAAAGAAGGATATCCAACATTTAATGTCTCTCCACAAAAGATCCCAAATAATCACCTAAGTGCTTTCAGGCGTGTACTCCATCTGCTGGAACAGGTATTTGCTCCACCAACTGCTTAGAGACTTCGTATGGTTTTAGTACAAAATCTTTTTTCTTGTTTATTTAATTTTTAAAGATAATATTAGTAAGCTGTAAAATTGCACTGTTTAGAATGTAATCTTTTATTTTGCCATTTAAGCAGCTGCTGTTTGGGAGAATCCACTCCTGCTGAAGCCATTTGGGGCCAGCCTTATATAAGTGCTATTGAAGAGTCCCTTGAACTTGATTTTCCAACTTCAATACACAAGGTAGATGAGGCCCTTTGTAACTCCCTGCCAGAGTGGTTTTATTGCTGAACTGCATCACTGCCACACACTTGTTATTCCTGACTTGTAGTGCAGCCCATGGGTCCTATTGGGGCCAACACTGGGAAGTGGGAAATCACCCAAACCAGCTCCACTTCCATCTCTCCTTGCTCTTCAGCATCCTGAAAAATCTGATCTTTCCTGCTGATGCAAGCAGAGAGCACAGGGACAGGGAAGAGATGCTGTGAGTGCATTTCATCCACCCACAGCCACAGGAGTCTCCTTTTGGGATTCTGACCTCCTCTTTCTTCCCACCCCTTCTCCCACAATCACAGGTCTCTCTCTGCTGCGCCTTGTGTTGACAGTTGTTGCCAAAATTCCCCATACAGGTTGTCAAAAGGACATCACCAGTGTCTCCAGGTACGAACTGATCCCTTTATTTACATACACAACTAAAACATGTTGTGCTGTCAAACTGGATTAAAAACATGAAAGCAGCAGAATGGCAAAAGTGCTGAAAAACCTGGGAAAACACGGGCATTGTCTGACTTTCTGGTGTGCAATGCAGATGCAAATGGCCCCGTTTTCCCCCCCATTTGCATATCTGTAAATGACTGCAAGGCAGGGTAGAAGGAGGCCAGCTGGATTCAATTACAGAGAAAGGTAAAAGCCTTTTTCTTCTGATTTCCATTTTGCACTCCAGAGCAGGGTCACATTTTGAATTTCTTCACAGACTTAAAAAATGAGTGAAGCTCTCAACAGCACATCCCAAGTGTAGGGGTGTGTGTTAATCAGAATTATAAAAAGGAATTCTATTTTTATACTAATAATTAATGTTTTGTCTCGTGCAGCATTCCGAGTGATCCACATAAAGCACATTTTAGGGCTTTAAAGCTGCTTAGAGAGATTTCAGGGGACACTAATCTGCAGGACTTTTGCTGACAACCTACAGGCGGTGTCACGTGAAAGTCTTAGCACAGCAAACCCATCCTGAGCCCATCTGCAACAGTGCTGAGCCACAGAGCTCCCAGGAGAAGGGAACCCCAGCACAGGATGCTGTATTTATTGGGGTTAGATGGGAGGGGTTTGGTGTGCCAGAATTATTTCTATTATTTTTGGGCAAAACTGGGCCACCAGGTGAGTGACGGAGCTGCCACCCAGCCCAGGATGAGATGGGGCAAGTAGGTGTCTTCAAAACAAACCTCTTGCTCTCTTTGGTTTTCACTTAATAATATTGATAAGAAGAATCATGATCATCACCACCATCAATAACAATAATAACTGCAATAATTGCAATCACAGAAATAATTACCTTTCACTAGCTCTTACTGAGCTTTGATCATCACTTTATACTTTATTTCATTATTTTATACTTCTTTGTAAGCTTTTTTTTTTCTTTTTCTCATCCTTTGCCTCACACTTCAAGCTGCAGCGGCTCCTGGTTGTGCACTGATGAGGCAGTGCCATAATTCCTGCCCTCCATACACAAATGCAGCAAGGCAAGGGTGCAAAAATTGAGCACAAACCTATAGGAGTAGGTGGACAATAAATGATTATTTGTTCTTTATAGCCATTTTTGCCTTATAGAGTTTGTTCTCACTCTGAGTTCTTGGCCTTTGCTGATGAATATAGTCCGATGAGTAATTACTCACAGGCATAATTCTTTTGTACTTGGTGCAAGATGAGGGTTTGTTAAACCTTCCCCCTCACTTGACATACTCCATGTCCTTATTTTCTTAGGTAAGCCTTTAGCGCAGTAGTGGATTTCCCAGGTACCCAGGTGATGCTCAAATGCCCTAAAGTTAGAGGGGGATAAAGGCAGAGCCAAAGAAGCAGAGCAGGGAATTCTCTGGGTTAATATGACAGACAGGTTAAGATGACAGACATTGTTCGCCCTCCTACTTAGTCAGCTCTATTTATTTTTTTCAGTGGATTTTCTCCTTTTCGGAGTCTCACTGTACCCTGCAGTGTCAGGGAAATGTGTTAAGAAAGCTCTGCCACCCAGGAAAGTGCATGGTCTTAAAATTTGTGCACAGGGAGGAAAAAATATAAGGATATTTGGAGCCTTTAGGCAGCTATTGGAGTTTGAAGGAGAGTTGGAGAGTCTCGACTGTCTGACAGTTGTATGTCAAGCTGGGGATAGAGACTCCTTCCACTTCAAGCCTGTAGCACAGGTGTTCCCTGCGGCAAAAGCAATATCCCCTGACACTTTGGGGGTAGTAATGGGTTTGAGCTTCTCATGTGCTCCCAAGTGAAGTCTGGTGGTGGTTATTTCAGTCATAACCTCATCTTGCATTCTCACATTTGGTAGGAACGCCGACATCACACTGCTGCCACTTTGCCTCGCGACTGACGGTGTCGGAATGATCAGTCCCCAGGAAGGGAGGTGTTGGATGTGTGCATTTCCATCCTATCTTCAGCAAATTATAGCGGGTTTTAAAGTTACTGAGATTCCTACAGGATCAGGGAAGGTTTCCACCTCCCCCAGACCCTCTTGTGTAACCCTTGGGACCAAACTTGGCCACCCTCCACTTGGATTGGAGGGTGGTGTCAATCTAAGACTCCTGCAAGTCCATATGCTAAAATAGCCTTTGTTCTTGCTTCCTCCCATGCAGGTAACCTCCCTCTGACAGAAAGCAGTCCCTCAAAGAATCCTTGGCTAATTTTAGAAATTCAAGGGTGACTTGCCCCATTTATTGCAGGTGTAAGGAGCAAAAAAACCTTTCTGCACCAACCCCTTTTTTTCTCTGTTTGTGCCAGCCTGAGTGAGAAACAGCCTGACTTTAACAGAACAGATAAAAATAAACCCAGCCATGGACAAAGTCAATTATGTTCTCCATTGCCTAGGGATGGGCAGCCTAATTTGCAGCTGACAGTGATTTGATTGACTGAACCATCCTTTTTCTGATCCAGCATTTGAAGTAATTTTTATTGTAAACCAATCATTACCATGCAGGACTCTCAGTACCATCAGTGTCACCATGACAAATTCCCACATCAGTGTTAATGTTGCTGCTAGGGTTTTTCCTCCCATCCTTCAGTGCCTGACATGTTCTGGGAAGGACTGGACATGGAACACCATGGCCCTGTCCTCTGCATGAGCCCTGGGCAGGACAGCTAATGGGTCGTGTGAGAGGGACGGTGCCAAATACGTCGGCACCAGCACTGGGGGACATGTTTCCAATCTCTTTGCTGTCATTTTGGCAGGGCTGCTAAATTTAGTCCTCTAGTTCCGAATATACAGACAGCACATTAGGCTGGGAGTTTAGCAGTGCACTTCTTCTCCATTTCATCTGGAATTGTCTCTGATTTTGCTCCTTTATGTGGTTTATAGGTCATAAAATGATTTCCCCCTCCCTGAGGATATTGTACGAGTTTGTGTCCGACATCTGTGCTGTAGTGTAGCATCCTTATGTTCCCTGAATGGACACATAGGCACAGCTTCTGCCCAGCATTGTTGGACAGAACATCACTTCATTAGAACCAGCTGGAATTTATTTTCACCAGAACTTCAGCAATTTCTCCCTCAAGCAGCCTGATCCCTGGTTTTTCAGAGTTGTTGGAATTTACTTGTCTGCACCACTGGATCACATAAGCTGTGGGGTGCAGAGATACAAGGAAATTTGGAGACAGTGACCTGAAAGGATACATGGAGGGTGAAGATCTGTTGCTCTTGCAGAGGTGATGTGCCTTGCATCCCCTTTCCCAGGTCTGTGAGAGCACAGTGTAGAACCAGGAGGTTCCATCTTTCCTATTTCTGCTTAGCTGTGAAATCTGCAATTTCTCTCTTTCTGTTACAACATCCAGTAAAGACTGATTAACAAATGATAGACAGACACCTCTATTGCTAACAGGAGGACTAAAAGCCTATAATTTTCATAAGACAGGTCACCAGGACTTTGCTCTAATATTGCATAGTTCTATCAGCACTTTAACTCCTGCCAAAGTCCTGAGTTAAAGGAGGGTTATTAAGGCTGTAACATCAAGCACAGAGACAGTGAGACAGTCCAGGGCTGTGGTAACTGCTGCACCTCAACTTCTGCTCCTTCCACTCATCCTCTTCATCTGCACCACCACACAGATGTAAAGGTGACTGGACTAAAGAGCTGTGAGAAGCAAACTATGTATTTTCCACTCACATTCTTTGTGCCTTATAATTTAGATTGACTACATGTTTGTATTGACCAAACATATATATACACATTGATTTTATTAGGTCAAAAAATCAAGGGGAAGATGGAGAAATACATTTAACCATTTCAGTAGAATTTGATCGTAGTTATTTCAGTAGCAAATCTAAGCACCAGTTAAGTGAAATTGGTTTAAATGGTTTTATATTAAGAAAACAAATAATGTTGTTTGTTCTTATATAAATAAACCCTCCTTCCTCCCTGCCTATGGCTTGATTTTAGCATCCCATTTTAGAACACACAGGTTTGGCTCAGCATCCTTCCCCGAATGGTGAATGGAGTGGAAGCTTTCTGGAGTCAGTGGGGCAGGGGGATGTCCTGCTGCTGCTGGGACACCACACCTGGGGGTCCAGGCTCCTGCAGTGCATCAACAGGGAGTTCCATGTGGCTCCTGACCTTAGTTTTGGGCTCGGATGTGGTAACAGCTCGTGGTGGGGTTGGCAGATGTCAGGGTGGATGGCTGCATGATCCCATGGGAAGGGCAGAGAGGCTGGGCCTTGTGGTGGGGCCATGGCAGCCCCCAGTGCTTCTGGGATCTCTGCAGGGATCTGGGGTGAGAACTGTGCCCTCATCTCATGGGAAGTGCTGAGAACAATCCTCACAGCCCTGTTTCAGGAACAACCCTGTGAAAGGAAACAGATTGCCTCAGGCAAAACATTTAGAGGGTCTTACACTTCTCTTTATGCTTTTAAAATACCTGTTCTTGCTCTCAGTGAAATGCTGCCTTTCCAGGGTGAGCTGGGACAGGGACATGCTGTGTGTTGGGCACACCTGCCATGTGCTGCTCTGAGCTGGAAGAGCTTGTTTAGGTCATTCCCAGACTGAGAAATCCAGAGAAATGGGAAGATCTTCGTGCATCCACATATTGCTGCCTATCATCTTGGTATCACAGAGTCATGGAATGGTTTGGGTTGGAAAGGACCTTAAAGATTATCTCATTCTACCCCCTGCCATGGGCAGGGACACCTTCACTAGCCCAGGTTGCTCCAAGCTCCGTCCAACCCGGCCTTGGACACTTCCAGGGCTGGGGCAGCCACAGCTATGCAGCAATAATGTCATGTAGCTGTTTACAGCAGTTAAATACATTTCTATCAAATGTAGATTCTGGTCAAAGGTTGCGAAAATTGAGGCTAAAAATTGAGGTTTCTAAACTCCTGTTCAAGCCCCCAGGATCTGGAGTTACTGAGCACGTTTCTCAGGGTTTTCAATAGGCCTGGTCCTCCCACCTGTTCAAAGGAGGCTTTAAGACTATTCATCTTGCAGCACTCTATGTTTAGACACTTATTTTTAAAATTTTAATTTTATTTTTAATGTATTCCCTCTATCTGAAACTCAGAAGAAGGTTTGCTAGAAAAATAATGTCAATTTTTCTTTCCCCCCACCTTTTCCACGTTAATTGCTCATACATATCTCTTATTCTTTTGCAAGTTCTCTGAGTCACAGATCATAACACAACAGCCTCTGTCATGCTCAGCCTTCCCACCCAACAGGGGCCACAGAGCAGGACAAATGAATTTTTCAATTAAATTATATTTTCAATTAAATTTTCTATTCAAACCCTAATTTTAAGAATCCAGACAATTGAGACAACAGGCACAAGTCTGGTGGCAGTGAAGACGTTCCTCCAAATAATCACCCATTCTAGTTCAGTCCTTTACTATATGATAAGCCAAATGTTGATTTTTAACTAAGTTCACAAGGCTGTTTTTTAGAATAATCCTCAAGAAGTTTGATCTAGTTTTATTTGCTGCAAAACGTGGTCAGTAATTATTATTACGTGATCAGTTTTCCTCAAAGCCTGTCTTCTGTATAGGTTTTAGTATATCTATATAGCTTAAAACAGTTTTCTGAAAGGGGAAAATAACATTATAATTCATTTTGGGGATTATAAAAGGAGTAATTTACTCGAAACTGGTCCTTAATATAGCTAATAGCTCTTGGCTTCACCTCAGGATGGTTAACAAGCCCATCATTAACTGTGGCTAATGAAAAATTAATTAAACTTTTTATAATCTAATACCAGATGACAAATCATTTTAAATCATGCCCTTGGTTACTCATGTCATTAAAGCCAATAAATGAGTTTGAAAGATCATATATATGTATAAAACAGAACTGTAAGCAAATATAGAGTGAATCATGCTGGTTGTCCATAGTTATTTTTTTCAGTGGCTTTTCAGATTTCTTCTCAACATTCCCAGGATTCTCTCTAATGTATGACCCTGCCAGTGATTTTTGAAGATTTAATAGGAAACCTTAACCCTGGATATGATCAGAGAATCCCGGCATCTGCACTAGGATTAACCACATCAACCTGGAGGGCAGTTACCAAAACTGAAATGATTTAGAAGAAGGAGGGAAGAACTACTACAGAGTCTAGCAGAAAATAACAAAACTGTTTCACTGGACTTTAAACTCTTCCAGGANGAGGGCAAGAGAGCGAGGATACCTCCCCCACTAGATTTATACTCAACTTGATGTCAAATGATATGAAATACCTCTTTGGTTGCTTAAGTCAGGTGATACTTGCCCCTCTTAATCTACAGAGTGCCCCATGGCCCAAAAACTGAGGCCTGCTAAATTTGGTTTCAGGCCTAACTAAACTAAGGCCTTAATCTAAGTTTTGGGGGTTTATCCAACCCATCACAGATGCCAGTAAGAACAGGAAACTAATTTTTCTTTCTGTTTTGAATCTGTGTAAGTAACTCAAGGAAGAAACAGCAGCAAGATCAATAAATTCGGTCTGAAAACCAGTTTCAAGGGATCCAAATGTCTTAGATGTGCTGGATTAATGGCAGAAAACACTAAGTACTCATAGAGTCTTTCACAAGACGGGTCAGAAACCATTTGGTAAATCCAGTGGATATTTCAAAGGTACAGGATTGGCTCCCAGACCCCCAAATATGACTGACAGTCATAACTTTCGAGGCGATGTGTTGTCGGGGTTGATAAAACCCTAACACTCCTTTCTACGAGCCAAATGTTCCTTATGTAGGGCACTCCAAGTGAGCTTTGTGAGGAGCAGACACCGAGGATGCTCCTGTTTGCAGCGTGGAGAGGGGAGCAGGGGCAGGGCTGTGGGCAGGTCACGAGCAGCCAGGAGCTGCTGCTGGAGGTGACCTCCTGCCCAGGATCCAGACCCTGTCCATCAGCTCACACAGCTCCTCTTTGGAGGTCTGCTCGAGCTGCACACATGAAGCCTTTTGTCACGAGGAGAAGAGAGGATTTCCTTTGAAGTAACTCTTGTTCTGTGTGTGATGTGCTCCCCAGCCTTTATTCAGGAGCTCTTTCAGTGCTGCCCAGGCTATACCTGCTCCTCCTCTGGGGTCAGAGGACTTGACCTCTATCCCTATGGCTCCTTTGTTTTCTTTTCCTTCCCCTCCCATAAGACTGGGACGTGCTCACTGCATGTTCCCGTCAGGGCTGAGCTTCCAGCTCCACTTCCACTGCCTGGCTTACCTTGTGATCCCTCACCCTGCACCCCTTATAGATCTATATATACACCTCATAAAGATGTAGTTCAGTAGCAGATCCACATCCTGTGGAAGTGCCATGTATCCCATTTGGGGTGGAGTTGTGCTTGGAGACAAATGCCGTTCTCAGTGAATTTATTAAAGACCTAAATGTTACTGATGTACATGTACTTACTGTAACCCAACACAAACTATTTCCTGCCTATCCCTGTTGCTTGAAAAAGCCCAGATTGATTTATTTTCAAAAGCAGGCATCAGTTTGCCAAGTGCAAGAATATGTAATGCAGCAATTATGGGCATTCCCCAAAAGCTGCTTTTATGTATTTATGAAGAAAGCTCCCATGGGTACCACTTCATATAAAATATTTGACTTGGAAATGATTTTATTTTTCTAAGTTCTTTTCAGTTTTCCATCTTGAAAGCTGATGTAATATTTTTCATACCATGTAATATTTCTTTGAAAGGCCAGATCCTGTAGCCAGCACTGCCATGGAAAACATTTAGGCAGTGAGTAAACCTTTGTGGAGACAGGCATAGCTCCTTATGAAAAGCTATTTTACAAAAGAGATCACAGCATCACATCTATTTTTTTTTTCCTCCAAAGACTATGTTTAAACTGATTTTTTTTTTATTATCTGTAATTCAGACATACCCTAAAATGTAATTAATTTCAATCACACCGTTTCTGTGCTTCAAATGATGGATAACAAATGGGTTATGCATATCCCTAATATAACAGCATTATATCAAACACTCAGTTTATTGCATTACAGATGATACCAAGTAATGGCAGTCATTCACATGAATAGTTCTCAAGTCTGATTGAATTTGATTCCTTATTAAAGAGAGTTCCACGATGCAGAATATCATCCCAGCAATATAATACAGAAACTGCTTCCAGCATGTGAAATGTGCAATTATAATAAGCAAATATTTAACTCATACTATGCTCTTGGGATCACAATGTCAATAAGAGACTTAAAAAAATAAATTGTTTCATCAGGCAGAAGCACCTCAGGAGGGTCCATAGCTGAGGTGGTCTGTCAGGGCTCCCCAGTGGGCTGATGCTGATACTTGACATAAATAAAGGCTGGGATCTGCTCTACGATCAAAATATTGAACATCAAATTAATAATCATCCAGTTATGACAGCAATAAATGACAATAACATTTGGTTGATGGGAATATCAGAGGAAAATAGGAGTGTAATGCATGTGTGGAGCTGCCTGCTTGCACACACGCATGGGGTGAACTTCACCAGGGGTGCTCAGGGGCTCTCACCATCAGAGATTTACTTCAGGGGTAGCCAAAAAGGACTGTCAGTGTGCTCATCCTGCCACAGAAGGTGCAACTGTGAGAAGAAGAAAAAACCCTATTCATTGTGACTCCCTCTCACCCCTTAATATTCCTTCAAGTGCTTGGGACAATCTAGTCCCGAGGATGCCCCCGATAAGAAATTAAAATAAAAATGGAATTTCTCTCCCTTCAGAGTCTTCTGCCTTTCACACAGAGCTGGAGCTGCTCGTTGCTTTCGTGCTGACTGGTGCCATTATTCATGAGCATTTTCAGCAGGAGACAGATGTATGAACTCTCATTTTCTATGGAAGATTTCTTATGGAGCCAGCATTACCAGGCAATGATTAGATAAGATGACACCATGGGAAATTCAAGATGGAAAAAAAGCTGGAGCGGGCATGCTGCAGAGTGGGAACACTCTCAGTCCTTAGTGAAGGGCCTTCATCTAGGGCATTCACAGGAATTCTTTCAAAGGCACCAGCTCCCTAATGAATCTTAATAATTGGGATTTGACAATACCTAGCAGCAGGAACTGCCTGGATGCTTAATAATAGTGCAGTCATTTTCTGTCAGCCCTTTGGTTTGCAGCAGGGCACGTGTGCTTGCATTGCTCAGTGTAAAACAGAGATATTTGTATTTATTGAAATTATAAATTTGTGTTATGTATCTCTACATTTACCAGTTTCATTGTTTCCTCAAGGCAGGGCTGCAGGAATTTCCACGGACTAACACCAGGGGAAATTTAGGATGAACCACAGCCAGTGCCAGCTAAAAGTAGAGCTGAGAATGCATCTGCTTCAATTCCAGTGCTCTTTTATGGAAATCAGCTCTCTAATCAGGAATCGTTTGTCGTCACTTTGTAAGAGTTGGTGTGTCAGGATAAATTGAGTCATTAATTGCAAATACACCAGTGAGATCTTGGAATATGAATGTGATGTAGATGTGTGCATGTGAAGCTGTTGAAGGAATGGGATGTACAGAAAATGTGAGGCTGCAGCAGTGAGGAAATACTGAGTATGAAAGGGGAGAACAGAGGAACTGAAATGTAAAAGGTGATTTTAAAGAAAAGGCAGCTATTATTACACAGGAAAGGGAAAAGCATAGAGAAGAATTAAATGCTGGATATTCCATGTGCTTTCAAACACATTAGGTGCAGAAAGCTGCCATAACTTACATTTCACTGAATTATATGACACATGAAAAATTATGGGCTTTCCATTCTTAACTTGTGGTATTTAACATAAGTTCCAACAACACTGTGCAATGGGGAATGGCAGGATAAGGACTATTGGGAGGGGATGCTCCAGAGGGCCTTCAGATGCTGTTGAAGGGGTCTTCCCTTTAGGGACCTTAGGTCCTCAAATTCTGCTCATTAATTTGGATTTACTTAACAGTTTCAAATGGATTATGATGAAATTAAACAGAAGGAATTTATGAAAATTGTGTGCCACAAATAATGAAAATATTGGCTTTTTCATTAGACCCTTGGGGAAAAATCACTGCTGGATCTTGTGCAGCTCGCCCAGCAACTTTGACGGGGATGTAAGCTTAAAAAAGCACTGAATCGGGCTGTCAAATAACCTGAGCAGCAACGTATATATATGTGAAATGTTACATAAAAGAGGAATTTTAATACATTGTAAAAACTGGTAACATGATGACAAGAAATCTGTTAATTAGCATGTCTGCCATACATCTTTTTGAACAGTCACCTTAAGAAGAAGTGAAGACAGCGTTAGCAACAATGTGATACAAAATAATTAGCTTGTTTTCAGGGCTTAAATAGTCATTACTTTCTTGTGAAGTCCCTAATTAAGCTAATCCTAGTTTATAATACATTAGCAACAACTATTTATGTAGAAGCTACTTCTTAGAGGATAAAAATAACTTCAAGTTTTGAAGCGCTCAAAATGATATGCAAAATTGTAGAGCTCGGGACAGGAACAATACAGACTAAAAAATTATGTAAGTACTTGATTTATTCCTCGCTGCCCACATGAAATTTGTTCACCTGAAGGCTGCAGATACAACTGTTTAAAGGCTTTCATGAAACAATTTTCCCCTTTCTGCTCTGAAAGCCTGTGCCAGCCCGTTACCATGATTTTCTCAGGAGGTCCTGTTACAGCATTGCCCAATTATTTCCTAAAAAGTGTAAAGACTTTTTTTCCCCGACTCACACTGTAATAGATGAAGGAGTGATTTTCAGTTTGATATTCCACTTCAGTCAAAAGAAAAGAACTGATAACATGAAGTTGTCACAAAACAAAGCACAAAGCCTGAGCTGTTGGACAAAATAGGCTTTGACCCTCATGCACAAAAAATAAAAGAAACTCTAAAAAGGTAGAAAAGGGTATGTTTTGGAAGAGGAAGAACCTTATCTTACAGTTCACATTTTTTTCAAGGTGGACAGAATTGTTGCTTTCCTTGACTTTGTACCTTACTTGATAATCTACCAGTGGTTAGTTGGAGGCAATATTTAGGTACAAAGCCCTCAAGTCATGCAGAAATGAGCTCATTTTTATGCAAACTAATGAATTTAGCTGAGGTGGGAAAATGCAGACTGGTATGGAAAAACAGGGACTTCATTCCTGGTCAAAATGAACAATTTAGGGGAAAAAAATAAGAAAAAAGAAGCTGAAAATTCAGCCAATGAATCCTGCAAAGAGGTCAAAATGAGGCAGGGAAAGCTGGATCTCCTTGTCTCTTGGAGGCAACAAGGAAGGAATTGCGGTTCCCGTTTAAAGACAGAGCTGAACTTCTCACTTAAATAATTTGTAGGAGCTTTTGTATCAGCTTAGGCTCAAAACCTGGATGAGGTAACCACAGTGAGCAAGAAATTACCTGAGATCGACCCAATGTGTGCTGAGCCACAAAACACAGGGTTTCTCAGGGAGCTGCTTACCCAGGCATCTACTGAAAAAGGTGGTTGTTTTATCACATCATGGAATATTCTCTCTGTTCCCCCTGTTCTCCCCTGTACAGTATCAATAATTCATCTACTTTTCCTACACAGGCTGTTTAATATGTTGTAAGAGGCAAAATATACACACTGTGTATAAAGGAAAGGGATTTCCTGCTAAAGATATTTAACAGACCTGAAAAGTCCAAGAACATGGATAAGGCAAAGTGCAAGCACATGTCTCACCCAGGTGTAATAAACAATTCCTTTTCATGCCTATTTTTAATTTTTTTTCACATGAGAGGTGATAAACCACTCCTATAAACAATTTCCTGGGGAAAACATCAGTAAGTCCCTGATTTTAACCCACACAAAATAGAGAACAAACAAATCACAATGCAACGAGGAACTGGAATAATGTGATATTTTGTTCAGAGCAGAGGAAACGTTACAAACTACCTCCTTTTTTTGTGTGGTTTGCCTCTGAATTGTGAGTCAAAGCTACCGATTCCCCCCCTAAGCCAAATTCTGGTAGCACTGCCTAAGCCAGCATGCCCAAGCCTCCATTCTCATCCTGCTGAAGTTTGGGACAGGCCTTTTAAGTTCAAAAGTCCTTAATGCACACATGTACATGCTCAGGCTTATTTTTTTTATGAGCACATTTAAGTTAGAAATGATTAAGTGGAATTAAAGATGGATGCCTTTTTAACGGAGCCTGTTCCCAGAAGACACCCATTTTTTCAGCCTTGATTCCAGAGACTCCTCTGGCAGTGTTAGATTTGAGTACAAATGACAAGCTGTGCACAGGAACCAGACATTTATGTCCCCATCATCACTTATTAACTGTTGTTATTGTCGCTGACAATGCAGTGATAATAATAGGGATTCTTTCAACACCTGGCTTTAAGATGTAGGAGTTTATGACATTCAAAAGTGTCTCAACAGAAGTGACAAGTGAAAGCATGCTAAGAAGACATTTATCCTGGGAACTGTGTGTAAAACCCATTCACCAGCTGACTGGGACCTTGGGGGGCCTTTGCCAACCCTGAGGATTTGTTGTAGATGTTGAAAAGCAATGGCATTTTCTTTTAATAAGGTATCACCATCTCCACCTGTAAATCACTCCCCAGTGTCAGTGTGTTGCAGCTGATTTGGGAAAATGACTAATAGGGAATAATAGTTTTGCAATAAACAGTGTGAGGACAGCTGTGGCTGAGTGGAAAAAAGCAGGAAAAATGGCTGTTGCTACTTTGTTGACTAATTCAAGTGGATGTGCTGAGATGCTGATTTCCTTCAGCTTTTGTATGATTTTCTACAAGAGGTTTGGCTACTGAAAGCCTCAGGCCTGGAGAAAGGAGAATGCCTTCAGCTTCCAAGATTTTTGTTTTGTGGGCAATGGGATGTGACCCTTTCAGGCACCGCCTCAGCTGCCATACAAAGAACTGGATCCTGTCTCCTCATCCTTCCGGTGAGCAGGGCCATGTCCAAACACTGATCTGCCATAGAAACTTCCCAGCCAAAGCACCACGTGCAGGCCAGATTTCAATGGGATTTTCAATGGGATTTCTGTGAGAATCTGAAAGTTACTGATGTAGGCTAAAGTCTTCCTAATCCTTCCACTAAATCTACATCCATAGGACTCTAAAAGAAGGGTTAAAACAAATACCCTCCCCAGCCTGCTGGAAGACCATCTTGACTTGAGTTGCTCCCAGATGGTTGGAAAGCCTGAGCAGCCTGAAGTTGTGTCTGTGCCATGGTGGTTTCAGAGGGACCTCAGCGAGACTTGGAATGCCAAGACATAGCCAAAGGAGTAATTGTGTTGGACGGTTTGCAACTCAGGCTTCAAGAAGCATTTGGATAATGCTCTCAGGCATGTGGTGGGATTTTTGGTGTGGTCCTGTGCAGATGATCCCTGTGTGTCCCTTCCAGCTCAGGATAATCTATAATTCTAAGAACTGTTGAGTTCTCCCTTGTGAAGACCTTGGAAGTCCAGTCTGTGAGGGACCCAAGGCACTGACTATCCATCACTTACACAGAACTGGCCTCCAAGGCTGCAAAGCTTTGCAGCAGATGGCTCCTCTACAGCTCTGCCTCGCCAAGCCCTGGACATCTCAAAGGATGGCAATGTCCCTGTGTCGCTGAGTGCTGCACTGTGCTCTTGCTAGGAGAATTCTTCCCGCTGTCCGAGGAAATCAGTCTTTACATGCTCTCCAGACATAAACTAACAATTCACAATGATCGAAATAAAATCACTTAACTAATGTGTTACCTGAAGTTGGAAGAGGCATGTTTGAGTTGTGCTGTGACAAACCAGACAATGGCAGAGGGGATGTTATTATCCAGGCACCGTCTCTCAGGATTAGAGGTATGAGATATACTATATGTGAGGACCCAAGGGTGAGATTATCTCAGGATAATACACCCTTTAGGTTTGGAAATTGCAGCCAAAGCAATCAAACCTGTTACCATAGCATTCATTTTAATGCACAGATAAATTTGTAGCTCTTGTTTATATAGCTCAGCCTCTGGAGGCACTAATATGATTCCCTTTAAAACTCCAGTTAATGAGAAAATAATGGAGCATTGTAGATACAAGTAAATTTTTTTTTCCCAATGTCACTGTCATCATCTTTTATACAGCCAGATGGATCTTTGAAAGTATAAGTTGGATTTATTTTATGTACCACAAAACCTTTAAAAACCTTTCTTTTAACTGAGCTTTCTGATTCCAGCCTAAAGCCAAAAATACTTACTGTCTGAACATATTTATAAATCAGTATATCATCCATAAATCTTACCTTATCCCTAATAGGAAATTTAAAATTGCAACTCTTAAAACTTCACCTTGGCAACACACATCCTTATTTTATTGGCTTTCCTGGACAGAAGTCACTGATGAGATAGTGACTGTGGCCGGGGAATAGGGATTGCATTTCCGTGCTGGGTGCACTGAGCTGTGTAACGAAGCCATGTGTGTTTACTTTCCTTTGTATACAGCACTGCAGCAAATCTCCAGCCATTTTCAAGGCTTTTTCAAATCTGTCTTTACTCCAAACCTCCTCCTAATCCTTTTGCACCGGCTGAGGAGCTCCGTTCTCATGGAACGTCCTCCAGCACAAGGACAAGACATTGCCAGTGTTGACATCAGCAAGTCTGACACAAGCTGGTACCAAATCTCACTGATTCGTTTTGTCTGGAAAGGAGTGGTGGTATATACATAATTTACATTATCTAACATTAATTATTCATACATATAAACAAACACCTCTGTGGATTGGGTCTTCAGACACAGCAAACTTCGTAAGATTTTATATGAACAAAAGTAACATAATTTACTGGGACTGAAGTATTGCCCCTGGTCTCACTTGAAGACTGGGAGAGTTTTGATTTGAGCAGGAAAAGCTTCAAGGCTTCTGTTGGCTGTACCTGCTGGTGAGGGCACCTCCTCTGCAGGATTCATATTGTCACTCCACAGTTTTTTGTCTCTGTTGCATTTGGTTTCTCTTAATCTTATTTGAATCTGAGTCTCGCAATGAGTCTGGCCATACTCAGCATCACACCTGCTCTTGCCTGCACCTCTGTGTTGTTCCTGCCATTGGGGACCCTTTGTACTTGCTCGGTGTGGAGAGTTAAAAGGGCATCTCTGTAGGGTGATGACCAGGTTGAATGTCATTTCCTCAGGGCACCAAGCCAGGCTCCTCCAGAGGCTGGTGCTTGGTTCATGCAGAAGAGTTGCAGGCATTTTACTTCTCCCCTCTGGACATCCAGTTTGGGGTGGTGAGATGGTCCCCAGCTGCATCCCGAGGCCTTTGAAGCCTTGTCTTCTAAGGCTTGCAAACCTGCAGTTACAATGGCAATGTAATTATTGACTTCGATAAGAAAAATGCTGCTTTGGGAAGGTGCTAATGAAGTCAGCCTAAAACGAGTGAATGGGAGAGAGTGTTGCATTGTTAGAAGCACTAAGAAATATTATCTAGGTTGTCAGCAATGGCAGGAGAAAGAAGACTGCAAAGCTTTAGCTGTGCCTCACGGTTTCTGTACGAGCACAGAAATAGGATGTGACGGGGCTGACTAAGATTTAGGCAATCGAGGAAACAGGCTGATCATATTAAAAGCCAGAACTGGGGATTTAATAAAGGGCAGACTTAATTCTTCTATTCCTTAGGCTCGACACCTCACCAGAGTGTGAGATGCCTCCTCCGGCTTGCCCAGCTGCTACTAACCCTTGCAATGCCAACCTGCTCTTTCTCATCCCTGTTTTCCTTAATGCCATGGAGCTGACACAGCTGGAGTCAAATTCAGCCTATCCCACTGGGATCTGATCAGGAAAACCATTCCAGTTTTCCTCCTGCCAGATTTACTTTGAATTAGTTTATACTTCAAACTGCCTTGGGATAAGAAATATGTATGGAAAGATCTCCAGGGATTGGATTAAGTAGTTTTAATTATGACACTGGCCTCTACAGAGAGGCATTTCTTGAGAAATATTGAACAAATATACTCTTAATTTTTTTAACCTTACTTGGTGTATGGGAATTTTCTACATTGAAAAAAAGAAAATTTGAATTTAATTATATTATTTTAATTAAGTCTGCACAATTACTGTGATCTACCGTGTGCATATGCAGATAGTGCAGTGTAGGATTTTGGGACTTTATCCATATTCCTTGCAAAAAAGCCCAGTCAGTTAGAAAGTTCAGGGATTCAGTGAGATTTTTTTAGGATGTCCTCACACCTCTCTGCAGATGTAAAATTGTTCTCCACACTGTGTTTCTAACACTTTGCCAAATCTAACATTGGAGCCGTTGAATGGCACCGTTTCCATTCCTTCCTTTGGGAGACTCTTTCAGTGTAGCTCATCTTGCTGGTGGGAATAATGTCTTTTTAATATTCAACTCCACTTCTCCTCTAATCCCATTTATCCTTCTTGTAGTCCCATGTACCACCCCAAAGGATCCTTCCCCTCCTTGGGGTGTTTTGCCTCAGGGACTTTTAGGCCACTCAGTGTTATAGCTCAGCTGAGCTCCACATATTCCATATGTACGAGCAAACAAGGAAAACATCATGAATGGATCCATTCAACTGAATCATTTTACTGAGCTTGCACCAGCTCATCTCTATTTCACTGCATTTGGTGTTTGCTCTGTAAAATAAAAATCCCAAACTGCAGCCCCAGGAGGGATATTCCACTGAATGGAGAGAAAGGATTATATAATAATAACAACAATAGTAATAATAATGATAAATGAAAATAATAACAATAATATCATAATTACCATCTCCAGGTTTTTATCTTACCCAGGGAAATATTTAAGTTTATTTTGAGGTTTACTTGGATGAATTTTAGCTGGAGTTGGGGTTTTCAGAGCCTGAACCCAAGTCCAGTGAAGGCTTCCAGCTTCTTTTAATGCATATTAACATTATAGCAGACTGGGGTTTTAAACCTCAGGCCTTCAGTTCTCAAGATCCTGATTGACTGACACAGATCAATGGGCTTTATTCCAGAAACTCAACTGAGACAGTTAATGCCTATTAAGTTGGAGACAGTGGGGTCCAGACAGGTGCCAAAGTGCTTTTCTGAATTGGGTATTATTAAAAAAAAATAAATGTGTGGCTTGATATAAAAGTATGGAAGCACTGTAATTAACTATTTGATGAGACAAGTCAATGGGATGAGGAGGGAAGATAAATTAATGCATAATTTGCACATTTATTGAATGATTAGTTCAGTATTTTTCTCTTTTTCCAGTCGAGTGGGCATTTATTTAATGTATGACATGTTTAAGACCCTCTTCCCTTTACAGTGAAATGAACCCCCCTCAAATCTGTACATAATTCTGAATTCTGTGGCACAGTTGTGTGTGCTTTGGAAGGTTGCAGGTGTGACCTTGGGGGAGGATGGAATAAGTGGAATGAGGATTCAGACTTTTTATTTTATTTTAGGAGATAATAAGATTTTAAGTGCCTTGTGTCTTCTAATTGCCTTTCACGACCCTTTGGAGTTGCAATCAGTTGGTTGAAAAAAGCAGCACTAAATAAATCGAATTGTGACTTACCAAAATTAAATTCTCAAGGCTTTTCTCAAGGATAGTGCGTTTTTGCATCTTTTACCCTGGGAAAACATTGCTAGAGGGGCAAAACTGTCACATCAGTGATGGAAGTGAAATCCTGCCACCTTTGAAACAGGTGGGTTGGGATCACTGTCATTTTCCAAGCAGCCTCTGCTCTCACTCCACATCCTCCCCCTGGTTTTTGGCTGCTTTCAGCACTAAACCCATGTGAGATGGTGGATCCACCTGGAGCTGGGCAGGGAGAGAGGGACTGTGGGTTACTGCAACACCGTATTGTGCCTTGCTGTGTCCCTTTGTCCCCACGTGTGCTCTGGCCCTGTGACAGCACCTGCAGCAGAGTCTGAGCCTTTCCAGGGTGAGAAAACACTGGATATTCACCAGCACTCTGCCCACTGGTGTCTTCACTGGAATAAATTCTCTTCCAAACCCTTAAGCAATTCTCCAGGATCTTTCATTAAAAAAAAAAAAAAAAACAGTCCAGAAAAAAAGGGTTCCTTCATATTCACCCAACTCCTTTAAGGGTAAGTTCCACTTTCACAGGGTGGGAAATACTCAGTTGTGATAAAATACAGAAAATCTCTGGTGGCTCTGAAGTCAAATGTCTTTGACCATTCAAAGTAGACCATGGTTGTTCTGTTCATTTTGAATAAGAATGGTCCTTCCTCACATTTTTAGAAAGGCCATTCTGTCCATTCCCAGCTTAATTATCTTGGATCTCATTCAAAAGTTTACAGACTATATTATTTTCTCAAGAATCCAGTAGGATTAGAATTTATCTTCCAGTGGGAAACTGTCATTTGAAGTGCAGAGATACAAATAGCAATCCTTTTTCTTTTGTAAAGATAACTTATCTAATACTATAATGCCAACAGCAAATAAATCTGGGGATGAAATAAGGAGTTACATAAATAATTCACTCAGCTATCAATGAAATACCTGTGGTAATACCCGTGTGTTTATTGTGCACCAAGAAGTGCTTTCCACACTCAGTCATACACACAACATATAGACCCAGAATTTCCTTGCTGAAGACAAAGAAAGCAAAGGGGTTTTAAAGGAAGAATTGCAAATAATGAGGAATCATACAGCTGACTTATATAAATACATGAGCAAATACATGTTGATTGCTACTCCATGCTGATAAATGCAGCCTATTGAGAGCTGGGAGAAGGGAAAATGTCTGCTAAATGTTCTAGTGTTGCTGAATACTAACCAGGAAAGAGATTTCAACTTTATTGTTGGGAAATCCCTGAAGCCTTTGCTGTGGTATTTCAATAGGCAGCTGTGCCACACGTAGGACAAACAGAACACTGTGCAAAGAAATAAACCTCTGACAAAGGAGCTGGGACTGCACACCAACAGCTCACTGGGCTAAGGATGCTCCTGCTGTAAATATATTGATACCATTGTTGTGATGCTGATGAAATTGATGTGGTTAGAACAAGCTGATTAAAATAAGTTTTTGAAAAGTCAATAAGAGGTTATAGGGGGGGTTGCTAATCTTTGGAATCTTGTGCTTGAAAAATAGACTTGGAAATATCTAACAAAAACCTGGATGAGCAGGTAGAGTTAGATAACTGGCTGTCAAGGAGGGAATAGATGCCTTCACCTGATTTTATATTCACTCAAAGTGTTAATATATGGGAAAGATATCACTGGATATCCCAACTGGATATCACAGTTATCAATAGGCAAGTGATAATATCAAGCAGTAGGGTACTAAATTGTAATTGCACTTATGGTATATATTTCTGCCTTCCTACAATGTTTTCAGTAATATCCTTTTGCCAGCTTTGTGATATTTGGTGATTATTCAGATTATAGTCTTAGAGGTATGGCCAGATCAAATGTGTTGTGGCAATGTTAATTAAAATATTTCAAAAGCTTTCATTTATTTATTTCAGTCATCTGCTACATTTAGTGACTGTTTAGTGAGAAGCAAAAAAACCCTTCTTTTGAGAGTTCTGATATGTGAAAAGGAGTGAGTTGAATAAATCTTTTCCTCAAAGAGGAAATCCAGCACTTCAAAACGTAATATCATGAGTGAGGAAATGCTCAGTGCATACACAACAGCCCTGATATCTTCCCAGTAAATGTTTTAACACGTTGGATAGTTTCAAAGTTTAAGCCATTTCAAAGTTTTGGCTGTTTGCTGGTTTGAAAACCTGCACTGAAGGGGATGGAGGAGGAGGGAGTTGTGTCTGGGAGGAAAAGCCAGAAAGGGAGTGCAGCAGGTGGGGTGACAGGGCTTTGGAGGTGCAGGTCCCTGTCCCGGCAGTGCCACTGCTTTTCTGACACTGTCCAGCTCTGTGTCCCTGGGGATGGAAGTCCTGACATGTTTTGAAACTGTTATAAAGCAAAACACAGACTGTGAAATACCTCTAGGGTGGCCAAATTCATAGAATCACAGCATGGTTTGTGTTGGAAGGGACCTTAAAGAACTTCCAGTCCCACCCCTGCCATGGGCAGGGACACCTTCCACTAGCCCAGGTTGCTCCAAGCCCCATCCAACCTGGCCTTGGACACTTCCAGGGATTGGACAACTCAGTACCCTTACAGGGAAGAATTCCTTCCCAATATCCCATCTATCCTGGTCATTCCCCCTTGCCCTGTCACTCCATGCCCTTGACCAAAGTCCCTTTCTGGCTCCTTTGGAGCCCTTTTAGGTGCAGTTTTACAAGTACATGATATACTGAGTTTATTTTCTTGCAATACACTTCACAAGATGACAAACACGTAAAAATGTCATTTTAGCAGCAGGGTTTTACCATTTGATATGAAGATTAGCAAAAACAAACTGAAGGTGTGCCTCAATTAAGTGAGAAGTGAAAACCATGGGCTACTGGAGAATAAGACCTACAAACACATGGAAAATGAGGGAGCAGCAGTGTGGAAGGTAGTATATTCTAATGGGGAAATTACAAGAAATGCAACTGTGCTTGCTTTCCCTACTGATCCCAACCTTCAGATTCCTCTAAATTGAATTGTAAAATAACAACCTCCTTTCCTGTTTGCTGCTAAGCCACCCAGTTAATCCCTGATACAAAAATACATCAAGGATACATATATTTAGGAAAACTATTATTAAAATAGAGAAGGCCTCAAACCAAAGTGTTTCCATAATTTCCAGTGCCTATTTGAACCCAGATCTAAATTCTCTCCCTGGGTTTTTCTATGTCTAATCCTTTTGTTTATAACCTGATTTTCAGGGGGAAAATCAGACTATGGTCTTAACAGGAACATTCGGCTGTTGCAGCAACACACATACTGAAATAATCTGAAACAGCCTGTCTGCTTTAGCTTTTTTAAGCTTATGATTATTTTTTCCTGATGATTTCAAATGGCAGCATAGCAGGAACAGCAGACAGGCCTGGGAAAGGATCGTCACTGTTATCAACAGCAGGCGATGCCAGACTGTTAAATACAACAGAGCTCCTGAGCCTGGGAGGGCCAACCAAGGCAAGAAATGGTAATAACTGTAATTAAAGTTGTCCTGTTCTTGGGGATTTCCATGACTTTAATAAGGTCACTGGTGCCAGAGCAATGCATACATTTTAAATTTCGGGATTTCTCAGCCAAAGTGAACATGGCATTTAAGCACATTGTCAACCTGTAGGACATCGTAATTCCTTTCAAACAGGAGTTGTTTGTTTCAGGAGAAGCAGTTGCATGTCCAGGCCAGCTCAGGCTCTGCACTACGAGGACTGCAGTGTTGTCTTTGCTGCTCACCAGGGACCAGTTCTGACCCGATTGCAGATGGCAGGTTGTGCCATCCAGTGTCTCTGTCCTCTGGTGCCCTGAAGACATGCAAATGAGACAGAAATGCAATGGACATCTCCTTTGTATAAAAATGTTATGCATAATATATCTTTTCTTCCAAACTGCTTTTTTTTTTTTACTTTCTGACATGCCCTCTTTCTCTCCTGCATCTCCTGCCAACAGGTCAAAAACAAAACTAAGGGGGAAAAGAATTACTGACAACAAAAGAATTATGCTGGGGGTTTTGAGAGAAAGCAGGATATTTATGAATTTATTATATTCCCTATGATAACAAGTTTCTGAGATGTTAGTACACTGTCAAATATTTTTCAAGGTTAACAGTTTAGAGACACAATTATGTTGCAAGTTGTCTGCAAGATTAATTAAGTGTATTTCAGAGATATGGGAGAAAAACTGTTCCAGCAGCTATTAGAATGTGAGTAATCCCAGCTCGAGGAGTAGTTCCCCTTCCTTTCAGCCCTCTCCAGAGAATATATTCCCATGTTTAAGGCATGCTCAGAAGCAGATAAAACCTGCATATTTGGGCTGAGACACACAGTGATAGGGGAGACAGTTCAAACCCATATAGTCACAACCAGAGCAGGGATGGCCCCTCTAGAAGGGTTATTTTTAAATAAGCATTTCCCTGAGCCAGAAAACACCAAAAGATCTCACAGAGGCAAAGAAGGTAAAGGTGAGTGTCAGGCTCAGTGGAGCTCCCCTCGACATCAGCAGCCACTGGGCAGGGACAATGAGGATCTTATTGTCCAGCATTGATAGCAAAATTATTGGGCCAGTTAATAAAAAAAAAATGAAAATCAGGGATTGTTTGTGAAAATAATTGCAATGTCTGAGAGCTGTGAATACGAGAGATCCTAAATAAAAGAAAAAAACACATCAGCAACTGGTCTCTTTAATCAAAGCACTGCAACCAATACACGTATTCTATGCATCTATCTATAATCTGATATTATTTTTAATCCTTTTTTTAAATCCCAGTCACTAATGAGGGATAATGCTGGATTGAAGAGGGCCAAAGAGATTTATTGATACAAACTCAGAGGCGTCGCTGTAAATCAGGACAGTGAAGTATGCCACTGCTGGCTTATGTTCTCTTCCTGCAAAAGGACAGGGATGAATGAACAAGTGTCTGAATGAATGACTGAATAGATGAATGAATGAAAGAATGAATGCATAATCAAATAAATACATTAAAATACATTGCCAACTTGCTCACATAGCAAGGGAGCTCTTCGGGGCCTTTGTAAAAATAGAGGCAACAGTGTCCTCACTCTTATTATAAATTAAAATCTGCTTTGCCCAATCCCTCTGAGTGTTTAATTTTTACTGAAGGTCAAAAGGTGCTCTGCATTTGGAAAAAATGCAGCCCTTTGTGACTCCCCTCGCTGATGAGGAGCACCAGGATCCCACTGCCTGCCAGGGCTGGCCACAGTCAGAGGGGGACCCCAGGGGTCCCCAGGGCCACCCCAATACTGACACAGCAGCTCAGTGCCCGTGGGAGGACAGGTTTTGTCCAATCATCAGCCTGTTTCCCTCCTCTCAGCCGTGCTGAAGGCCCTCTCCTCACAAGCCACAACCCCAGCTTGCATTGGGATCATGGAATCATGGAATCATTTAGGTTGACAAAGACCCCTAAGTTTATCAAGTCCAACCATTCCCACAGCACTGCCAAGCCCACCACTAAACCCCGTCCCCAAGTCCCATATCTACACATCTTTTTTCCCTCCAGGAATTCCACTACTGCCATGAGCAGCCTGTGCCAGAGCTGGACAGCCTTTCCTGTGAAGAAGTTTTTCCTGATATTCAACCTAAACCTCCCCTGGCACCGAAGGCCATTTCCTTTTGTCCTAACAAAGGACAAGATTTGTGATACCTCTTAGAAATTCAGTCTTAGGCTTGGATGCCACATATCAAGGTGGCATCTTGTTCTGGGCAAGGGGTGAGAAGGACAGGTGGTGGGAAGCTGACAGGTACCCAGAGACAGTTGCAGGCTCTCCATCAGAAGGTTCCAGGTATACAGAGAACTTGCCAAATGCCTCTGCCAGCTCCAGCTTGCAGAAAGCACCGCTTTGGCTTCATGGGACCAGTTTTATTCCTTTAGCAGAGACTGTGGTGATCCAAATTTTTTTTTTTT